>PVIH01001932.1:0-210040 GCA_004025045.1 Sigmodon hispidus
TGATCTTTGGATCATTGGGAGTGTGTCATTGAAGAGGGTAGGACCCTGGCCTCTTCCTCTCTCTCATTTTTTAAAATGTCTGTCCTGTGTTGAGTGGTTTGTTTTACCACATACTCCTGACGTTATGTATAGACACAGGTCCAAACCAATAGGACCAGCTGGTCTGAAACTTCTGAAAACATGAACTGAAGTAGCCCTTTCCCCTTTATAAGTTGATCATTTCAGGGGTATTTGTTATAGTACTAGAACTCTGGCATACCTCGGTGTGTACTATAACAAGTCAAAAATCAACAGCCTTACATCATCTACAGGATCCACAGGAGAGGACCAAAACCCTTCAGAAGGCTAAATCTGGGGCCTGAAGAACAGCTTTCTTCACCCAGCACCTGGACTGGGCCAGCTGTAGGTGGCTTTGCAATGGGACAGCCTCATGGAAGATTCCTCTAGACCCACACTGAAGGCCATCCATTGATCAACACTGGCTACTGGCACCTGAGCCTCTGTAGCATAAAAGGGAGACTTCTGAGTCTGAAGAGGATATGAAAAGTGTTTGAGACAGATTGTTTAGTCAGCAGCCACATTAGAGAGATGCTGTCCCTAAGCAAGGACAGAGAACAGATCGTTTTCCTCTCGAGTCCAGTACAATGTGGGAGATTAATTTGACCCATCATGGCTGACTCTAAACTCCCTCTATCTGCTTTCAGCAGAGAATCTCAGACTCTTCCTGAGAGGATTCCTGATGCTGTTCCCAAAGACCCCATAAATGCCAGTGTGAGACTTTCTTTTACTAGGTGGCATAGTAGTTTAGTGTAACTAGAATAATTACCACAAACCTGATAGCTTAAAACAGTACGGCTTTGTTCTCTCTGAGTGCTGCAGGCCAGGGCTCCAAAGTCAAGGCTGCAACAGGGCCACACTTCCTCCAGAGGCTTGTCCTTGTCTCTCATAGCTTTTGGCGCATTCTGAAATTCTTTGTCTTGTGGTTGCCCTCACTCCAGTCTCCTGCACGATCACACTGCCTCTTCCTCTCCCATGCTATCTTCTCTGCACCCCTTAATAGTATAGCTTCTCCTCCCACTAAACCCTTAGCTTAATCCCGCCCTTTTCATATGAGGCGACATTCTAGATTCTGGGCTGTAAGACATGGATATGCCGTACTGGGGGAAGTGTCACCATTTGCCTGCTCTGTATTCCGAACCATTGTTGGAGGGGTATGCATCTTCTGGTACTTTCTAGGAGTGAGCATGAATTTTGGCCTGTAGGGAGCACTAGCTTGGTGCTAGTGGGCTGGAGGGTTGGATGCGTGGATGAAATGCACACATTCAATAGCTGTGAATCTTAAGCAGTGTCAGCAGCTGGAGGGAAGATGGTATAAATTCTTTTCCTGTCCCCATCCTTGACAGAGCAGCGTTCTCTCCTGGTAACAGGTTTTGTGACAAAGCATGGCTTGCCTCTCTCTAGACTGTGTGTGAATGTGACACTTGTATTGCATTCCACAGGGCATAAATATTTGGAGGAGAAATTGACTCCTGGAGCATGGAGGAGAGATGGTAAGTGGGATGTTTGATTTCTAGTCTTTCTTATGTGGGAGGAGGGCGACAACCAGGCTCGATGTGTGCTAGTGTGTAATGCCTCTGCTTCTTTTCCCAGAGGATGATCATTCTATTTTGATATGAGTCAGCCAGCTCATGGTCGCCTGAGGTAGATAAAAGACTTACAGGAAGTTGCAAGGGCTCCTGGGATGGCAAGAGAGGAGCCAGTGTGAATTCTGCTAGCAATGGTGCTCATAGAGGGAACTCCCAAGGCTGCCCAGCTGCTTCTCAGTGCCTTTTGCCCATCTCGGACTAGACTTAGCCTGAGCAAATGACAGGTGAGCCAGAAGATGTACGAGCATGGCTTTTGAGACCCAGGAAAGGTGTGGGAGCCCTGAGAAGATAATAATGATTCTTTTAAGACCCAATGGCCAAAAAATAAAGTCTGACGGTCTCACTCAGTGACATCATGTTCCTGCTGTGTCTACAGCCGCGGAAGTTGCCAATGCTCATCTGGGCTCCGTTGTCCCCCCAGAGCTGAGGAAGCAATGCCAGGGCTTTGAGCTTGCCTGGCAGGCACTCTACCACTGAGTTAAATCCCTAACCCTCATCCAGACCCTTTCATTCGTTCAGTGGTCCTGTGGAACCTACCATGACTTGTGTGTGTTTGCTGGTGACATTGTGAGCCCTGCTCAGGCAGGAAGACAAAGGACCCTCTTTTCCCCCAGTTTAGCTGCAAGTCTCCGGAGGATTGGGGGGTGGGGGAGGAGAACTCAGAACAGACCTCTATGCACTTCTTTTTTTTTTTTTTTTACTTTCCCTTTTTCTTATCTGCCCCAGGTGGGGCATCTACTTCCCATCCTCCATTTAAAAGAGATTCTATATCCATCGTTTTTGCTCTAGACTCTTTGTTCGGCCTTGGAGACACATCCTTTATGCCAGAGACTGTGGAAAGCACATACTTAAATGTTTTCTAAACTTCAGCGTCATTTTTTTCCCATTTTATCTGTGGTGTGCATAGAATTATATACAGTGGTTTCTGTCCTTGATGATTCACTTCTGCAAAGAAAGGGGAAAAAAAAAATCTCAACAAAGCAACCAGCAAACAAATGTGTGTGAAGAAACCCAGAGCCAGTCAGTCCGCATAGACAAGGCAAAGCAGAGCTCTAGAGGCCTTTTACATCTCTGAGGCATGATCTTCCAGCCTGCAGACTCTGCTTTGAAAAGATGGTGGCCTCGCTGAAGCCCAGGATGCTGAAAGTGACATATAATGGCACAGCAGCATGAGCCATGTGTAGGGCTTCCTTTGACATTTCACTGTCAGGTTGAGGGAGTCCTGTATTTCTTCCTTTGCATTGAGAACACAGTTGCTTAGGCTTATTTAATATGTGTTTATTCATCTTTCCTAGCAAAATTTCTACTTGATCTTGCATTTTCCCAGTGCCTCAGAGTCTGAAGGCTCCTATGAGCCACCATGCCCTGACAGTGAGGGAAGTGAGGATGTTCCTGGCTTCCTCACATTGTGATTCTGTTTGCTGGGGAAGGCTCTGGATCAGCATCCCAGCCTTTCCCTTAGATCTGAAGGCTCCTCTGATTAGCTAGTTTGCAGTTAATTCAGCCAGTTAGAAAGTCTCCATAGGCTAGGGCTCAGCTGCATCCATCTCATGCAGTTTTAGGATGGTCCAGTGATTTCACTACCTTAAAGGTTGCACATAATTTGATTGATAACTCAGAACTCAAAATGTTTCCAGAAGGGGAAAAAAAAGTCATTTCACAAATCAATTTTCCCAACTGCTCAATTTTTCTTTTTTTTTTTCTTTTTTGTCATGAGTTTTCAATTTAATCACTGGAACCGGATCATTTAAGGAAAATCTATTCTGGGATCATAATACTGAGAGGACCGCAGACTCCTCGAGAAGAAATGCCAGAATCGTCTGTGTTCCTAATTATTTGTATTTAATAGGTTTCCTCTGACTGAAGGAGCAGTATGTGTTCTGTATAGAAAATACGCAATCATAAAATATCACAAGCAGTAAGGTGAAATCTTTCCAAGAATCCTCTGAGTGGCATATGCCCTTCAGACTTTTTAAAAATATTTATGTTTGTTTAGTGTGTGTGTGTGTGTGTGTGTGTGTGTGTGTGTGTGTGTGTGTGTGTGTGTTACATGCATGCAGGAGCCTGTGAAGGTCATAAGAGAGTATGGCTCTCCTGAAACTATTATGTGGTGCTGAAAACCAAGTTCAGGTCCTCTGTCAGAGCAACAAGCACTCTTGATTGCTGAAGCTGTTCTCTATCTCCAGGGCTGGGTTTTTCTTTCGTGTTCTTATTTTTAATCACAGGAATTACACGTGGATGCAGACATACACAACGCTATATTTATTTTAAACTTAATTCATTGTTGTCTTATTTACTTGGAAGAATCCTCTAGGCTTAACTATATCCTTTATAAAAGTATTACATTGACTTAATTAAACCAATTTCTTTTTAATTTATGAAATTAGGTTATCACTAGCTGATTTGGGTTACTATCTTTTCTTGTATCTAAAATTTGCTTTTAATCCTATGTGACTTCAGGCACTGTGAAAGTCAGTCTCGGGGTGGGGAGTATAATTTCCTGTTTCTTCTTATTCTTCACTTGCCTCCCTAATTCTCAACCTCAGGGACCAGACAGTTTGTCTCTTTGCTCTTGGCAGAGTAAGGCGCTCCCTGATTTCTTTACCTCTAACACATAATCAGGGCTCCTTAGCTTGAAATCTCAGCTTGCCCATCTGGAAGCATTCCCAACTTCAGCAGGTTAATTGATTGTTCTGTGCTCTCTCTCCCCCTTTATAATGCAGGAATAGAAATACAAGTCTCTAGATGACAAAAATGTGGACATACATAGATGGAATGTAGTGCCTTGCATATTCTTAGCAGTCAAGAAACAGCAGCAATTTCTGCTGCCTGGCCCTACCTTTTGAATGCACAAAAGCAAGCTCTGCAATGGCTGATGTTTTGACTATTTTGTCCAGTTCCAATTCCTTAATGCCCAGAAAAGTGCTTGACATGTAGCAGTCACTCCATTAGTATTTGTAGAGCAAATGTACAATTCTTTCCACCACTCTATTACTAGCATCCAATTATGGATGCTGTCTGTGCCCCTTGCTTATTTCTGCTTTTCCCCCTGTGACAGCCATTCTAGAGTTTGCTCCTAACTTCTTCCTCTGTGGGTGAAAATGCTACAGTTGCTTGGGTATAAATATTTAATGTGACTTTAGCGGCAAACGCTCATTCCTTTAGTGCATTTAGAGTCCCTCCAGTGTCTGCAAGACCTGGCAGGCACTTGCTCTATGCAACAAGTATTTATAGATCCAAATCACACTCTCCAAATGGCTCAGGCTTTTCACTGTGCTACATCATGGGGGAGAGCTTGGCTTTAAGAAGATCACATTGAGCCCAGATCCCTAGCACTCAGCTGGGCCCCTAGTCTGATGGGAGGCATTTCTTGCCCAGAACCATGAGGCATATAGAAGATGATAATGGAATCAGAGTAGCAGAGCAGATATATGGGAAAGTGATGCTGCTGAGCTGCATCTCAGTTCACTTCAGTCCAACTCACTCTACATGGAGCATGAGGCTGGATTTCAGAAAAAAAAATCATGGCAAGAGAAATACACAAAACAAATAGACCATAAGACTTTCAAGGGAATGACTTCATGCCTTTTCCCAGAGATGTGAAAGGCTTCAAGCACAAAGCAGTCAAAATGTGTCAAACCCACGCATCAGTGAGAAAGAAGTGCCCCACTGTTGCTGGATTCTATGTTCTCCAAAGAGGGCAGCTGATTGAGAGACTCACAGAGTCTATAATGGTAGGTTCCAAAAGGGAAGGGACCCTGGAAGACACTCTTGTGCATCAAAACAACCACAATCCACAGGCTACCTATGCAAATAGGAAATTTGAGTCATGTTGTGTGGTAGTTTAACAACGACCCCTGAAAAATGTTCGCATCTTAATTTTCAGAACATTGGATGTTTTAGCTTGCATCTACAGGAGGTATGTTGTAGATGGGACTCAGATATGGATTGTGACATGAGGAGGCTAACCTGGATATCAGCTGGGAGACAGAAATACTAGCACCAGAAAAGTAATGTGAGGTAGAAAAAGTGAGAGATTAGAAAGAAGATGCTGTGCCCTTGACTTTGAAGATGGATGGACCATGAGCTAAGCAATATAGTAGGACTCTAGAGGCTACAAAACCCCTTGGCACTGGTTCTTCATTAGAGTCCAGAAGAAGGAATGTAGCTCAGTCAACAACTTGATTTGAGGACGTTCTCCTTCAGAACTGCCAGAAAATAAATCTGAATTGTTTAACCTGCCATTTGGCTTAAGAATTTGTCAACATTTCTTGGCAGTCACAACAAAACAGCAAACCTGTGTTTTCTTGGAAAACCTCAGCATCACACAGATTGTGTCACATGAGCATCACACAAGCCATTTCACCTGAAATAGATGTTTTTAGGAAGTGTTCCTGGGAGGGTGGGGTATCTGAGCTCAGCTATCAATCACGGAGGCATTTCAAAGAACAAAGGTTGGAGGAATTATGTTGTAGTGTATGTTTCTCTCATGGTTTCAGCCATGGCCTCCTCTTACTTCTTTATCTCTTCTCTGTGATGTACCAGAGCAATTCTGAGTCACACTTGTGTGTTGTCAGAATTCCCTAACATATGTCACCCATACTCAAATATAGTTGAAAGCCTTTCATTGGTTTGCTGTATACTGATGATTTGATCACATTATTCTCTGCTCTAAGTATTTATTCTCTCTTTCCTGTTTTCCTCCAACCACACAGGCCAGCATACTCTTCTTCATTCCTGTCAAGACTTTAGGTTTAATGCACTGTTGCCTCTGTTTAAAAATCTTCATGTCATTTCACATCTCTTTTCTCCCTTCAAGTGTCTGCTCAGAGGACATATTCTCTGCTCACACTCTAAATAATGCAACTCTCTCTGTCACCTTTTCACTACTATTCTTTATTTTTTCCCGTAGTTTTGTTTTCCATGTCTGTTAATTATATATCTACTATTTTCTGTTCCCACTGTCAGGGAACCTGGATTAAAAACAAGAACTTTGGTTTATTGCTGTTTTTTTAGTAAAGAGGTACTTAAATAAATGAATGTCTGTCATAATAAATGATCATTCATAAAGCATGAGAAGCCACCAAAGGTTTTGTATATTCTAGAACGCTGGACTCAGCCTAGGAACCATTGCCACCTTAAGCAGAGTGGCTGTGAGTACCCACAAGAGATTGCCCAAGATCTGGCCTGCTGATATTCCTTAAAAGAAGGAGGGATGCTGTCCTATCTACCTTAACTGTGGCTATGATAAAACACAGACACAAACCAACTTCTAGAGGAAAGGGTTAACTTCATTTTACAGCTCATGGCCTATCATTGAGAAAAGCAAAGCAGGAGCTCAAATCTGTAAGTAATCTGGACGCAGAAACTCAAGCTGATACCGTAGATAACCGCTGCTTACGGGCTTGCTTTCCAAGCTTGCTCACTTGGTTTTCTTATACAACCCAGGTCCATGTGCCTATGGTGGCACTGCCCACTGTGGGCTGGACCTTCCTATATCAATTAACAATTAAGAAAATGCCCCACAACATGCCACTAGGCCAGTCAGATGGAGGTGGTTCCTCAGTGTGGGATCCCTCCTCCCAGGTGATCTCAGTCTGTGTCAACTCAACAGAAAATAACTATCACAGATGGAAAGGGTCATGGACACTCACCTGAGGTTCTAGTCACCTTCTGCCATACCTCTTTTCCAGGTGCATGTGTGCACTGGCTGCACATATTCTGAGGGTTTCTGGAGTATAGAGTGTGGGAGGTTAACTGAAGGAGGACTTCCACCTATACAATTATGGGGAAGGTGTCACCCATGCTAGAGGGAGACATTTTAGTAATGTGGCAATTTGGGTGTTACCTACACTATCCTGAATTCTTCTCACTCATGTTCCTGTGAGTAAGGACAATAAACTCATTGGTTTGCAAAGCAAGACTTGAATAGAATCACAACTTTGGTCTATCATTAGTGCCCTCTCTGGGGTGAGAAAATGTTTGTTCCCATCTCCACAGGAAAAGTTCATGCATCTTTTACAAAGCATCAGGATCTGTACTTTAGGGATTGGTGAAGCAGGGGCTGGGAGAGAGGGGTTGGTCTGAAGACATCTAGATGTCCCATGGGCAGTCCCACCACACTCTGATCATGAAGTTCCAAAACCAAGCCAAGTAGAGAAGAAGGAAAGGTAGCCACTGGGAACACTGTAAAGTGAAATTAATAAGATTCTGAAATCTGAGGTTCAGATTTCTGTGAGCTAGAGAAGCTTGGTTAGTCTAGAAATGGAGTATCCCAGAGAAAACCTTATTTGAGTTTGAAGTGGGTTGAGTCTGTGGCCCAGGTAACATTCAAGAATGCACTGTCAGGCTGAATACAGATGAACATAACCTCAGAGGCTCAAGGAAGGATGTGGTTGGGGAGATGGGCTTCGGGTTATGGGTATCAGGCATAGGTACTGACAAGGAAATTAGGAATGGAGAGTAAGAGATGAGTGGAGAGGTCCCGGTGATTAAGTTTCTCCTTTAGTTCCAGGGCACTGAAGGTTGGAGACAGTGTCTGTGGATGCTTATTGGAGGGGATGGGAGCCAAATCCAAGAGACTAGTAAGGATGCTGCAGTAGAGATGCAGGCCATGGGGATGCAGGCAAGCAACCACTTAATGTTTCCAGGGGTTCAATTAGATAAGGAACCAATGTTTAATGTGTTACAGTACACCAGGACAGCTGTGCTGGAAGCAACACATGGAGGATTTCAAAATAAGCAGTAAAGATGATTTTTGAATATTTAATGTAAAGCAATGATAAATGTTTGAGGTGATAAATATGCCAATTACCTTGATCTGGTAATTATACATTTATATTTATGTAATGAAACATTACACTATACCTCATAAAGATATGCAATTACTATGTGTCAGTCAGAGACAGTGAGGAAAGGAGAAAGAGAATAAAGAATGGAAGGAAGGGAAGAAGGAAGGATGGATGGATGGATGGTTTTTATCCATTCTCTGCATTCCTCTGAAGTTCCCATTGAGTATTGTGATGGCTGTGCATCCTTAACTGAAGCTGGGCAGGCTGCCTTTGTCTGCCAGGGGAGGGTCAGCAGCACCTGAGCCTGCATGAGTCCAGCTCCACAGGATAGCCAGCAGTTACTTCTGCTCTGAGATCCATATGGCATACTTGACCTCCACACCTGAGGACAGGCTTGCCTTCTACTCATTTGCATTTAAGTGAGCAGCCAGAAGATTAGCCAACGGATCCTTTAAGAATTTAACAGAGAGGCAAGGGATTGGGTCTCTGTGAAAATGTCCTCCCTAGTCCATCCATGAATGGTAAAGGGGAGTTCTTTTGGTGGTGTTGGAAGTGATTCACAGACTAATAGAGAGAGTTTTCCAAGGGAAGGTTCATCAAGTTCTAGAGAAAACACCAATACTGGGGGGAAAGCCTTGAGATGGGAATAATGCCCTCCCAGTCCACTCCTAACACCATCTTCCTTCATTCATTAGGCAGATGTAGGACTTCTGCAAGCTGGAAAATGAAGGGGAATGGAGGCAAGGTCTGGATGATGCTCTATAGCATCCTAAGTCTAGTGGGGAAGAAAAGGAGCAAGTGAAGAGGATGCTGTGTTAGGGGAGGTGCTATTGGAGGAAGAAGCTCTCTGAGCACAGATGTGGATATCTAACCATCTGGGAACTAGCTTCTTTGGGCTTTTGGCCCAGCAGAATCTGAAAAGTGTACAAGATTCTGACAGGTAGAGTCAAGGAGAAACTGTTCAACAAATTACCTCCAAACTCAATGAGTTAAAGCCACACTGAATGTTTTCTAGCTCAGTTTCTATGCATTAGAAATCCAGCAGCCTCTTGTTAAGGTGATTTTGGCTTCAGGCCATGTATAAGGTTATCATCATCTGGAAACCCTAACAGCACTGGAGACTGCTTCCAAACTGACTCACTCGTGTGGCTATTGGCAGGAGGCCTCACTTCTTTGGGGGGATGCTTATTTAGAGAGCTGCTGGCGAACTCCTATAATACAGAGGCTGGCTCATCTGGAGTGAGTGGTGTAAGACAAGCAAATTCTGCACAATCCAGTCCTGGCAATCACATAGCCACTTCAGCAACACCCGGTTTGCCAAAAAGCCAACTAACGCTCTTCAATAGAAGGTGGGCACGAGGAACAGGAGGTGTGAATCACTGCGGATCTTCCTGCACGGTAATTACCACAAAGGCTTATCCTTGCCCAGAGAGTGCTCTAAGCATCCTTGTATGGATGAGACACCCATGGATTAGATGGGAAAGTGTAAAAGACTTTTTTTTTTTGGCAACAAAAGATGCAACTCACACACTGGAGATAGAAAGGAGGACCAGGAAGAACTTGGTCTGCATTCTGAGCTCTTAAGGAGCGCAGTGGGGAATCAGGCATGATTGCCGATTCTCACAGGAAGGGAGTGAGTACAGTTAGGGAAGGAGGCACAGCAAGGAAGCTACTGCAGACACCAGGTTAGACCCGAGGAGTCTCTCCAGGTTAGACCCGAGGAGTCCCTCCTGGGACTGTGGCCACTGACTCAGACACGAGAGAGAGACCTGAGGAGCTAAGTGGCTAAGTGGATGAAGGAAGGACTTGAAGTATCAGGGAGGATTCTGTCCCCCGCTAGATGGCTGGACACATGGAAGCATCCCACAAAAGCATCAATGGAGGCAGGCCTAGGGAGCAGTAGGGTGAGGCAGAAAATCAAGCAGAGATAATAAGTCTGGTTTGAACATGTGGATTTTGAGGATTAACATGATGATTTTAATGTCTTAGTGCACAGACATTTAAGTTGGCATCTGGAAGAGAGTTCTGAACTAAAATAAGAAGCAGTAAGCATGGGCAAACAAAATATAATAAATAAACAAAAATTCCCATGTAATTTTTATTTGGGGTCTATGGAACATGACCTTGACTACAGTTCGAATATTGCCTGCTCAGGAGCATAGCCAGATTTAGTGTTGATTAGAATGCAGAAAGGGAGAGAGATGACCTTTGTCGTGTCCCTGCTATGTGTTCAAATTGTCTTTTTGTTGTTGTTTTGTTTTATTGACACGAACTATTTAATGTGAAGACCCTCACAACACCATGAGCTTATGAGGTCAGGCACCCTCCGGAGAGCTTTATGTGTTAACTCTTTTCTTTCTCACAATAAAACTAAAAACATAATATTATAAGTAGAAAAATTGAGGCATAGGATGGCCAAGCAAGTTTCCCAAGGTCTCGGAAGTAGCAAAGACAAGAGGGATTGTCTAGTCTGTTTACTGATAAGAGGCTGTCTGCATTTTGTAAGTAATTTGAGCAGTGTGAGAATTATGTCCCAAGTTACACTGCAATAAATGATGGGGACACTAGTTTTTGGTATTTGTATGTTTTATGTGGTGTGTCTGTCTGTCTATATGATATATGTATGTGTGGTGCATGCCTGTGGGTATGCAGGCAAACATGGATGAGTTTGTGTGCCCGTGGCTGCAGATAAGGAAGACAGAGGACACCAGATGTCTTCTACTGTCCCCTGATTTATTGAGACAGGGTCTCTCACTGAACTAGACGCCTATCATTTCAGTGAGCTGGCTGGCCAGCAACTCCAGGATCTGTTGGTTTCTGCCCCACAATGTTGGGGTTACAGACACAGGCAGCCATAACTGGCTTTTTACATGGGTGCTGGAAATTCAAACTTAGGTCTTCATGCACAGACACAGGAATCACTTTTGACCACCGAGTCACTTCCGTAGCCTCTAAAGTCAATTGAAACAAATATAAACAAAAGAAAACATGTCTGAGGGCATCCACTACCCTGTTATCCCCTCCCCCAGTTTAAGAGTGTATGTCTGTCTCTCTCTCTCTCTCTCCCCCTACTCTTCTCTCTCAACAGGGCTTTACTGGTCTGACCCAAACTAGCAATTTTTGCCAGGCAGCCTTAAACTTGTGACCCCTTTCCTCAGACTCCAGAGTGATAGAATTATGGGGGCATACCACTATGCCCTGTTATCAGTTTGAAATATCTAGGAACATCTCCCAGACCAAATTATATAAAATCAGTGGTCTCCTTTAAAATTAGGTCTTCCCTCAGTCCAACTCTACCTACTCAGGAGAGTCTGGGGGTACTTACTGTTGTGATTCCTGGAGACCCAGGGTCTTCCTCTACCGTCTGCCTCTGATTTCAGAGATGATATTTAATTTTATTCACTCAACCACTATTTATTTATTGAGCTGAGCTCAGCAATGTGGTTACAATGATAAAGAGGACAGGCTTGGTCTAAGCTTTTAGAGATTCGGTGTACCAGGGGAATGCATGACAGATACTAATCACATTAATAAATAACGGCTAACAGCCACATGCCAAGAACGAAATGCAGGAAGTGCTTGAGATGCGTAACAGCGAGTCAGCATTAACCCAGGAACATAGTCAGAGATGGCCTGGAGAGACCCAACTAAAGAGAACAGAGACCTCCTGGGCCTTGCTGGCAATGGGCACCAAGCCTCCCCGCTTCCCAACACTGAGCCATTGTTAAAACATTCAGCAAGGGCTATGTAGCAGTGGGGAGTGTAGGGAGCAAGTGAGATCTAACAGGTAGAGGGTCATAGCCACTTGGTGTCAGGGGTGTGAGAGAGCCACCCAATCTTCTGTGTGTATTTTGCAGATCACTCAGATGCTGAGTTTGGAAGACAGAGGAGAGACAGTGACAATGCTCAGAGGCTAAGTCCTGGCAGCTCTAACAAGCCAGTCATGTCTACCGGGACTCAGTATACCAATGAATGAATTATAACAAATTATAGCAACAAGCAAAGGGCAGAGATTTATTCATTGTGGTCACACTGGGAAGAGATGCCAATAAAGAGGTTCAGTGATTTTCAAGCCTGTCTTTGGGGCCTTGACAAGAGGTTTAGGTTTTTAAATACAGGTCCAGAGTTTTGATAACTACATGCAACTGACTATTATTATTTGGGGTTCAACCAATTCTTTTCCAAGCAGAAGATCCCTGGGGAAGTTTTAATTTGGTGGGAACCATTGTTTCAGTGGTCTGGTGGCCAATGGGAAGGGCTCAAGTGTCTCTAGGAAATACCTTCACTCTGACTAAACTCTGAGTGCTCCACTCACAGGATGGCTACAATGAGTATGGAAGATAGGATTGAGGGAAGAGAGTGAGGAGGATAAAGAGTGTCAAAGGATGTGCTTTTACATAGAAGCAAGCAGATGGGTCAGGATTGGGTTCCCATTAAAATCACTGCTAGGGATCAATCAAGAACTACTTATCACTGCTAGCAGAAATGCCCCTGCCCTGGCTCCATTCAGGCTGGGGAACTGTTAGATAGATATTTATTTCTCAACTGCTGTTGATGATCCCTGTTCCCCGAGCTAAGCTCTTTGGTCCTAATGTACCCGCAAATGTCATCCCTTAATGCTCAATATGTATAGAGTAGCATTTTTTGAACTTTTTTTTTTTTTTTTTAGAACTTGAATTCTAAATGGGGAATGGCACAGAGAGGCTCCAGGCAAGCCCTCTGTAAAACAAATGATAGGAGCTATTTGAAGTGCCCAGTGCCCAGTACTACCTCAAACCCTTTTGTATAGCTAACCACTTCATTGGTTTAATTCATATCCCTATTTTGTTGACAAGAAGAATGGGGGAAAAGAGGCCTGGATGAAATAAAAAGAAGAGCATGATGCTCCAGCCTTCCTCCCTCTTGGTCTCCTGACTATAGAGGTAGTGTGACCAGCTGTCATCTGTCTCGTGTTTCTGTCATCCTGTCTTCTCTGATGGACTGTACCCCTAAACCTTAAGCTGAAATGAATCTTCAAGTTGCTTCTGTCATTCTATTTTGTCCCAGCAATGAGAAAAATAACTAATCCAGAAGGTCATGTCACCTTTCATGTACAACAGAAAGCACCATGGAGAGATGAATGCAATGCACTCCCAAATGCACACCCTGAGGCTACTCTGTGTGTGGTCTGGGGTAGCAGGTGGTGTGTGTATATATCCTTCTGTACTTTGGGACACATGACATGACTTTGCTTCTGTTATATTCATCATGTCCCAGCAATACTGTCAGAGAGGTTCTGTCCTGGATGCAACCATCTTGGTGTGCACACAGCCAGTGGTGATTTGCCCTAAGCCCCAGCTCAGAGGAATAGAGCTGACTGGGCAAAGAAAAAGTTCTAATTCATGAAAGATCTGTTCAAAACATCCAGAGAGCTGTGAGGTGGCCAGAAATGCAGGGCTGCTTCACCAAGGGGGGTAGTCATGAGCTCAGCCATCAGCAGGTTCCCTGCAGAGCCCTCCCTGGAGGATATGAAAGCAACTGGCCCATAAATAGCAGGAGGCCAGCAGGAGCTGTGCAGAGCCTAGTGAGGAAGATGGACAGAACAGCAGGCAATGATAAACAGAGACACCACTGCCACACTTCCAGGCTTTGCATCTCTAACATCCCCTCTGAGCAGTGCTGTGGTTTGTCTGATAAGGAGAAAGTGCAAGAGGTTGAAAATGCCTCCTGACAAGGCACTAGACTTCTCACCTGTCAAACACAGATTGATGAGCATGTCTCCCTTTGTGGCTCTAGGGAGCCTGGGGCAAGTGAGATCCCAGGTAGAAGCAGGCTGAGGGCAGGCTGCTGGGACAGAGGGCTGTGTTCTGTGATTCCACTTAGAGAGGAATGTGTGGCCCAGCTTAAAATGCTCACATGCTGTTTTTGTCTTGGCAGGAACACTTTAGGCAAAATTTGTGTCCTTTGTCACCACTTTGCTGCCTCTGTCAAATTCTTAAATGTACCAGATGCAGGCTCTTTCGGGCCAGCCTGGAACATCTTAATGCTCTCTGAGATGCAAGTCCCATCTAGCAGCATTTTATATTTTCTTTTAACCTCCCTCTCCACTCAAAGTGTTCCAAGTTTAGTAAGTTTGCCACTAATAATGAGGGTTATCATTACAGCAAACTAAGGCTGAAGGCCTCCAGGGACTCCACCTGATACATACGGAACAATGGATACACATCCACACAGAAGGGACCAAGCCTGACTCAGTACTGTAAATGCTTAACCATCACTTTCTAGTGAAAGGTTGTGGGGGAAGGTCTATGGATTTTGGTTTTCAGCAAAGGAACCTTTAACGATTAAGCTATAGACATTTTTTCAGGCTCATTTCCTTTGTAATTGAGAAGCCAGTGATTTGGAAGAACCATCGAGAACCCCTATACAAAACTTACTGACCTGTTTCTGACTTTGCTGGAGCATGATTGATGTTGCCAAGGGCCAGTTTAGAGCATACTTTGCTGAGAACCTGGCACAAGCATGTCTGTCTACCTTTGCAGTAGCGAGCAGATGGAGGGAGAGGCTTATGTTTTCTAGACAGTCATTAATAAGCTGGTTCACGCTGCAAAGAATTCCTTGCAAATGCTCAGAGCAGTATCTACTGTTTCTCAGTTCACGCTGTGCACCTGTATGGGGCTGGGTGTTTTCATGTAAGTAGCCTCACTTCATTTTCATAATGGTCCTCTGTGGGAAGGAGAGGATTATATGCATTTTAATTCTGAAAATAAAACAAAACAAAAACTTCAGAGAATCCAAGGGACTGGTCAGTGTCCTTCTGAGAAGTGTTTGAGGGTGCAATTAAATGCACATTCACAGGGCCTCCCCATGAGATCAGAAAGTGAATGTTGCTGATAACAACTGACCCACTTTGCCTTTGACCAAGCACTGAATGTCTTAAAATCCCAGGCAGTGACTCCATTTCTCACACATTGGTGACTATCTCCCTATGACAAAGGAGTCTGTGTCTTATGCTGAGGATGTCTTATACTGAGATGAACTTTCACCTTTGCCCATGAGATCCCTTTCTAACGCCCCATCAATGAACAGACTATTTTCCTCAATGGTGGCTCATTGACTGCTCCATTGGCACCTACTGGAGAACAGAGTAGATGTGAAGGCCCTCCTCCTGCAGATCTTTCACTATCTATCCCGCCTGTGAGTAATGTGTCTTTATATTTAGCATGCTATTAAGGCTAATTATACCTCCAAATCAAAGGAGATCGTTCAAATTAAATGGGAAATGATTAGGTTCTGTAGAGTCTGATTTTCTGGTGAGCCAAAAGAAAACTAAATATGGAAGCAGGATTTTCATAACTGAGGAAACACAGCACCCTCTCAGGAGGGTAGAGTACGACATTGGTAAGAATGGTTTCTGAGGTGTATTCCTGGTGAAAGGTATGTTTCTCAATGATGAGTACTGTCTTTGGTGCAAAAACATCATGTCAAGAGCAGTGAGTGAGAGCTCAGAAAACTATGTACTGGTGTAGCACCTAGCTATACCTGTTCCTTATATCTCTTCTACAACCACAAGGCTTCTCTGGGAATAGAAATGGACTCGATCCCTTGGGTCTCATACTGTGATTCAAACACTCATATCCATGTGAAATGGCAGACATGGGGAAGACTGGTTGAATTTGGAGCTCTTGGGAGCACTCCCCATCAAGAAACTGCCATTATATTTTCACTGCGGAGTCTTGGGCTCAAGAAAGCATGCCCCAGGGCAAAAGGCACAGACTCTGAGATAATGTTTACTAGCTCTATGTTTGATGGCATGCATTGAGATCCAGCATACTTGGTGTAAAGTCTTAGGTGAACTCGTAAGATACAAAACAGATTGGAGTTTATTACTTTGGTTCAATGAGAAAAGGCATCTGAAACTCCGGTCACATTGTCCTATTCTCCAGAAGCCTCCAGAGAGTCTGTGGATGCTGCCAGAGACCATGGTGCAATCTTGAAAACCACTAATTTGTCAAGCATTTTTCTGGCCCTTGACTGTTTGGCTTTTGTTTATCATGAAAAATTGATCTTAGGTGACCTCCTGTTAGGTCCTTTCATGACTCCTGTGCAGAATGAAGGGCTATACACCCCTAGGCCTGTGCATCCTTTTGTAAACACACTGATCTTTCCGTTGGGTTCTTGTGTGAAGCCTCCACTGGATCCAGAGGCCCCTGAGCTCCAACTTTATATACCTGGATGACAGCGAAAGAACAGAGTCACTAGGTTTATGTTTAGTGGGACTTCCACTGACAACAGTTAGGGGTCTGTCGCACTTAGGGAATGGTAACTCACCTCAAGTTGAGGCAGCCCAGGAAACTGTGAGAGATGCCTCCTCTGAATTTTAAGCCAAAGTGTCTCTCACTTTCTAGAGATATATTGAACAAGGGCATCACCTCTTCTACAGTCAGACCTTCAAGTATTTTCATAGTCTTATCTTTATCCCATATGTGCTGTTGGCTTTAGTTCTGTTCTGTTTGTTTTCTTCTGCACATGGTTAAGTTTGAGATATGCTCCTAATGTCTGGAGATATGAAGGTTGTGTGAGCATCTCACATTTACTCCATTAATATGTTTGAATTATCCTTTGGTTCCATACCATTGCTCAAGATTGGAAATTCTCCTAGGGATTTTCCCTCTATAGTTTTGACTAATTCTCTGTTAATACTGGACAACCTCTAGACTAAAAAAAAAAAAAACCCTGAGATACCTCATAGCCCTTTAACTCTTAGCAGTATATATGTATTGAATAAATAAAACAAGTTGGACTAATGCAGTTATTTCCTGGGTTTTTCACAACAGAGATGAAAATGTTCACAGAAGAGCAAATGAACCATCTCATAAGGAGCCCAAACCACCAGCTTACAGTGTAGGAGTTGTCCACTCTGCTCACATCCATAAGTACAAAGGTGTCTGGGATTAGGTTAATTTGTTGACAACAAATGACACCTGACACCACAGAAAAGCCTAGTGGAGCCTTTTGACAGAAAATTAAATAGGTGTAAATGCATGGGTAAAAGCACTAGACCAGTTTCTATTTGTGGAGGGTTGGCATTGTGCCTGGCAGTTCATACACTGTGTCACACAGTTCTCATCACATTCTACTGCTTTCGAAAGACCACACAGTTCTCCAGCCTACTGTTCATTTGCAGCATGAATTTCCTCCATCCCTGCTAAGTTTGAAGTTTCTCGAGGGCATTGTCTGGCCTTGGTCTTGGTGGTTACATTGCTGGTTCTGTTCACAAAGCTGAGCTTCAGTGAGGCTCTCTTTCCTTGTATAAGGACTGATGGATAGGGGCACATGGAGGCCAAGGCTGCTTGAGAAGCTTCTCAGATTCTGGTCTTTGGGGATGATGTTTTATCTAAAATGAGAACAAAACTACATACAAATATCTATGAATGAAATATGCATATATTTTATAATAAATGCAGACTACACTTTAAAAGCAAGTGTTAAATAAAGCAAGCTAAAATTTAATACACCAGTGTCATGTTTCTTAGTTCAACAAAACAGAGATAATTCAATACAATGAAATTCACACCTTTCAAATATAAAGCTCAATAAATGGGAAGGTGTGTGCACTCACAATCAGCAATGCAACCAGCATGCAGACTGGAACCAAAGTTCCCCAGGTTCCATGTGATTGCCTTCATTTCATCTCTTCTGCCTACCCACAGCCTCTGATAACCTGAATTCTATTCTGTCTCTTCCTTGTCAATAATACATATCCAGTGGATGGAGCCATTTATACCTGACTTCTGTGGCTCAGCATAATGCTTTTGAGATTCATGCATATAGAGCTGGGAAATGTAGCTCAGTGGCAAAGTGCTGGTCTTCTATGTGTGAAACTATGGGTGTGATCCTTAGTACTACAAAAGGAAGGAGACTCATATATATAAATATATAGTTGCTTGCTGACTCATGGTAATTTCTTTTCACTTCTGTTTCCTCTGTTGTCTAGGACAGTTAGCATCAGCAATAGTACTTCATTTTAAAGCATTTGGTAGCACTCGCCACAGAAACCATCCAGCTATAACAAGGGACATTCTAGATGAGTAACTCTTGGATATGTGAGATCCCGGGGCTCAAAGGTTAATTTCTTCTTTTCCCATCATCAGAAGCAATGAGGTGCCTGCATACCCTTGGAAACTCCCATGGTTACTAGTGGATGTATTTTGGATCAGAATGGGTCACGTGGGCACTGGGAATGTGGGAAGGGTGAAGACTGGACAAAGGCTTGCAGGGGACAGTGGTGTGAGAAATAAACATGCAGCAAAGAGACAGTAGACTTCAGAGCCCAATCAGGAAGCAGGAGAACAGCAGCACTTCACCGTTCAAATGTCTAGCTCAGCTGAAAGAAAACCTTCCAACCAAGATTGCATCTTTTCCTTCCTTCCCCCCATCTATGTATCTTTTATATTATGTACCTTATTCCCATTTATCCTCCCGTCCCTTTGCATCTGCCCTCTGCCCCTGCAACCTCCCCCAATAAAACAAAATTTAAGAGAAAAAGGAAAAAAATTAAAAAGAGAGAAAAAATTAAACATCTTATTATGGAAGCTACAGAGTGACCCAGTGAATCACGTCATAAATCTCTTTATCCATATATCTTTACTTGCAAGGTGCTCATTGCAAAGAGTCATAGGTCTGGTTTGAAGCCCTGATTTCTCCTGTGTTATCAATGCTGGGCCCTCTCTGGGACTCTTCCTGGATATCCTGTTGTTGCCCTGTGTTGTGGAGCTCGTGCAGCTTTGGGTCCTCGAGTCAGATTCCCTCATGTGCTCTAGCAGATCATAGATGGGGTAGATGATGGGGCGGGTTAAATCATAACTCTGGGTCTGGGCCTAGGCAGTTGTAGTGTTGGATCACCAGCTATAAACGGGATAGTTCTCTCATGTTCACAGTTGCAGGACTGGCTTCCCCACACCTGTGCTAGCAAACAGGGTTGTCTTTTCTGTTCATATGAGCACAAGGTGAGCTCTCCTACCTGTCTCAGGCATGGGTGAAGAGGGCAAATCTCCCCCCTGCCCATGCTGCCACAAGACTGATGGGTAATGGGGCCGGCTGCCCCATGGTCACAGTTTTAAGGCTGGCTCACCCACAGCTGCACTAACAGAGTTGGTTCTATTGTGCTGCCCTGGTGAGGTGCAGGGCCTGTTCTCCTGAGTGATGCAGCTGGTGGGGGGGGGGGTCAGGGATGGCTCTCCCAGGGCCTGTTTCAGGCATTGATGAATGTATGGCGGGGAACATCGTTCTCCTGCCCAGATTTCATTGTTCTTGAGCGAGCTTTAAAAGGGATATTTTTCTATGGAGATTTCCAGCCTGCTGTCTAAACTGAAGCAGTCTGGAAGAATTTCAGATAAATATCTGATTGCCTCCACAGTCTACTGAGGCAAGACTTTCAGATGATTTGATGAAGTTTGGTATCAGTAGAAAGTCTCTCAATTTAATCTCTAGGGTATCCCCAATGGAAGTAGTACCAGTTTGGTCTTTCCTAGCCTCATAGCCTAAGGAGAGCCCATTGCTTCTTTTAGGCATGTGTGCTAGGCTTCAGACCTCTGGGAAGATTTCTTTTTGCTAATGCCTGGAAGATTAATGGATGCAGACTGTGCAGGGATTTCCTACCTGGGTATCCACTACAACATGTGTTGCTATGATAGGCTAAAGTATGGTTACTATTGGAATTTTTGTTATAATGTATAACTTCAGAAGACTGGGGCTTTAAAAAATACCATCAAGGATGGTTCTGAATAAAGAGAAAAGGGGAAATGATGCAGAAGGGGTCAGGTGTTAGTTATGTTAGCTTTAGATGACATCTTGGCCTGCTTGGCAAGAAGGAACTTCAGTTGTGGAATTGCCTCCATCTTTTTGGCCTGTGATCATAGCTATGAGACATTTTCTTAATTGTTAATTGATGTAGATGGGCTTAACCCTCTGTAAGCTATGTAACCCTAGGCAGGTTGGCAAGGGCTGCATAAGAAATCTAGCTTAGCAACCCAGAGGAAGCAATCCAGAGGATGCAGGCCACAAAGCCACATTCCTCTGTGTCTCTTCTTTAGTTTTTATCTTGTCTTCCTTTGATGCTGAGCTGTAAAATGGTATGTGAAACAAACCCTTTCCTCCAGAGTTGGTTATTAGTCAGTGTTTTATCACCAAAATAGAAAGCAGTTAATACAGGGTGCTTTGGTCAGGTGTCCTGTGAGAACTGCTGGGGAGACACCCCACCACCCACCCTCTCTACTTACCTTGCCCTGGAGTAGTTGCCCACTCTATAACCAACCTGATTTCAAATTCCCACTTATTTCATATGAGCTGAATTTTCAAAGTGTATTTCTTTTTATTTATTTATTTATTTTTGGTGAGGAGAGGGGGTTCACTTTGAATAAGATCCTCATTAGTTTGCTCTTTAAACATTTAATGAATAATTCTATCTGCCAATCCCATGCTTATTGGAGGCCCAGCTTTAGACCCCCAGCTGATTATAAGGTTGGACCTCCTGGTACATTTGCCTGGCCAGGGAACAGACAGACTATCAAAGATGGAAAGGAATTACATAAGTCACACTGTGAAGATGTCTATAAAAACAATAAGAAGCAACCACCTCTAAAATCAGAATATAAAATGTCAGGGAAGATGTAGCGAAATCAGAACTCCCATGGTTACTAAATTATGAAATGGTGTAGCTGTTATGAAAAGCAGTATGGCAGCTTCTAAAAAACATATATTTTCCATATGACTCAGTAATTTCATGTCTGAGCATGTATCCAAAAGAGGAGACTACAATGTCTACAGTAGATAAAATATGATTATTTATGCAGTGGAGTATTACATACAGTGAAACATTGTGCAGTTTCACTAGTGGGAGGAACCTGGAGTAATCACATTGATAGATATGCTAAGAAGAGAAGAGTCACCTAGCAAAGGATGAAACTGACCCTCAGTGAATGGAAAGGTAGAAAATAAATATTGTCATTGCTTGATGACCCTCTTTAACAAAATGATTGTAATTGTCACACAGTTCACTGCTGTGGGACTATGCTCTTATACACTGTAAATAATTGTCATTGTAAATATTGGTTTAATAAAATGCTAATTGACTAGAAGCTAGGCAGACAGGAAGTATAGGCAGGGTGATCAGACAAGGTGACATCATCGGGGTGACCACTCCCTGACCTTCATGGTTTGGCTCTGTCCTCTGATATTCTAGACTATTTTTTTTTTTACTAAATATACAGTATATCACCTAGGTCACACACTCAAATATCATATTAACTGAAGAGAGACCATTTCTTCCATCAGTAACTAGAGGCTTTTTCTGGATTTCTTCTAACTGGGACAATTTAAAAGGACTCCCTTTATTGGTACAAGCCAACTGGAAACTATCACACAGTAAGGAAAATGTCTTGCTGAGTTCTAGAAAGTGAAAAAAATCGAAATACATACCCTAAACACTGATACAGCTGTGTAAGCCTTCCAGGCATGTCCAAGTTTTTGACGTTGTGACACAGTATTGTCATATACAAAGTTCAAACAAAAATAATGCTTTTTTCATAATGCTTTAAATATATCTGCAGTTTATAATTTTGTGTTGGGTTGCTTTCATAGCTTCACTTGGCCATATGCAATCAAATGTAGCCTTTGGGCTGCAGGTTGGACAAGCCTGTAAGGAAGCCAGTATTTTCCAGCTATGTTAAACTTGTTAAAGTGAAATAGTTCTGTAGAGTGTGTAGAAAGTGTCATCATGCAACAGTCTCCAGAGCATCTTCTGATGGCCAATGTGGCATAGAAGCCCAGGCCAGCATCAGCATCTTTCTTTTTTTATACACTAGGGACTGAACCTTGTATTAAAAGAATTCCAATGTGGTATCTCCCAGCATTTTACAATTTTTTTTTTCAATTTTGAAGTAGAGTTCACTAAGTGATCCTGCCTACACTTGGACTAGCTCTGTCACCCAGACAGGCATTGAATGTGCAATTGTTCTGCCTTAGGCTCCTAAATGTCTGGGATGACAGGCTGGTACCATTAAACCCAGCTCATCCATTATTCTAAACATAGGAAAATATCTGTTTGCTCTTGAAGCCATGAAGTAGGTGGTTCAGATGTCATAGTATGTCAAATACAAGAAAGGAATGAGGATAAAATATTTAAACCATTTTTCCTGGCCTTCTCCTGAGGGAGCATCTAGAAGAAATGACTAACTAAATAGCAGTGAGTGTATCTAGTGCTCAGATTGAAGACTCCAGATATCATTTCCCACTAAAGGAACCAGGGCTTTATATCTGGGGCAAGGAATCTATCAGAGGAGCTAGAAACACACCTACACAGAAATCTAGGAAACAGTGAACCAACCCAGCTATGTTAAAAAAAGACTCATAAGAAAACTCAAGTAACCAATTGCATACTGGCCAAATAAGAAACAATTTGAGCACCTATAAGGGAAATAGCCACAATGGATCCAAACAAATCAAATATAGGTATGAAGAAATGGCTTAATGGTTGAGAGTATGTACTGTTCTCATAGAGGACCTGGGTTTTATTCCCAGAACACTCATCAGGCAGAACCCTGAGGGATTGTCTGTAACTCCAGCTCTAAAGGATCTGATGACCTCTTCTGGCCTCTGAGGGTGCCACATCTACATGCACATAGCCACATACACATATGCACATAATTTAAAAAAGAAAATCCTGAATAATCATATTTATGATTATATGTAGGAACATATATGCACATTTATAGTAACACCAAGAAAAACACTAAAGAAAGGAAAGAAATTATCAGTCTTAATTGTTAACCATTGAAAGGCACTAGGTGTAGAAATGGTTGGAAGTATTTGGCACTTCTCCAAGGAGTGTCTCCCTTTGTTAAGTCCGAGAAGTGTCGTGTCCCTGTGTCCATCAAGGGATGTGGTGACAGTGACTTCCTAGAGTGTGACTTCTGAGACTGAGATTTGTGATGTCTGCATATCAAAAAAGCCTGAGTGCATGGAGGCCACCATGCTATGAGGAAGCACAGTGTTGCACAGGTGGAGAAGTTCACTCCACAGGCCCCATGTGAGGCAAATGAGTGATAGTGCCATCATGAGTGATGTTCCAGCAGACACCACACAGGGTAGAACAGTAAGGGAGGGGGTGTCCGGCCAGCTCAGAGTGCAGAAGAATCCTGAGGACTAAAGCAACCTGGTTGCTCTGGGATTGCTTTCTAAGGACAGGACAGCTCATGACATCATCACTTCATTATTACTTTGACAATAACAAGTAAGAAGCATGTGCCACGCCTTTCTCTTGTGCACTGCAAAGTCGAGCAGTCGATGATGGTAAACTTGTCTCATTTTATTCATCCTAAGGAACAAGGGGAGACATTAAATTACACCAGCTAGATACAATTAGCAAAATCCAGACCATGGTCAAATATGGGGGGAAAATGACCCATGTCCATTAAAGATATCAGAAAAGGAAAATGAAAAAGATGAAGAAAGCATTGAGAGTGCAACAAATAATTTAGAGACATATCATTTATAATGCGTGGATCTTGTTTGGGTTTTGATTCAAATAAATAATTCCTAAAATAGTATAGAATCTGGAAGAACTGGTTCTTTTAAAACATGAAATAGATAGCTGATAACGTTGGAGTTATTGAAGTTTATGTGCAGCAGTGGAATTGTGGATATATTAACATTTTTGAACTTGATACTGAAGTATTTAATAAAGACTGTGAAATCAGGCATTTGTTTCTCAATAACAAAGGAGAAGTGTTTATAGTAGGTGTGGGGCAGGTCTAGCCGTGCGTTGTTGATGTTGGGGCTGGGCACTGGCTATGTAAAGAGGGGTCATTATTTCTTCAACTTTAGTGCATGGTTTACATTTCCTGTGATAAAACATTTAAAGGTTCTGTAAGCTGGTTCCGCCAGCTTTTGCTGCTTTCCCAAAAGCCTTCTGTTCTCATAGAGGAAATCTTAAGTGCCTGTCCTGGTAACTATTTCCCGTGAATATTCCCTGTGCGTGTCTGAGGTCATGCCAGCCTGAAGGCAGAAGGCATTGGTCTGTCCTGCCCCGACCTGCTCTGTAAGAACTCTAGTCCCTTCATATCCTTCCCTTTCCCTCGGACCTGATGGATGGGTTGTGAGGGAGAACACAGTGGCACAGCATATGCTGCCGCTGTTGTGGCTGTCCTTCTGTCTCACCCACGCTATTTGTGTCCATGAGTCAACCTGGCTTTAGTGTGTAGACATGGAGCCACAGAGGACAGCATGCCTCCTGACCCTGCCATATTCAGCATGGTCTGTGATGCTTTTGCCCATGGAGGAGAGCTCATGTTAGGAAGCGCAGCAGGAGCTTGTTCACCTTACTACCATGCCTTGGCTGTGCCATGCAAGTGTAAGCTGTCCCAGAGGGCCTCACATTGCTGCAGGGTGACCATGAACAACTAGGGCAAGGGAAGACCCCCTGGCTAACCTCAGCTTGTACCTTCCATGGAGGTGTATGGCTTAAGGGGATGAGTCTTTGAGGATCTTCCTACAACCACTCTCAGACAACCATTTATCCCGGAACCAGCTGAGGGAGCAGCAGAAGTGAGAAGTTCATGAAAAGCTGTATCTGTCTCTCATATGCTGGGAGAATCAGAGAGAGCTGAGAGAGTGTGTCCCTGGTACCTCCTGCTATCTTTTTCCTCTTCAGAGTTTACACTTTTCTGATTTCTGGCTACAGTCTCAGCCTTGGGCACTGCCATTCAGCTCTTATTCTTATTCTCATCCCTTTTTAATATAACCACCGCTGCTTTTTTGCTATTTGTAAGCAGAGCCCCAACAAATAGGCAAACTCCCTTGATTTCTGCTGTGTACCTAGCCCAGGCATCTGAGTGAGGTGTTTTTCTGTTTTCTTCCTATGAGAGGAACTCAACCATCGAGCCAGGGTAGGCTCATAATCATCCTCAATTTCTCTAAGTACCAACCTGGCCTCTTTGTCTAAAAGCCACATTCTTGGGCTTTCTAAGGGCCTTGCCTTTAGGTGGCTCACATCCTAGCTGGCTTCCCACACCCTTCACTAAACATGCATACTCCTGTTGGGAGCCTAACTGCATGTCTGACCAATTTGAGGCAAAAGCAGCTCAGAATGAAGGTATGGCTGCGTGAATCATGACTCTTAAAATCCCACGGAAAATTCTTGGTACAACAGCTCAGCCAGCCTCTTCTACCCTCCCACAGCCAGCCCAGAGTCAAGGCTGCTGGTACTTACAGAGTGGCAGACTGATGGCTGACTCAGAAGGCATCTCACATTTCCCACTTCTCATGGCAACCACTTCCTTTACAAAACAGATCCCCTGACACGATAAGACGTTATATTAGTTTAAAGTAATTGCTTATACTGTCCAAATGACTCTGCTTAATTGCTTTTAAAAGTGAGAAGTCAAGAATACCAGACAGGCAGATTCTGTTCCAGCTGAATCCTCCTGTATGGACACACAGGTGGCGCCATCATCCAGAAGCCTGGAGTAAGCCAGAACCTGAGTCACCCACTTTGAGGAAATAGGAGGAGGACAATGCCTGTTCTGAGACCAAGGTAGACTTTTGGTTGCATGGCTTCTCTTTATTGTGAGGCAAAGTCTCTCTTCATAGTCAAATCAATTTCAAATTGGGTATGTAACCCAGGTTGGCCTTCAAGTCATAATACTCCTGCCTCGGCCTCTCAAGCTCTGAGAGTACATGAGGGCAACATCGCACCTCATAAGATCCCCCCCTTGTGTGTGTGTGTGTGTGTGCACACGTGCGCGCGAATTGCTGAAGATAGAACTTAAGGCCTACACTATAGTACCCTTCTTTTATCCCCTACTAGAAAATCAAGCCTTAGAGCACATGGGACAACTCCCTTTGCCAGAATACAAATATTCTGCCACTATTCTGTTGTTCCTGTATACATCCCCTAACTGGAATATGAATGAAACTGGTCCTTTCATGTCCTCCTTCCCTCCCCCTCTTTTCTTCTCCTTTTTCTCCTAGCCCTCCCTACTCCCTCCACTCTCCCCATTTACTCCATCTTTTATCAAGTGAAGTAAGTATATTTCCATTCAGCAGGTGAAGTACAAGGCTCTCTAGAAAGTTTCAGGTAAGCAAATTTGGAAAATAATAAGTTGACTTTGTGTGTGTGTGTGTGTGTGTGTGTGTGTGTGTGTGTTGAGGCCAAGAACTCTAGATCCCAAGGTGTGCTGATGAAGAGAGATGCATGTGAAAAATACACAAAGTGACAGACGGTAGCCATCTTTCTCAGCCTTGGAGAAGGCAGCTGGGGTTCACAGAAGAAGACCGTCCAGAATTAGCCGTTATGGGGTTTTGATACAATTACCTCACAAGTATGTTAAGAAAATGGGTGTAAGTTGTGAGAGTGCTGGCAAAGTATTGTTTTAGGGATGCATTATGACAGAGAGGAGCATTTTCAGGCTTTTCTGTCATCTGAGTAACACCTCATAATTTCCCAGCAAAATGATCAAAGATAAGATTCTGATGTGAAAAAGCTCCACTGTTCTAACCCTCAGCGAAGTTTTGGGCTGGTGATGAAAGACTCTATGACTGGAAATGGCTGGTGTGGCCATCCCCAGTACTCCTCATCAAAGCTACCACAGATGCATTCAGACATTCCACCAATAGGATGGATGACTGTGTGCTGGTCATGGCTGTCCTTTCTCATTCAGAGTCCATCACATGGGTCACCAGCCAGATGAGGTGCTTAGGATGGTATAGCACTGCTGGAGGTCCCAGGGGCAGTGCACTTGCCAGTACTGGGGTGTGTGCCACTATATAGCCCATTGAAACTTGGGAAAAAGGCTTTGGGGATGAGTTCTCTCTCTCTCTCTCTCTCTCTCTCTCTCTCTCTCTCTCTCTCTCTCTCTCCAGAATCAACTATGTAGGTTCTACTAAGAAGTCTTTGCAGAGAAAGGCTTTAGCTTTGAATGTAAGCTTCAGTTTCTACAATCTGTGATGTCAAGGTAGTTATATTTATCTCATAAGATTAATTGAGTGAAGTAAAAAAAAAGTGATTAAAAGTCCCCATCACAAGGTTTGGTGCCCAGGAATGATTGGAAGGGTGTAGATTGTACAAGTTTAAGTGTTTAAGGCTTTCCATGGGAGGCTAACCATCAGTAAAGGGGGTGGAGCTGATGCTAAATCTTTCAGATTATTAAATTTAATACAGAGAGTGGACAGGGAAATAACAGAAGAAATAAGACTCATAGCTGGCTTTGGAAACATATGAGGCCTGTCCAGGTGGGAAGAGTCTGCTACTCCAGGGCTAGGTTCACAGGGGAAAAGCAGCCACCCCCCCATTCCCCCAGCCCCCACCCTCTGTCGATTACTGAGATGCCACTTCGGATAATGAACTCAGGAAGAAAGATCTGGATGTCTTTATCCCTCCTCCACTATTGGAAGAACATGGGAGATGTTTGCAGATGACACTGGTCCCTGGGTATATAAGCATTTGTTTAAGCCCAGGAGTCTTCATGCATAGCATCATGAGACATTATAACTCATGAGCTGGTTATATACAGATGGTTTTGTTGGCTATCATAGTCCCATGAGGTAAATAGACAGGGATTGTGTTCCTTCCCCCTTTAAAATAACATACAGAGGTATTTCTAATGAACATGGGATTAAAGTCCAGATTTCTCTTCATCTAAAGGGAGGAGATTTTTCACTCTGCACTGTACCTTTCTCGAGGAAAGGAAGAATGTGTCCAAGGACAAGGACATTTACAGAGGCTGCAGATTCTTTCTCTAAACAAAGTGCCTCTCTTATCACATGTTAAATCATGTGTGTATGAATGTGGGGAGTGGAAAAGGCCTGAGTGACTGAAGTCTTGAGTTGAGTGACTCTGCTGTTGATGTGGGCACCATCATGCCAAATGGCCCCCAGCCTCAGACTTAGAAAATTAGCAAACCTTCCTCAGGGGATCACATGTGTCCATTGACAGTGTGTGTTTAAGATGTCCACCATAGCTTCCCCCATGTATTTACAAGCTGTTCCCATATAGAGACTGATATTGCAGAACCCAATAAAACCTGTCTGCTTAGCCCAGCTGTAAACCATACACCCGGCTTCCTTGCTTATCTGTGTGTAATAATTCTGCAATGACCCAACCTCATCTTCAACTCTATATAATAAACACACTGAGCTTTGGGTACAGTGACTTTTCAAGTGGAGAGTCCAGATGACCTGATCCAAGATTTCTGTTTATATGTCCATCTTTTCTTCTTTTCTTCATTCCCAGTAAGGTCCAAGCAGCCATACAGGGATACAGCCGGCATATAGAGTCTATTTCTGAAATATACCATACCCTTCAACTTTATCTAATTTTGCATAAATATCATATTCTTTAAGAATTTTAACTTTAGACTATGTTATAATACATAATAAAACCAAACCAAACCAAAAATATCCAACTCCCTTAATTTCTATTTTACTCTTTTCTTCCTCAACCCATTTTTCTTGGTTCTTACTGTATATTTTCTTGTCCAGCACAAAGCTGGAATTCACTTATGAAATCCAAAGTAAGTCTATTGGACTTTTGACTGGGATTATACTGAACAGTAAGTTAATTCAGAGAGGGTTGTCATTCTCTGCAATATTACATTTTTCAGGGTAACAATAGGAGGCATCTTTTCATTTATTCAATATCTCTTTTATATTCTTTGATACAGTTTTATGGCTTTTGCTGCACAGGTCTTGAATATTTCTTGTAAGATTTGTTGTTCAGTCTATTATAGCTTTGGTTGCAGACATGAGGGAAGCATTTTCTCCCAGGACATTTGATAATTGGCTGTTGCTGGCATGGAGAAAGCCTCCTGGTTGCTTTGTGCATTATGCTCAATCACCTTCCTAAACTTGCTCGTTGATTTTAATGATTCTTTGGTACACTGTCCTGGGTAATCTAGGCAGGGGATTGGGCTGTCTATCTTCTCCACTACACCTCTGCTATTCTTCTTGTAATGCCTTTATTCTCCTACAAGCACTCTATAATTTATCTCGTTGCTTTTATCTTCAGTCTTGAATTATAGTAATGCCTTTGCATTTGACTGCTTTTAGGATATTGTATAAGAATAGAAATTGTCTTCTTCATCTTTATGTTATTTCTCCCCTTTCCCCCAAGACCCCAGCATATTGCCTACCATAAACTATGTAGTAGATGCTCAATAGATATTTCCTGCTTGGTAATTAGTCATGACTTGCAGAGTAGTGAATTTTTTTATATTAAAGTCAGACTAGATTGTGTGGTAGAAGAGCATTTTATTTTAACTGACAACAAATTAGCTGGAACCTTGATGTCTGGAGGACAAAGGAGCCTCAGAATACAAAAGAGCACAGAGATGTCAAGTTCTCAGCTTTGGAATGAAAAATTTGAGCCAGGATTAAAAGTTAAACTTTATAGTCCAGTGACATTTTATTTTTCTCCTTATTTATTTCAGTTCACACACACACACACACACACACACACACACACACACAGAGAGAGAGAGAGAGAGAGAGATATTTAACAAAGGTGGTATCTTTTTGAGCTGGACAGAGAGCACACAAAGGTCTCCAGTCTATTTGTGCATGGACAACAGTGGACATTGTCCTAGCTGAGGAGCCATATCTTTTTGAGATGTAGACAAATAAGAATCCCACATTAGTATCTGTGAGCAGGCCAGTATGGATGCAAAATAGAGGTGATCTCCCCATAAGTCTTGACAGCAAGAGTGGTTGCCATGTCTTAGAAAGCAAAGACTCCCTCTTTTGCATTCATCCAGTTCTTGATGATGTTAAGAGGTACGTTAAGTGGATTTGGCTCCAGGTATTCCAATGGTAGAGGCAGAGGCAGGAAGATCACTGTGTACAATGCAAGAACAGAAATGGTCTGAGCCAGTAAAAGCTTTTCCCTTGTACTTGCTCACTATCTCTATGCCCTGGCAAAGAGCCTGGTCCATAAATGATACCTATTGCAATGTGCAGGCTGCTGCTCCAGACGCAGATGGAGGGGACACTTAAAAATCATCCACAATGTGTTCTCCTCCTCCTCTCCAGACCAGACACCTGCCCTCTGTTCCCTACTACAAGGGAGGAGGTAGCTGCCTGCGCTTCTCAACTGCTGCAGGAAGGACTTAATGATTTCAGCCCAGCTAGTGGGGCTCAACCCAAGGGATCTGAGACTTAGTTTCCATACACTGAAAATTTTCAAGTATGGATCTTGTCGGTCCCAGACTTGTTGGCCTTTAAGTCAATGCAGCAGCATATGGGACTTAGAAGTAGGGAAGAACAGCTCTGTCATCTGGACGACTGAATGTTTCCAGGTGATCACCTGCCCAAGTACAGGAACATCAGAAAACCAGAGACTATCCAGACTAGGACAGCTCCAGAGATGTGAGGCTCAGTGTCTGCCATTCCTCCACGGGCACTGCAATGCTTAATTGTTATTTTCATTTCAGCTGGATATAGAAACAACTAACAGACACACTGCTGCTGAGTCTATGAGGCTCTTGCAGAGAAGTTTAACAATAAAAGGCTCATCTTGAGTACAGGTGTCACCATCTCCTGACTGGGGTTTTGGACTGAATCACAAAGCTACATGAACACATATTTTCTGCTGCTTCCTGACCAAGGACACAGTGTGACCTAATTTCTGGTGGCCACTGGTCCCCATTGTTGTTTCTTGGGGGTATCAACATATCATGACTGTCTTCAGCTTCTTCTCTAGGTCTCTGTATGTCGCTTTTTTTTCTTTTTCTTTTTAAATGAGATAGGGTCTTGTTGGGTAGCCCTGGCTAGCCACAAAATAAACTCACAGCAATATTTCTGCCTTAGCATCCTAAGTAATGGGATTATAGGTATGTATTTCTCTCTCTCTGTTTTTTATGTTAATTCTATTATTAACATAAAAAAACATATTTTTTTAAAAAAAGTTAACATTTTTGTTAATAATAAATATATTATTCATAATATTTTTATGAATTTGGGTGTTTTACCTGAGTGTATTTCTGCCTACCATATGTATGCCTGTTACCTATAGACTCCAGAAGAGGGAATCCGATACCTGGAACTGGAGTTACAGACAACTGTGAGCTTTCATGTGGTTGCTGGGACTTGAACATAGGTCCTTTGGAAGAACAATCAGTGCTCTTAATCATCGGCCCAGATGTGCTTTATCTCTTTTAAAGACATTTGCTAGAGTCAGGAACCATCCAGTCCAATGTTATTTCTCTTTTCTCTTCCTTCTCACTCTTCATCACCCTCTCTTCAGGATCTCCTGCTGCTCAGAACTTACTGTGGATGGCCTTGAACCCATGAGCTTTCTACCCTCTCCGCCTGAGCACTGGCATTACAAATATGAGCTGCCAAATCTCAGGAATTTGAGCTAATTTTGAACATTAATTCATTAAACCCAGAATAATTATTTTTTCCACAATAAAGCCACATCCTAGGTCCAGGTGAATTGACTATAGTCAATCCTCAGATCTGTCATTCTACTAACTAGATTTGGTTCTTGTCCTACTTTATCTGGGTAAAACTTTTTAATGATATCCAGGTTTGTAAACAACAGATCCACATCCTGCAGAGAAGCAAGAGAAAAAGGAGAGAGGCTTGTTGAACATCTGTCATGTCCTTTGCTTACACTCAACTTACTTAATCTCTCGACACCATTCATGATGTGTAATTGTCCTCATCTCTCTAAGGAGAGGGATACAGGTGGCCTGCAGCAATGAGGTCTTCTGAGAGTGTAAAGCATGTGGCCCGTTTCAAGCTCAGAGCTGTCAGACCCAAAGCACGCTTGTATCACAGACATTGAACATGATGGATGCTGGGCACAGAGGGGCCATGCTGGTCGAAGTTCTATGATGTGGACCTTATATTGTGGCTGATGAGACAGGCAACAAACACACGACCATATTAGGAGGTCACATGCACAGCACAGTGACTTCCCTGGAGAAACATCTAAACTAATAATCAACGACATAAAGGTGCCCTGACTGCAAATCAGGCAGGAGAAATGGGAAGCACTAAGGCCCCGAGGGGAGATGAACTTGTTGAGTTATAAAAATGAAAATGATCCAAGGACAACAAAGAAATTTTGGGGTGGAGGGTGATTTGAGATAAGACAGGGAAACAGTGTCATGTCATAATAACGTCGTGTATACAGAGCAGGCTCCTGAAGGGTGGATGTAAGCAAGACTGGAAAATGTACTCCCCAGTCAATCACATGTTCTCTTCTGTAGACTACCAGTGGTTTCAGGTCAGGGCGGAAGTGGGAGACCTTTGAGGAGCCTGTGGCAAACTGTCCAGGTGAGACAGTGGGAGGTAAGATGGCCTGGACCAGTAGAAGGAAGCAGGTCAATCCTGTGTTGGACTGTAGCCACTAGGTGGAAGGTGATTCCCGTCCCTAGAAAAGAATGTCTGGTGGAGGTGAGTGCTCATCCTGGATGAGTGAGGGAAGAAGGGAGAGGCATATTCTATGCTTCAGAAACAAATTTAAAATTAGGTGTGAACTACCATACAACTCCCGATGCCTATTAGACCATCACCTGCTCCTCTGCTGGCTACCTTGGGGTTGAGCAGACAGGAGGGGCTGAAAACAGAGATTTCATTCTCTCAAAGCCTGGTGGACTCTGGAAGGCAGGCAGGAACGGTTCTCTGCAACCTTACAGGAATGGGAGAAAGGATCCCACAGAGAAACTAAGAGGGAGAGAGTGAGTGGGCCCATGGGGCAGGAATGGTAGCCTGAGAGCTGAGGTGGGATGCCTGGAGTGGCAGGATGAGGTAGTGGTTAGTAAGAGGAAGAGCTGAGTATCATTATGACCACTGAAGGAAGGATAACGCCTGTTCCAGGTACTTTTTGATTGCTGTGGTAAACCACAGCTGGGAGAGGAAGGGTGTATTTCAGCTCACCACCCTCCTCAGGTCACCGAAGGAATTCAGGACCAGAACTCAAAGCAGGAATCTGGAGTCAGGAACTGAAGCAGAAGTCACAGGTGAATTCTGTGTACTTGATTGCTTCTCCTGGATTGCCCGGACTACTTTTATATGCCCCCTACCTAGGCTCACCTACCCAGGGGTGAGACCACCCACAATGGGCTGTGCTCTCCCATATCAACAGAATTTGCCTGTAGCCAAACTCATGAAGGTGGTTTCTCGTCTTCCCAGATAACTTCAGCTTGTGTCAAATTAACCAAAACAAAACACAACAAGCAAACACCACCACAAAAACCACGATAATGACCTTTGGCTTGGTGCTAGCAGATGGCATGATAAAGACATGGTGTCTCCATCCCTGTCATATCTGCCCCAAAGAAGTCCTGTCTGAAACCACTGAGAGTGTGACATCTTTCTCCTTTTGCTTTGCATGTTTTCTAAGAGGTTTCAAGTTGAGTAGGTAAGAAAAAGTAAAGATGGAAATTAACTGCTGTTTCAAGTGTCCCAGGATGGGGAAATCCCTATGTCACACATATCAGGTTCCTATAAGCCCCTCCAGTTACATACTGTAAACTATGACTTTCATGCTTCCCTCAAGGATGGAGCCTGTTCATCTATTTGCTCCTTGGAATATTCTCTCAATCAATGGACCTCATTCCCTGAACACACACTCTCTACATCAAGCAGTACTGTAGACACCAAATATTGAAATTTTGTTATTCATTCTCTCTCCCTCAAGTGGATTAGAGGCAGCTTATCCATGAGTTAGGGGAGGAAAGGCAAAGATTTGAGAAGAGCTTACTGAACGTACATAAAAGAGAAAAGGAGAATTAGAGGAATGAGTGATCTCTAAATTTAGCTCATGGCTCATGGCATCCTTGGAAGAAAAAGGAGGTGAAGCACATGTATTTGTTCAGCTATTTCACACCTGAAAAAGGCAACGGGTGCAGATGCAAGCATCTGGCAAAGCATTGCACCATGTTGGAAAAAAATGCCCCAGAGATAGACAGAGGTCCAAGAGCAGGTGCAGTGTGGGACAGGGCATTAAGTTCTTTAAGCACAAGGGATCACTGGTTATTTTATGTTTTGTTTTGTTTCTGTTTTCTTTGTCGTGGCAGCAACTACTGTAAGCACTGTGCATGAAAGGTGTTTTCTCATTTCTGGCTCATTCTAGGCTATGTGTCTGTCACAGGGACCTTTAAATTTTTATTTAAATAATATTTTTTTTTATTTATTTTACATATCAACTGCAGTTTTTTCCTCCCTCCTCTTCTCCCTCATCTCCTCTTCTCATTTACCCCCTCCCCCACACATTTCTTCTCTGCCCCTACTCAAAAATGGGCTGGCCTCCCATGGGCTTGAATGATGCATGACAATCGAATTGAGGCAGGACTGAGCTCCTCCCATTTCATCAAGGCTGGGCCTTATATAGCAAAGAGATGATGCTATATACATCCACCTCCTTTCTGGCCTCCCAGTTAACCTGTATCCTGGATGAACACTTGTCTCAAAGGACAGAGCATTATTTGAACCTTGGAGACAGGAACAGAGATGTTATCCTCTATCTGGGAATGATGTTCAAGTTACCCATGGCTGCTGCAGTAGGGTGACTCTGTCTGTTGCCAATGGTCTTGGACCAGAAAGCTGGCATCCCTGGAGGCTGCTAAAGACACCATCAATTCTCAGGGAGCCTGGGCAGGACTGTGTACCTATGTGGCTGGCCAAGCTTCTGCTGGACTGTCTACTGGACACACATCCTCATCAGCTCTTTCAAATTGCCTGTTCTATACTAGAAATTTGGAAGTAGACTGCACATCATTACCCCTCATTAAAAAGGGCTGGAGAGATGGCTCAGCAGTTCAGAATGCTTGCTTCTCTTCCAAAGGAACTGAGTTCAGTACCCAGCACTCACATTGAATGGCAAAATTTCAGCCACCAGCCATCAGGAGGGAGAAGGGTCTGCTGTGCTGAAATATACATGTGGGAGAACACAGAGGTGACACCAGGTGCAGTGTGTCCCAGGAACAGCCTGCCACAAAGATAGATACACTACTGCCTGTTCTCTGAATACTTCCACGCTTTACTGTCATTCATTCCCCTCATAAGAAAAGCCTGAATCTACCAGTTAAGCACAGGGCTGTCTGGTCACTATGCTGGTGACCTTTCTATTCAAGCCATAGCTCCTGCCTGCCAAGCCTGGAGCCTACTCAGCAGGTGTGGGGAGAGCAAATTGGCAGATGAGCCATTTACAGGAGTCCCTGCATCCTCGCCCCTGGCTGTTCCTGATGCTGTAGCAGATGGCCTGTCTCCTCCAGCCCTTCAGAGACACCCCCTCACAATTACCAATCTATAGCTGCTGTGTGCGAAGGTTAGCTTGGTACTTCAAATGTGTGCCTGGAAGATTATGCAATCCCGCTGGCAGGAGAAAGCCGCCACACTTGGTGAGTTTAGCAAGATTAAATGTGTCAACAGTCGGTTTTGAATATGAAATAATGCAAATGTCTCCTTAGTCTCATTTGAATTAAAAAAAAAAGCCAGGATTGGTCATATTCCTTTTAAAGCGCTATATATTAGGTATTGGATTTACCCATCCATTCAACCATTGCATACTGAGGCCTTAAGATGGACAACTTGATTGTGAAACACAGGAACCAGACACAGCTAAATATTTTATCCTGCAAACAGTCTATATTGTAGTAGAGCAGGACAGGCAATACAATTAGGACTGGGATTGTAGCTCAATGGTAGAGTGATTGCCTCTCATGCATGAGGTCCTAGGTTCAATTCCCAGTACCATTCAAACAAAAAATCTAAACACATTGATACCATGCATCCCAAAGTATGACAGAAACTGAGAAAAGCCGTGGGATAAATCTAGAATTCAAGCAGCCCTTCTGAGATCCAGAGAACATTGATCACTACCTTCTGGATATGACCTAATTGTTTTCAACACAATGCACAGCACAGTTATGGCTACCTGCACAAGCCCTTAACCAGAAAGAATGAGGGAGGGAGAGGGGGAGGGAGAGGGGGAGGGGAGGGGAGGGAAGGAAGGAGGGAAGGAGGGAGGACATGAAAGTAGCTGGGGACTAGTTGACTGACCAGAGTGATGTCAGCAAGAGTGGGTGGCAAAGAGAAAGTCCCAGGAAATGAATATGATGAAGAGATATTGCATACAAGTATGAAATTACAAGAAGAAAACAAAATAGAAAATAACCGGAGTACACATGGTTGATGGTAAATATAAAATCAGGAAGATCATAGTTTTTCTTTCCCTTCCTTCCTTCCTTCCTTCCTTCCTTCCTTCCTTCCACAGTACCTGGGATAAGACCCAGGGCCTTGCATTTGTTAGGCCCAGTTCAGCACTTTATACTGAAGCTGGACCAGTTTCTGATAGACAAGTCTGGTTGGGGCTGCAGGAACTGTTTGGGGGAGGGGAGTTTGAGACATCACTGATCTACATGGACGCATCCATGGAGAATCCTCTGATGAGCATCTATCCAAGTTTGAGACTGGAGAAAATTGAAAGCCCAAATCCTAGATTGTACCAGCCTGGGAGACAATGGTACCCTGTCCCCACACCTGTTCCTCAATAGATTATTATTCTTAGTTGTGTATCAGTGAACTTTCATCTCAGTGCTGCAGAGTGGGCTCTGGTTGGACAAAGCTGAGCCTGGTTTCAACTGGTTTAAAAATTCTCCAAAGCCCTAGTTTAAACACATTTGTATCAAAAAAAAAAAAAAAAAAACCCCAACCATAAGAAATTTCATTACACTCAAAGATAAGAAAAGAGAATCTACCCAACTTTTGTGATTTTTTTTCCCCTCAACTTTGGGACCTAGAGAAAAGGGGCGATCAGTTTTCAGTGGGCTTCTGGGAGTCTCCAGGGATATTCTGCTTGGGGACAAACCTTCACTTCAAGTGAGATTTGAGCGTTCCCAGTGGAGTTTTGTTGTCAGGTTCCTCTGGAATCATGAATTCAGAGGCCAAATGAAACAAGAGCTCCTGTGAGACATAGCTCCTCATATTCGGCTCCCAGGCTGAGCACAGGATCACCACGGCAGGGTACCAAGGCAAACCTCTCAGTGTCCCAGATTCTTCACACCTGGTCACATTAACTTGTGAGGAATCAAATGCAGCAGCTCTTTATTTACCCCCCCCCCACACACACACATTCCACTTTCTAAGTTCCCGTTTCAGTGAGTGTCCTACCATCCTGTCTCCAGCTAAGCTTCAAGCATGACTGGTTGCTTCCACTCTCATATCCCACAAATTGCTCTGCCTTAACCTCTGCATTGTATCCCAAGTCTGTTCTCTTCATCTTCGTCCTCATGACCTCCTGCTCTATCAAGTTCTCAGGGTCTGGTACCCGATCTCTATTTCTTCTCCTCTATCTCTTTTGAACGTCCACAATGGAGTCTCTAAAGCAACACCCATCAACTGCACCACTGTCTGCCTTCAAAGTTGGCCATTAGATGAAGCTCCTTGGCATTGCTCACCTGTCTGGTCTACATCCTGTAACCTGTGTTCATCGTCACTATTCTCACCTTTCACAAGGCATGCTGGGAAAAGACAGCTCACTCAGGATTACAAACAATTGGCAGCAGATATAGGATTTGAATCCAGGACTGCTGTAGTAGAAAGGACATTTTGGTATGAGGTGTGTGTGTGTGTGTGTTTGTGTCTGTGTGTGTGTTTGTCTCCTCTGTGTGTGTGTGTGTGTGTGTGTGTGTGTGTGTGTGTGTGTGTGTGTGTGAGAGAGAGAGAGAGAGAGAGAGAGAGAGAGATCAGTGCAGGAGGTGGTCTTCTATTTTTCCTCTATCTGAAGACTTCTCTCATTTCAAGACAGCTCACACCACATTCAGAACACAGTCCTGACCCTTCTGTTTGGAACTGGGGCACTCTGCTACCTACTGGGGGCCAAGACTTGGCAGGTTCCCTAACTTTCGAAGCTTGTCATAGAGGCTGGAAGTCCTGAAACTATCCAGATTCATTTGCTGGTGGGGTGGCATCGTCTCTGCCCTCATCCAATGAGGGCTGTGGCAAGGTGAGACTGGGTGGAGCCCCAGTTTTCTAATTTTTTGCATTGGAATCCAGGGCAGAAGACTTTGAAGGCAAAGGACAAGATTAAGTCATTATCTCCAGAGTGGCAGGGAGGTACCAGGGTTAGCATTTTCTTCATCTTCTCCTTCCTTGAAAGCCTGACTCAGATGGACACAGCTGTGCTTTCCCAGCGCCCTCATTGGTTGTATGATGAGTAGCTTTTCTTTTTTTATAGTACATTCAAATAAATCTTCACCTCTTGAAATCTATAAAGTGGTTTTAGTTTCCATAATTGATGTGTCCTCATCCCTTCCAAAGTGTAATTAACATTTGTGTGTCCGGCACCTTGTCAAGGGCCCAGCACTGAGTGTGTGCTGGATATTGCAGTAACCAATGTCAACTGGATGATAAAAAGGAAATGAAAGCATGGTTCTTGTTTCATCCCTAATGCTACCCCACAGTGCCTGACTCTTGGCTCATTCTGTGGGGTTCGTTTCCCTCTACTTCCCTCTCTGTACAGTGCCAGATAAAAAATGATGGGATCACACACACACACACACACACACATACAGAGACAGACACACACACACACACAGACACACACACATACAGAGGAGAGACACACACACAGACACATAGACACACACACACATACACCAACACGTTCTTTCTAATACAGCAGTCCTGGATTCAAATCCTATATCTGCTGCCAATTGTTTGTAATCCTCAGTGAACTGTCTTTTTTTCCCAGCATGCCTTCTGAAAGTGAGAATAGTGTTGCTTTCCAGAAGACTGTAGAAAATCCATATTCAACACTCAACAATTCTCTTTTCCTTCTGGAAAATATGCATATTTTGAGATGTGAATGGCCTTAGAAATTCTCTGTGACCTCATCTTTTCATCTCACAGATGAGGAGACAGAGGCTGAGAAGGTATTTTGTAGTATTAGATGACACAGTTATTGACTGGAGGAACCAGGGTCATGATAAATCTCCTGACTCTGTGTGATATTCATCTTTCTCCTAGAAATAAACGTGATGATGATGATTGTTGAAAAGCATGTGACGACAGAAGGGCACAGGTTAGTGTCCCAAACAAAGAAAACCTGGGTAAGGCATGCCTTTCCCCCAGATGTCCTGTGACATAAATGTAAAATCCATAACACTCAGCATATTTGATCACTACAGTATGGCCTATTCTATGAGTTGACTATGACATTGACTGATATGTGTTCAGCAACTCAGACATAGTGGTTACTTATGTAGAAGACTGACTCTTACTTGCCAGATATGTGTGTGTTTCATGTAGAATTGAGAACTAGAGGCAGGGCTTTGGAGTTCTAAATTGCCAGGGCCAGCCACTGGTCAATGGCAGGGCTCAGTTGACTCAGATACTGCTTCTCCATCTGGTGTTGTATCACTTCTAGGACTAAAAAAGTTTTTTGCCTAAGATGCTGTACCTGTTTCACGGGCTCCTAAAAGTCCCTTTATGCTCTCAAATTGAGTCTGGGATGGTCTTTGCACACAGCCTTCAACTATGGTGTGTTTAAGGCCCCAAACATGGAGATTTCCTCAGGGAAATGGAAGATTTTATTTCATCAACACTCAAAGAGACATGGAGATTCTAACTAGGCAAAGAATATTTTATTTTCTTGGATTGAATTGCTAGATAAAAAATTCAGATGACATTCGTGTTTTGCTATGGCTCTCAAAGGACTTAAAAGCCCTTGGTGGAAAGAGACGGTGATAGAAGTGATTGGACCTAGGCCTGACTGCTGGCTTGTCTGAATAGAGGTTGAAAATTGAGTTTCCACATGTTAGGAAACAAAAGATTTGACTGAAATCAAGAAAATATTTCAAGCCTATTTGTTGTGGTTTGGATGAGAAATGTCCTCCATGCTCTTGTGTTCTTGTGTTCATCTGACCACTTGGTCCCCGGTGGTGGCAGGATTTGGGGAAGTGATGGAACCTTTGGGAGCTAGTGCCTTGCTGGAGGAAGCATGTCCCACTTCCTGCTCTTGCTCTACTTCCTTTGTGTGGATGAAAACGCCATCCCCCAGTTTTCTGTTCTTGCTGCAGTGCCCCGCCTTCCCTTCACTATTCTAGACTCTAACCCCCTGGCACTGTGAGCTAAAAATCATCCTTTTTCTTCCTTTAACTACTTTTGCACATGGTTATTTTCTAACAGCAGCAGAAAAATAACTAATGCACACATTAAGGCAAACTTCAAGCTATGACCCTTGTGTGGGGGACATGTGGTATGAGTTCTAAAATGCAACATAGAGTGTTGCAGGAAGCAAAGGTGGGTGCCGACAAGGATATCATGATTGAGAGAGGTGTGGGCTAGTTGCTGGATGGATCTGCTTCTAACCAGATCCATGACCCTCAATGGGACAGGAACTTGTCTTGTTTGCTACAGCGTCACTGTACCCAGGACAGCTTTGAACACATAATAGGAAGTCCATGCACACTTGTTAATAAATGATTGTGGAAAATATACATTCTGGAGATACTCTCTTTTCAGAGCAACACAAGTAGGCAGGAAACTGTGGATAATGGAGAATTTCGTGTCTAATTTGACTTTGTTGTTTGGGGACCACAAACATCTGGGCCTGAGCTGAAGATTAGGAAGGGCAGCACAGTAGTCCTATATGTCAGCAAAGGACCAGCCCCAGAGCACAGGATGGATGATACACCTTACAGCAGAGCCTGGCAGGATTCGAGGAGGCAAATGGAAGCCAGAAGGCAGCCTGGCTACTGTAGGGAATGAGGCAGGGACAGTGGACCTGGGATGAGCAGTGGAGGAGATGGATTTCAGAGAGAGAACCAGTGGTGTGGAGAGTTGATGTTCTGCAGAACAGGAGCAGATGCTGAACTTCCCCAAGGCAAAAAAAGAGAAGGAAGAAAACTGCCTTCACAGAAGAAGCTCCGGAAGCCTGAACAGGAAGCAGAGTGGAAGTTAATGTAACACAGGCCAGGATATTTCTGAAGGTCACAGAGGAAAGTCGGGATGTGAGAAGAAAGGATTCCCCACACAGTAGCTGTGGCCATGGCTTGTTCCCAAAGGGAAGGGCAAGGTACACTGATAATAGGAAATAGGCCACGGGTTTTAGAAGGCTCCAAGGTGATCTGTGAATTCCAAGGTTTTACAAAAAGGGGTTGGGGATGGAGTTTCAGGTAAGATGATGGGCCCGGAATTATAGCCGTGGAGATGCTGGCTGGTTTTACTGGCGATTCTGGTGAGCCTGAACGGAGGACTATTTTCCTTCTGCACCTCACATTTGTTTTCTCTGTCTCCTTTCCCCAGATGTCACCAGGCATCTGCTGTATCCCATGGCTGCCAGTTGAAACACGGGCTCTGAGAACATACTGTTGCTGTGCTAAATTTGGTGGGTTTGAGGCTGTAGCTGGGATATTTTTGTACATCCTGACTTTCAGATTCTACAAAACAGGGCCATGAGGGCCTAGGGACAGGCCACATCTGACCTCCCACTTTATGAGACACATGCACATGGGGTAGACAGCATAGAGGACAGGAAGACAGCTGTTCCCAGACACACCTCCACCAGAGGGGCTGGACCCCTCCATGGAAATGCAAACTTCAGGACAAGCTTTGATTTCTTTGAGTTTTAATTTGTGAAAAGAAGGGAGCTCCAGCTTTGAGCCTTGTTTTCTCCTCTGGAAATTCATAATGGAGGGCTCCACCAGGTTCGGGTTTGGGTATTTTGGGTGACTGGTATCCTGTGTAGATATTTTTGTGTCACTATGTGATATTTGCAGAACAGCTTCCTTGGCTGAGATACATTCGACTCTATGGCTTGAAATCTGAGATGGGAAATACAATCGGGATGAATTTTTGACCCAGGGTTCAGCAGGGGACTTGGTATGATATTCTTAAATGCATTGTTCTGGCCATTTTATGGATTTCTGGAGGTAACAGCTGAACCACCCACCCATGGTTGCTGGTACCAAAGAGAGGCATGGCTGGGAGTGGGGAGAACAGAACCTCTCTGCTGGACTCTATCCTTTGAAAGGACCATAGCCTTGGTATGGTAGCCTCTTTGGATGAGTGGAGAGCAGCAGATAGAATCATAGTGGACAGCACTTGCTCTGTCTGCTGACTGAGCAGAGCATAGGCTTCTACTTGTCTGCATCTGCTGGTTTAGATTTCCCAGGCACGGTGGGTTATTATCACTCAGAAGGCCACAGCAAAGTGGAGTAGGAGCAATAAAGGCATTGCTCACATAAGCAAGACAAACTATAGGGTACCTTTTTGTGTCTGAGAGTGACACTCCAGCTGGGCAGGCTCGGAGACACAGGGGATGGGTGGGTAGATATATCTGTGCAAAAACAAATGTGCTCCTACTGCTTTTTGTGGGATGCTTGGTGGGTGGAGCAGGGCTGGGCTCCAGTTTCCCCTGGTTCCTCCAACAATCTCTTTTGTCTAGTATATGAATGTACACAGCCACACACGGCAGCCCCAAATAACTTATCTTGCCTTCTGAACAGCAGAGACTCACCACTTCTGGAATGGTGAACCATGACCTCTACTCTCTCAGTTCAGTTCTCCAGGGTCCCTTGTCTTCAAGTTGAGGCAGAGGAGTAAAGGGGGCACCCTTTTAGGCCTTCCTCATTCAGGAGCCTTTGGACCTCAGAGTTATTGGGCATCATGTGTGACTGAAATGTCCTTGGGCCTCTTCCCTTGAGCATGTTCTGTAACAGCCTCTGTTGGTTAGAGGACACGGGGAGTGAGAGATGGATTGCCATGGGCCAAAGTTTCCAACAACAATGTCAATTCATAGTATTTGTTCTTTAAATAATAACACAATGAAGACTTGTGCTATCTCAAACTCTTCCCTTTCGTTAGGCTGCCTGCAGAACCTTTCTGTTTCCAAAGACCACATTCCCCAGTTTTGTCCCCAATACCACAACAGAACACCGGCTGCAGTCATTTCTCACTCCTGCCTACATCTCTTGTGGATCCCGTGGACCACCCCCTCCTAACCTCTCTCCCCGAACTAGTCACTATGTCTCAGCCCCCAACTCAAACAGACAACCCTGCTAAACCACAGGCCATGCCTGCCAGGAAACCAGGTAGGCTGCTCACAGACATCCTCTTCTCTCTTGGCACATCCAGACCCAACCCCCAGTCTCATCCCTAGAGTTGCAACAGAGCATCGACTACAGCTTTTTCTCGCCCCTGCCAACATCTCCTCTGGATCCTACAAACCATCCCCTCCTGCCTTCCTTTCCACAATGTGTTGCTTTGTCCAAGCCCCCAACTACAGCAGGCATCCCCTGCTAACCCAAAGGTCACTCCTCCTGGGGTAACAATCAGCCAGAAGGGAGACCCACACCTGTCCTATACCTGAGATCCAACACCCTCAGTTTCATCCCCAGCTCTGGGTCAGAAACCTGTTCTGGCTTCCCTTTGCTCTCTGACTCTATCCCCAACAGATCACAAAGATCTTTTAGCCCAACCTTAACTCTCCCAACTCATCCCATTAGCCCAGCCTCCAACACCAGCAGGCATTCCCTATGAATACACTTGCTGAGCACACCAGCAGGTAACACAACTATCACACTCTACAAAAATTCAGCTAGGAAACAAAAACCAAGGAGCAACAACAAAACTACCTGTCTTAGTTAGGGTTTCTATTGCTTCAGTTAAACATCATGCCCAAAAGCAAGTCGGGGAAGAAAGGGTTTTTGGTCTTCTATTTCCACATTGTAGAACATAGCTAAAGGAATCCAGAGCAGAAACTCCAATGGGGCAGGTCCCTGGAAGCAGGAGCTGATGCAGAGGCTATGGAGGGGTGCTGCTTATTGACTTGCTCCACATGATTCCACATCATGCTTTCTTATATAACTCAGGACAAATGCTCTAGGATGGCACCACCTACAATGAGCTGGGCCCTCCCCCATCAATCACTAATTAAGGAAAATGTTCCATACTCTGGAGGCAATCATATACAGGCATTTTTTTGTAACCTGCATTCCCTTCTCTCAGATGAATATATTTTGTGTCACATTCATGAAAGTCTAACCAGCATACCAACAAATCCAGAAATCAACACCTAGATCTATAGTTATCTTAAACGCATGTGCTTAGACATTAGCATAAAAACACAATACTAGCCAGGGTAATATGTCTCCACTAGAGTCCAGCTATCATATACCACAGTAGGCCCTGAATATTCCAATATTGCTGAAGTATAAGAAAAATCCCTAAAAAAACTATATGAAGATGAAAGAGGTCCTTAAAGAGGACATGAGATAAATCTTTTAAAGAAATCTAAGAAAATAGAGTGTGAAGAAATGAATAAATCCCTTAAAGAAAGCCAAGAAAACACAGTCAAAAGAAGTGGACGAAACTGTGAAAGAAATGGACAAAACTGTCCAAGCCCAGAAAATGAAAATAGAAGCAACAAATAAAACAGAGAGGGAATTCTGGTTATGAACAATTTAGTAATTCAAGGAGGAACTACAGTTGCAAGACTCACCAACAGAATACAAGAAATGAAAGAGAGAATCTCAGGTGTTGAAGAGACAATAGAAGAAACAGATAGAACCATCAAAGAAATGTTAAATCTAGAAAATTCCTGAAACAAAACATCCAGGAAAGCTGGGACACTATGAAAAGATACAACCTAAGAAAAATAGGTTTATAGGAAAGCAGACAGAAAAAAAAATCAACTCAATGGTGCAGAAAATGTGTTCAACAAAATCATAGAAGAAAATGTTCTAACCTAAAAAAGGAGATGCCTAAAAAAAGAAACTTACAGATTGGACCAGATAAATGTTCCCCTGCCACATAATATTAAAACACTAAACATAAAGAGCAAAGAAAGAATATTAAAAGCTGCAATGGAAAAAGACTTGGTAACATAGAAGGGCAGACCTATTAGAATTATACCTGACTTCTTAGTGGAGACTCTAAAACCCAGAAGGGCTTGGACAGATGTGCTGCAGACTCTAAGAGACCACAGATGCCAGTCCAGACTACTATACCCAACAAAACTTTCAATAGCCATAGATGGAGAAAATAAGATATTCCATGATGAGGTCAAATTTAAACTGTTTACAAATTCAGCCCTATAGAAAGTGTTAGAAGGAAAACTCTAACCTAAGGAGGTTTAACTACATACAGGAAACAATCTAATACCAGTAAAATAAAAGAATCTCTCTCTCTCTCTCTCTCTCTCTCTCTCTCTCTCTCTCTCTCTCTCTCTCTCACACACACACACACACACACACACACACACACACATACCATCACTACTACCACCACCACCAAACCACCAACAAAAAAATAGCAGGAATCAACAATCATTGGTCACTGATATCCTTTCAATATCAATGGTCTCAATTTTCCAATAAAAAGATACAGACTAACAGAATGAATGTGAAAACAGTATCCACCCTTCTGCTGCATACAAGAAATACACCTCAATATTAAGCATAAATATCACCTCAAGGCGAAGGGCTGGAAAAAATATTTCAAGCAAACAGATCTAAGAAGCAAACCTGTGCAGCCATTTTAATATCTGACAAAATAGACTTCAACCAAAACTAATCAAAAGAAATTGAAAAACATAATACATATTTATTAAAGGAAAAGTCCACCAAGATAACATTTCAATTCTTAACATCTATGCTCCAAACAACACAAGGGAACCCACTTTTGTAAAAGAAACACTACCATAGCTTAAATCACATACTGGCCCTCATACATGGACAGGGGGAGACTTCAGTACCTCATTCATCCAGACAAAAATGAAATAGAGAAATACTGTAGCTAACAGATATTATAAACCAAATGAATCTAACAGAAATTTTCAGAACATTTCACCCAAACACAGAATGCTACATCTTCTACTCTGCACCACATGGAACTTTCTTCAAAACTGACCACATACTCAGACACAAAACAAGTGTCAACAGATACAAGAAAATTGAAATAACTCCCTGAACCCTATCTGACCATCACAAATTAAAGCTGGATATCAACACAAAAACAAGAGGAAGCCTACAAACTCATGAAAACTAAATAATTCTCTACTGAATAAAAACTAGGTCAAGACAGAAAAAAAGAAATTAAAAACTTTCTAGAATACACAGCATACCCCAAATTATGGGACACAATGAAAGTGGTGCTACAAAGAAAGTTCACTGCGCTAAGTGTTTACATAAAAAATCAGAGGAATCTCATGCTGTCAGCTTAACAGTACATGTGAAAGCTCTAGAATAAAAAGAAGCAAGTAGACACACCCAAGAGGAGTAGGTAGCAGGAAGTAAACTGCTTAAATCAATAAAATAGAAGCAAAAAGAACAATACAAAGAATCAATGACACAGGCGTTAGTTCTTTGAAGAGGATATCAGAAAATGGAAAGGTCTCCCATGTTCCTAGGTAGGTAGAATCAGCATAGTAAAAATGGCAATTCTACCAAAAGCAATCTACAGATTCAACGCACTTCTCATCAAAATCCCAATACAATATTTTACAGACCTTGAAAGAACAATACTTAGTTTCATTTGGAATAGCAGGAAAGCCAGGACTGCCAAAACAATTTTGCTCAACAAAAGGACCTTAGGAGGCATCACCATTCCCGACTTCAAGTTATACAGTAGAGCTACAGTAATAAAATCAGCCTGGTACTGGCATAAAAACAGACTTGTGGATCAATGGAATTGAATTGAAAATCCTGACATTAACTCAAAAACCTATGAACACCTGATATTTGACAAAGAGGCCCAAAATATTCAATGGAAAAAAGACAGTATCTTCAACAAATGATGTTGGCATAGCTGGATGGTAGTGTGTAGAAAACTGCAAATAGATCCAAGCCTATCACCCTGCACAAAACTCAAATTCAAGTGGATCAAAGACCTCAACATAAACCCAGCCACACTGAACTTAATAGAAAAGAAAGTGGAAAATACCCTCCAAGGCATTGGCACAGATGACCACTTCCTAAATATAACACCAGTAGCACAGACACTAAGAACAACAATCAATAAGTGGGACCTCCTGAAACTGAGAAGCTTCTGTAAAGCCATGGACACAGTCAATAAGACAAAATGACAGCCTACATACAGAATGGGAAAAGATTTTCACCAATGCTACAAGTGACACAGGACTGATCTCTAATATATATAGAGAACTCAAGAAACTAGAGCCCAAAGCCCTAAATAACCCAAACAAAAAATAGGATTCAGAACTAAAAAGGGAATTCTCAGCAGAAGAATTGTAAATGGCTGAAAGACACTTGAAAAAGTTCTCAACATCTTTAGCCATCAGAGAAATGCAAATCAAAACAACTTTGAGATACCACCTTACACCTATCAGATTGGCTAAGATAAAAGAAACAGATGACAGCTTATGCTGGAGAGGTTACAGAGCAAGGGGAGCACTCCTCCATTGTTGGTGGGAGTGTAAGCTTGTTCAGCCACTCTGGAATGCAGTATGGTGGTTTCTCAGAAAACTGGGAATCAATTTCCTCAAAGATCAAGCAAACCACTACTGGGCATATACCCTAAAGATGCACATTCACCCTCCAAAGGCATTGGCTCAACTACATTCATCACAGCATTATTTGTAATAGCAAGAACCTGGAAACAACCTAGATGCCTCTCAACTGAAGAATGGATTAACAAACTGTGGTACATCTACACAATGGAGTACTCAGCAGTAAGAAAAAAAATGATATCCTAAAATTTACAGGCAAATGGATGGATTTGGAGAATATCCTCCTGAGTGAGGTATCACAAACCCAGAAAGATAAGCAGGGGATGTACTCACTCATTAGTGGACTTTAAACAAAAAGTTAAGCACACCCAAGGTGCAAACCACAACCACTGAACGGCTTGGAATCTGAAACACCTTAGACTGGCACCTTGGAGCCCATTCCCTCCAGAGGAATACCGGTTGATGCAGTCTTGATGTTGGGGTGAGGAAAGCAGATCTGCCTGGTGTGGATGCTGAGCTAAGCCACTTTGGAACCTTGAGACCTCCTCCCCTTGCTGGAAAGGAGATGAGATGGGGAGAAGAGAGTGACTGGGAGGGGCAGGAGGGGGAAGGGAGTTTGAACAATGGGATACATGGATAAAAAATATGACTTTATTCATAATAAAAATAAAAAACAAAATGTTAACTGTAAAAAAGAGTTAGTTCTTTGAGAAAATCAATAAGATAAATATTTATCCAAACTAACTAAAAAGCAGGGAGAGACTATTCAAATCAACAAAATCAGAAACAATATAGGAACCTAACAACAGACACTAGACACCAAGGAAATCCAGAGAATTATAAGGACAAAGTTTAAAAACCTCTACTCTACCAAATAAGAAGCTCTAAAAGAAATGGATAATTTTCTCTTATATTTATGGTTGTGAGCCAAGCCTTTAACGGCTGAGCCATCCCTCCAGCCCTCAATAGGCACCAACTTATCAGATTAAGTCAAGATCAAATAAACAATTTAAATATATTTATAACCCCTAAGGAAATAGAAACTTTTGCAAGAAGTCTCCCAATCAAAAAACAAAACCCAGCACAAACCCCAGGGGAAGACTTTCAAGAAGAATTAATGCCAATACTCTTCAAACTACTCCAGACTATAGGAAAAGAAGGAACATTACCCAATTTGTTTTATGAGGACACAGTTACCCAGATATCCAAGCCATATAAAGACTCAACAGAGACTGAGAATTACAGATTGATTTCCCTTATGAACAGAAGTGCAGTCATCCTCAATAAAATACCTGCAAAGTGAATCCCAGAACACATAAAAAAGATTATCCAACATGATCAAATAAGATTCATCCCAAAGATGCAGGAATGGTTCAGTATAATAAAATCAATAAACCTAGTCCACCATATGAACAAACTGAAAGAAAAAAAATCCTACATGTTCATCTTATTAAATGTAGAAAATGCCTTTGACAAAAATCCAACATACCTTAATGATAATTCCTGGAGTGATTAGGAATACAATGGATACACTTAAACATAATAAAATCAAATTACAATAAGCCTATAGCCCACATCAAATTAAACTCAAACTCAAAGCAATTTCACTAAAATCAGGAACAAGGCAAGATTTTCTTCTCCCTCCATATCTATTCAATATAGAACTTGAAGTTTTAGCTAGAGTAATAAGACAACGGAAGGAGAAATGGATCTACTTCAAAACCCAGCTACATCAGTTGTCTTAGTTAGGGTTCTATTGCTGTAAAAAGACACTATGACCATGGCAACTCTTATAAAGGAAGACATTTAATTGGGGGCTGGCATACAGTTAAGAGGTTTAGTTGTGCATCATCTGGTATCTGAGGATTTATTTCAGGAAGCTCCTGACACTGCATGCTCCTCTCTCTGTACAGAGTGCCTGGTGCTGGATTGTGCCTGGAACTGAGGGGTCTCCTGGGACACTGTGTCTTGGAAATTTTGGAGAAAGCTAAGATATACTGGTCCCTATACTAAATCACCCCAATTCTCTTATCACTCTAGTGGCTGTGGCCAATGGCTACTCTTCACCATCCTGTCTTCCACACTAACCATTTGTGGAATGGAGCTTGGGTGGGAACATTGAGTTCTAATAGATAAATAAACTCTCTTCTTGTGAGTCACCCTCTAGGCTAGGATTTACTATTGTCTGCAGGGTCTTGCTGAAAGGCTGACTTGGGACATCCACTATACTTAGAAGATATTGTTTCTCATGGTCAGGAGAGCATCTCTGTTCCCTCTATACATGTCCATGTTCCTCTCTCAGCTTAGATTCATCCACACCAAACATTTGGAGCCCGGTCATGGAGCTTTGTCATTTCCTCAGTTCCATGGTGTTCTGGGATGTTTTTGAATTTTGTTCCTTGAGTGAATGTTTAGAGGACTCTGATCTGCCACCACAATGCCTACAACCATATGGAGCATTCCAGTGGTCTGACTAGGCAGAGGCAGCCTGTGGAGATTTACACTATGTACTGAGACAGTCACATGGCAGAGTATCAGTGTCTATGGACACAACAGGGGTAAGTAATGTGCTGATACTGTTTGCAATTCCAATTGTGCCAATTGCAGTTCATTTACTTGTATTCTGTTTTGCAAAGCCATTCACGAGGAACATGTTTTAAAAATACTATTATTACTATAAAATATTTTAATCTGAATATAAACCTTTTGTCAGAAATTTATTCCAGAGACTTCTTTTTTCTATTTTTAACTGAAACACTTTCACAGCCACCTGGCTCCAGGGTTGGGAGGCAAGCTAAGAGCAACTCTGTCTTGAAGTGAACCAGGCTGCCGCTGTTCATGTTGTGAGTTCGGCTATGGCGGGTCTCCCATTCCCATGACTGCAGCAGGAAGCCCTGCATCTTCATTACAGAGCTTTCTTCTCCACTTTATCTTGAGTCATTAAGTGTGATCAGAGGACCAGGAGGGCTGTGTTCCTTGGAAGGAGATTTCAGCCATGCAAACATTTAGTTTAACAGTCTCCGGGGAGCCCTGTGCCTTTTACATAGGGGCATTGCTCTCTCTGCTCAAATGCTACCTGAGCAAAAAGGATGCTGTTGGGAAGAGAGCTGGGTCCTCCTTTGCAACACCATTTCTATTCCCAGGACCTTAACTACAGCTTCGCTGTCCAGCCACAAGTCCTGAGACTTTTTTACGATATACAAGTAGTTCAGACTTTAAGAGAACCATCATCCCACTCCTTGTCAAGATCCTGGTCAGGGAGAGAACATCATAAATGCTCTGTGAGGTTTGCTGGTTTTGGAGAAGCCTAACGAGATCCCGAGGGGTCAGAGATTCTCCTGAAAGGCATATTCTGGCCTGTAGATAGAAATTTCCCCAAAGAAAAAGAATGAAGGTGTTACTGGAAGGAAAAGATATGTCCAGATTTAAGGGGTGGTGTGTCTGAGCAGCTGGAGTTCATTTCCAACAGTTACAGGGAAGGTGTATGCAAGGGTTGTGAGTGAAGACTGAAGACAAAACAGTTGTGAGTGGGAAGAATACAAAAGTTTATTCAGAAAAAAATGGTCATTCATTAAATGACTTTATGAAGAGGAAGTTTATCCCATGCTACAGCATACAGGGAAGATATGCTATTGATCTTGATTAAGATGTGGGCAGAGACTGGTAGTTAGTAAAGTGGAATCTTGCTAACAGGCTAAGGAAGATGATCATGATAAAAGGGTTTGCTGAACAAGCATGAAGACCTGAGTTCAAATCCCCAGAACCCACATAAAAAGCCAGGGTTTACTGGGGAGCCTATAAGTCTAGCATTAGGTGAGTGTTGAGTATTAGGAGTATTGTTGGGCTTGCTGACCACAGGCCTATCACTAGAGAGAGGCTCTTTCTCAAGGGAATAGAGCAAAGAGTAATAGAACATGATACCGAATTCCCTCAGGCTTATGTTCATGCATATGGGATGTACCCAGATATGCACATGTGCTTAACATGTGTACACACACACACACACACACACACACACACACACACACACACACATGATCATCTGAATTTCTAGATCAAATTACTGAAAAACCAGTGGTACAAATTTCTATTTGATATTTTAAAAATATTTTGTTTTTATTAAAAAATTAAAATGTAATTACATCACTTCTTTCTCCCATTTCTTCCCTTAAATGCCTCCCATGGCTCCCCCACCTCAAATATATGGCTTCTTTTTCTTTGATTATTACTGTGTGTATGTGTGTATAAATATGTACACATGAGTGTAGATAAATACAATTCACTGAATAAATTATTTTCACTTGGCTATGTGTGATTTCAGGGCTGGCCACTTTGTAACACTTTGCATTTGTTAACCAATGGGGGTTCATCGTTGGAAGAAGTTAATTCCCCCTCTTAACACCATTAGTTGCTGTAGTTATTTGTCTAGGGATGTGACCCTGAGGGATTTCCCCCTCCAGCATCAACCATCAACATGTTTATTGCTACTTTGTCTAAGTCAGATTCAGGTAGCCATATTGTTGAGCTATTGTGGATGTACCTTCTTTGTCATTTCTATAGACAATTTCCTAGCAGACTTCCTGGTCCTTTGGCTCTTAGAAAATTTCCAACATCTCTTTCTTAGTATTCCTTGAGCCTCAAATAAAGGAGTTGTGTTATATATCTATGTGTTGAGGCTGTGCTTTCCAGGATCCATTTGTACGTATTATAACCATGATTGTTTTCTCTAACAGTCTCTGTTTGCTGTAAAAGAAGCTTCTTTGATGAGAGGTGAAAACCACACTTAGCTGTGTGTATAGGATGTGCTTTAGAATGCAGTTAGGAATTATGCTGGTCTAGTAAACTGGTAGCATTAAGTTCTTTTCTGTGACCCATGACCTCACTAGCCTCAGGTAGTCAGCTAAAGTTTTAGTACCAGGCATTATTCACTCCTATATAGTGGATCATAAATTCAATTATACAGTTATTGTTTATGATTGGTTACCAAGATATGAGTGCTACCAGTGAATCTTTGGGGATATCTTGACCTGTTGGCCATTATTATAGTTCATGAGTATCATAGCTGAATAGGAATATTGATTATGTACTGGCCTTGTCAGATTTTATAATTGTACTTTATGGTACTATGAAAGTTAGACCTTATAGAAGGAGACTTTCAGGTCAAATCTAGCACAGATCCTCTGAGTCTGATGTCTGAAGTATACAGACAGGCAACTAAGGGCATCACCAATAGCTTATATTATTTGAGGAGTCACTTTGAACTTCTTTGACCAACAACAACAAAAAAAGGATATTTCTTATGTATGTTACTGTGGTTTTTGTTAGTTAATCTATGTCTCTTTTGGGGAGCATTGTCAGTCCAAGAGGCATAATGTGTGTGTGTGTGTGTGTGTGTGTGTGTGTGTGTGTATTGTGTATAATTTTAAGGTATAGATAACATAATAAGAGTGATTGTAGCTTTACCAAACACCCTTGGTGTTACTCATCCATTCTCCCTTTTTCTGTATTGACTTCTGTCCATCTTCTAATTTCACCCATTTGCTCCATATTTGACTTTTTTTAAAGATTACATTTTTTCTGGTATAATGTTCTTTCATCTATTTTCTGGAATCATTGTGGGTGTTTTGATGTTAGGGTCACTTATGGACCACACATGTGATACAGTTTTCCTTCCGTATTTCAGTGACTTGATCTTCTATGTTGGTGTTCTATGTTGGTGCAATTTCAGTTGTAACAATGCATTTAAGGTGTTAAGATGAGAATAAGTCATTATTGTTTCCTCCTCTTCTATTTGGTTTGGATCTTTAATAAAGACAATACAGTGTTTTGCTTGTCTTTGAGTCAGACTTGGGGATGCCCACAGGAAAGAACTAGGAACATAAATAGATTCACTCAGTCACAAAATGGAATACTATTGGCTAAGGCAAGCTTCTTTCTCACTCAGCTGGATACTGGTGATCTCTTCCCAGATGGAGAACAAGCTTTCAGACACTACTCATGGCAGGGTTCTTTCTAACAACATCCTTCTGGCCTTGAAAGTATGTGGAGTATGGTCCCAGAAATGTCTTGTGATCACACCTCTGGATTTTGGCCCTTGGGCTATGTCCATCAGATACAAGCTGTCAACCACTTCTATCCTGCTATTATATACAATAGAAATGCAGGGCTGCTGGAGAGATGGCTCAGAGGTTAAAAGAAAGGCAAGGCTACATTTCACAGAATTGGAGATAAATCTCCAAGGGGTAAAGGCATAGGTGAAACCTGCAAAGTTTCAAGCCCATACTAGACAGCTCAGCAAGTTATAGGTGAGCCATTTCATATTGCCACAGCCTCCCCAGGTCAGAACCAGAAAGGGAGTGAATCATCTTTGCATGTAGATAGGGTGTGGCGAAGCTGTTCAATCAGTGAGGACTTTTCTGTTGCTTATTTTCTTGTCTCTGAAGACACACTCCTTCTTGGGATATAACTGAACTGCTGGATTTCCACCATGTCCATATACATGGCAGGTGCCATTTCAACTTCTGTCTTCCTGACCACCCTGCATCTTTAACATTATGTTTTAAGAGATGTTCCTGACTTGAAAGCATCTCTGTATTTTATACAAGCATGCAACTTTGACACCACAAAATGACTCAGAAGGGAAAGTTATGCATGGATGTGCTCTCTCTCTCTCTCTCTCTCTCTCTCTCTCTCTCTCTCTCTCTGTCTCTCTCTCTGTCTCTCTCTCTCTGTCTTCCTTATCCCTTTTCCTCTCCTTTGCCTCTTCCTTTTCTCTCTTCCTCTCCACATTTCTTTCCTTCAGCTGATTGGATTTCAAATTGTTGATGTTCTCCTCCTCCTCCTCCTTCTTCTTCATAGCTTGAGTTCCAGTTTTAGTATGTCCAGCCCAGGTAGGCTGCTATGAGCACTGGGTCATTGTTCTATATGTTCATATGTCTATGTGAGGTATGAATATCTGACTCAAATAGAAGACAGGTTGCAGATGCCGGGATCATCATAAAGTGTTCAATTTCCTTGATATTCCAGTCCCTATAGTCCTGGATGCTTTGGTTACTCCCTGAGGCTTGTAGACAGCTATTTTGGATCATTATAGAGCTCTTGTGGTTTTTCTGTAAGGAGAAAATTGGAGTGCCATGTATTTTCCCTTAACTAGATCTGTTTCTTAGATGTATAAAACATAAAATAAGATCAAATCCTCATATTTATAGGCTTAAGCAAACAGAAACCAAAACAACTCAAAATTTGTTAATCACAAATTTAACCAATGAAACTAACAAATTTAACTAATTAAAATTTAGCAAAATAATAACAGTACAATGAACTTGTTAGCTTAGTATGATATAGGATGGATTTAAATATGTGAGCTCAGGTTTTGAATCAACTGGGTGATGATTCAGTTCTCACATCTATTTTCCTTTTTCTAGCAACTAAATATATTGAACTCCAGTTCATGCCATGTAATGTGCCATTCTTTAGCCTTTGCATTGCATAAACGTAATATGTTTATTATTATATTTATATGTTTAAATATTTTTTTTATCTTCAGGTCTGGGAAATTAAAAATAGTCACACAATGATGGAAATGAGTAAAAACATAGGCAATGGGCCAGCAGGTGGTTCCTGAATTTGAATGGTCTCTTTATTATTTCAAGAATATTTATGGTAATATTCTTATATTCTAGTTGAAATTAAAAACACAAAAGTAAAAAACAAATGTAGTGGGATTATGCTAGTAATGTTGTACATATTTGTCCCACCTATGGGTTTAATAAAAGCTGGTTGGCCAAAGGCAGACAGGAAGTGTAAGTGGGGCTACCAGACAAAGAAAACTCTGAGAACATCTCAGAGCAGAGGATGGATGCCACAGGAATTTATAGGAGATAGCAGTAGACACAGAGGAAAGAAGTTGAAATGCTGCTCTAAGAAAAGGTACCGAATCACATGGCTAATCAAGATGGGTTAGATTAGGAGCAAGTACTAGTAAACTACAGGCTTGGGCCCTAGGCCAGTGATCGCAAAATTAATATAAGCCTGTGTGTGATTATTTAAGACTAAGTAGAGCTGAGAGTGGCTCTGAATCTCGAGGCTAGGCTGGAAAGGCTGGCCAGAAACCTATTACAACAAATGGCTGCTCAACATGGATGATATACACGCACATAAAGCTTGAGAAAACTTTAAAAAAGGTTCTAGAGCACAGAATCAGAGCTAAAAACAGCTTCCAGGAGTTGTGTTTCTCACATGAGCCATGCATCTGTGTGACTATTTGAGCTTAAACAACAATGCGGCTGCGAGTGGGTCCAAACTTCTGGGCTAGACTGAAAAGTCCGGATCAGAAACTTATTACAACAAACAAATCACCTGATTGAGGCTCTGAGGACTGCGTGGATATAATAGTGGACTTCAGTTGAAATGGCTCAGCCATAGAACCTAGTAGGGCCATACATAGTTCTGCCTCAGTCCTGAATCTTCCTCTGTTCTCTGTGGTGCCCCTAACTCGCCAGGTGAGAAGTGCACCTGGCTAAGATTTCTACAACCCTGAAATTTCCAGGATCCCCGTGCAAAGAGATAAAAGATAGAGGAGAGAGACGGGCTCAGGGGCAGGTAAGCATGCTGGTTTGTGGATGTGCACATGGAGGGCAAGACTTGGGGAAGCGGGATGCCAGGCTGGCTGCTTGTCACCCACATCCGCAGTGTCTGTGTTTCCAGAGAAGGAATGACTCTCAGATTCTTATTTTTGAGTCTGTGATACAGCAGAAACAAGTGCAGCGGGGCATCCTGCTCCTCCAGAGCTGTTCTCGGGACCCTTCAGAGAACTGACTAAGTACAAGAACTAGTGTGTCAACTCAGAGCAAGAAGACAGAGCTGGGAGAGAAGGTGGAGGAACAAAGGGATGCTTAGGTGATGTTGAAGGTCCCAATACACATACATACATATGAAGGTACATTTTCCACAAGGTGAAAACCACTGTGGGGTATTGTTGAGGAGCTAGATTTTGATTTGAAGAAAGCTGCATTTAAATTTCAACTTCTGTTACTAATGCATAACCTTGGGTATGACAAACCACTCATACTCTCTATATCCTGTGCTTTTGGGCTTGTGAAATGAAGATCCTTACATGGACTTTATCACATTATTAAAGGAAACAAATTAAAGGAAACAATGACTTGGAAAGTCATTTGGCCTGGTCCCTGCCCTGCACTCAGTAGGAACTCCACAAATGACACATTTTTTTTTTTTTTTTTTTTTTTTTTTTTTTTAATGGAGACAATGCTTTTCTCCCAGCTAACCAACGGAAGACTCCATAATGAAGTGAAAACTAAGTTACTCCATTAGTTCTGGAGATGGAGTTTGGTGGGGCTGGATGCAGGGTTTGATGTGGGCAGTGGGTGGTGGGATGAAGGGGTAAATGGAGCTGGAGGGAATGGGTTGAGGGGTGGTGTGGCATCTTTCTCAGAGCTGCCCAGCAAAGGGGAATGTAACCCAGAGAAGGTATACAGCTGGCCAGGAGGACTCTGTAGCACTTGTTGGTTGGGATCCTCCTGGAGGTGGAGCAGACTGAGGTGAGCCAGACATGCATCTGGACAGTTGAAGGAACTGTCTGGCTTGAGGTGCAAAGGTAAGCTACAGTGGGAGCAACAGGCAGGCAGGGGAGCCTCCCTGTGTAGCATTTAGAGGCAGGCAGGGACCTGAGCTAGGAACACCTGTTTGCCTGTGGGTTTCTGAGGCCTGGCTCTAAACAGATACGCTGAAACCAGCAGTCAGGATGCTTGAGGAAATCCCAGAGCAGAGCCTGGGCCAAGTCATTTCCTTAGTTACTATTTCTCAGCAGAAAATGGCAAGCACAACAACTAATTCTAGAGAAAAGCCATGTCAGAAAAACATCCAGGACTTCTCTATCACACTAATTACCTTCTAGCGTCCTCTGCTGTGGCATTTCTTACCCCTTTGAAAAGCCTTGCTTTAAATAATGGGCTCAAAGTAGCAAAAGCCACCCCAGTAACACCACAGTTGGTGGACTCCAAAGTCATGAATGCAAAACACCCAACCATGGGTTTGAAAACCTCTCTGGTCTCTGAGTGCTGCACAGGGAGGCTCTCCAGAGTCCTATGTGTAAATAGGGAAGAATACAGCCTTGGGTGATGGATCAGCTACAGTTGCAGCTAGAATGAACTCATGTGTCTTTGTCTTGGAATGGACAGAGTGAATGGAAAGAAGAAGTAATTTTATTTTCCGTCTGTTCTTCTATCTAACCCAGGGCCAGGTACATAATTGTTGAAGGGAGGAGGAAAAAGGAGAGAAAGAAGAAATTAGTTATTTCTAATATAACCAACATTTATAGACTGTTATGTGATGTGTATTGGCCTCAGGAATCATTTGTTTTCCCATTGTCCCTATGAGGTAGGTAGTCATTACCCTCAGTCATCATCACTGTCACCATCACCATCCCCAACCCAGAGTGAGAGAAACAGAGGCACAGAAAGATTAAGCAAGAGACTTAAAGCCTAGATTAACAATAAAATACAGCATCCCTGGTTAACTTAGAATTTCACTTAGAATAAGCAGTGAACCACTTTTAGTATAGCATGCTTTAAATTTTGCACAAGACTACTTGTACTAAAAAATTATTTTTTATTTGAAATTCAAATTTAACTCAGTGTCCTATATTTTATTTGCTAAATCAGGCATCCGTACTCAGGTATAAGCTGACTGAGGCTTGGATCTGAGTTCCTGTGGTTCCAGATGCCACAGGACACACTTCAAATGGACCAAGTGTCACCTTCAGAGATCTGCTAAAAATGACTTAGCTTTTTGTCTGGATCTCAAACTGCTTGAGTTTTTTTTCTTCTTTTGAGTCTATTTAGCATTAAAATGTTTTCTCAAAAAGCCATCCATTGCCTTTGAAAATAATTAACATAGTGCGTTGTTTTGAAATTTAAAACCTTTTCAGTATTTTTAATTTTATCATCTCTTTTATTTCTGTTGACGTTTGCTGGGTTTTTTTCTTGTCAAAACATGAAATTCTCACTGTTCCAAGTTAGAAAAATTAATTTATGTGTGAGCAAAGAGTTTTCTATTTAAATATTTTTGCCATTACTATGTCTTTCTATATGTTTTTATTTAGAAGGTTTTTTTTTTTTTTCATGATCTTGGGCTGCATGAGTTGGTTCTTTTTAAACTTTCTATCATAGGTTGCATATTTTCTACAAAGTATCAATATTCAGGTGGTTTTGTGAGTTTTAATTTTAAAATGCAGTCTCCTTAATTTTTTTAGTAAAAATTTCCTTAGTTTACAGATTATTGGAAGTTTTCAAAGAGTTGAAGCAGGATTTTTGTTTATCTTTTATGAACATTTTTTATGACATTTTCTCATCTTACTGTATGTTTTGTATTTGTTTGGAAGCAAGTGTAATTTTCTCTGTGCCCTGATATACTGCCAGTGTTCTAAGAATGTATAAAACAATGCATATTTTCTTTTAATTGGTATGAAGTATGATATAAATGTATTAAGTTTGTTAATTAATGCTAAAGTCTCCTATAAGTTTATTTTATGTTGTATTAAGCACATCAGTACATAAGGGTGTATTGATGTTGGGGGGCAGTAATCAGAATCAAATTAGGTTTCACATACATTAGTCATGTTCACCACTTGAAGATCTACATTATTAGCTGTGTATTAGAATTTCTTCCCCCTCCTTCTTTTTGAGACAAGGTCTCACTATGTAGCCCAGACTGGCCTTGAACTCACAGAGATTCACCTGCTTCTGCCTCCTTAGCACTGGGATTAATGGCTCTAGAATCTGCTATTTTTTCTAGGAGCTATCATGTTACACATTTCCGGTTGTTTGTGATGTATTGGCGCCCTTTGCTGTAAGAACATCTTTGTGTGTGTTACCTTTTGTTATAAAATAACCTACTTTATTCCAACCCTTTCACCGTCTAATCCACCTCATATGCTGTAGGTCTGGGACCTCACTCTCCCCTTGCTGGTGCTTACCACCCTTGCAGACTTTTCTCCTCATGGTTATAGGTTGGCATTGGACAGAAACTCCATTTCTTCCCAATCTCAGAGTCTCTGTTGTTTGATCTTTAAAGAAGCTTTACTGAAGTGTAATTGATGTGGAATAAAATGCACCAGTGGGAAAAATCACCAGAGTGGTCACTTCAATGAGTGCTTAATGACATTGTCATTATTACTTGTAATAGGGACAATCAATACAGCTGCCATCATTGCGATAAAGAAAATCTTTGATTTTATTTTCTATTTTCTGAACTATTATCTTCCATTTGCTTCTGTTATTTTCTTCTTTTTCTCCGTCCTCATCCAGCTTAGTCTCCACCTGTCCATTCCTACAGACTGCTTGTGGGTCCATTTATCTTGTTTGCCTCTTTTCACAGCAAGTGGAACAATCTACTCTTTTTTTGCATGACTTTGTTTGGAAAAGAGAATCTTTGCAGATACAGTCAAGCTCATGGTATAAACACATAACCCTACAGGTTAGGAAAGGTCCCTGAGTTCAAAAGAGAAGAGAAGGGGAAAAGACACAGCAACATGCTGAGAAAAACAAAAGTCCCAAACCAACTAAGGTAATAAAATGATGAGGCAGAGAATGGAGTAAGAGTTCTCCCCGCTGAGAAATGCCCAGACACTAGGAAAGAGGTTTGGAACACTTTACCTCAGGAGCCCTCTGGAGGATCTCATGTTGCTGACACCTTGATTTCATACTTTTGGCTCCCAGGGTTTAAAGAATTAATTTCTGTGTTTCAAGTCACCAGTTTGTAGTGGCAGCAGCAGTAGATAAATCCAGCCCTGCTTGTGTATCGACTGGAGATTTTCCAGCTATTTAAATCTGTGTAGTCCTCACTTCTACACACGGTGCCAAACATGACTGGGGAAACCCAACATAGCTCTGGGGACTCTACACCTTCCAGACATTTCTTCTGTTCAGATGACACACTTCTGTCTCCACTGCTGGCTGTTTCTCACCAGCCAGCACTCCCGATGCCAGCAAGGCGAGAGCTCAGCTGTCTTCTCTGTTGTACTGTCCCCTTAGACAGCCAGTGTCGTCTCTCACTGTCTCCTAAAACATACACATGGATGTTTCTCCTTCCCTCATGCTCAGATTCACCCTTTGAATGTCCTGATATCCCATCTCTCACACAGCTCCTGTGATGACTAATCTATCACCAGATAGATTCGACAGAAGCAGACCGAACTGTAGACTTCCTAGCTGACATTTGCTCCCCATTTCTTCAGTTGTGCTTATCTCAATAAATTACCCCAAATCAGGACCATACTTGATTCTCCTTCCATGTGTTCCATTTCCTACCCTCCAGTTCTCCCTGCACAATTTCCCTGAATGGGATCACTCACAGCCTCACTCACAATGTCTTTCACCCCCCCCTCTGTGTGTGTGTATGTGTGTGTGCATACATGTTCATGCACTGTCCAGAGAAACACCTCAGATGTCCTGCTCCACCACTTTCTCCTCTCAATCAAACCTGAAGCTCAGAGTTTGGACCAAACTCCAGGCTTCTGCCTGTCTTCACACTCCAAAATCCTGGGGCTACAGCCCGCAGCATTTTTTTTTTTATATGTGGACATTGAGGACTTGAATTCATACTTTGCACAGCAAGCACTGTCACCCACTGAGCTGTGTCCGCAGTTCCCAGTCCTGTATTTTCTAAGGCTTCCACCCAAACCACAGTCAGCCCAGGAAGACAGTGATAATGACTTCTTGATTGAGTGCACCTGGAGCCTGGACTATAAATCCATCCTGTCTCTTCTTCCATGAGCCCATCTCCCTCCCTTCTTCTGTCCTTCCCATTAACCTAGAGAGAAACTCAAACTGCGCTGTGGTCTCCCATGACCCTGCTAGCATGTGATAGTGAGTGCTAAGCACAGTGAAAACCATTATCTGGTTACCCAGTAACCAACGGCGACTCAAACCAGGCATTTACTTCTGGTTTATACTGTTCAGTGCCAAGGTAAGTGAATAGATTTGTGGAATTGTTTTCCCCAGTCATTCGAAACACAGGCTGATTGTCACCATCAACACCTGGCTCCCTTTCAAAGTCACTCTAAGGTGACTGATTTCCATTTCACCCAGCAGGAAACAGGAATAAACCTAGGGAGTAAATGTGTGTGTGTGTGTGTGTGTGTGTGTGTGTGTGTGTGTGTGTGTGTGTGTTTATGGGTAGAAGTGACTGTCACCCCTGGTCTCATTATACTAGACAGACTCACAGTCTCACTCAATTCCAGGAAAGCTAGGAAATGAGGTCCATCTGTATGTTCTAGAATGAGAGAGAGGTAGCCACAGATGTCTTAATGAGATGTTATTTATAAATTATTTCTTAATCATCATTTTGGTTCACAGTCAGGAAGGATTTATCTGACCCAGAGGAAAGACTTACACTGACGAGTCTTTGTGTTCAGACGCTGTGCATACGATGTAACTCAGATGCATTAATCAGGAAAATACTGAGTTTCTGATTGACTCTTTCCCTCAGGACTGTTGCAGAGTTACTGGTTCCCAGGGGCTCTGGGCTAGTTCAGGTTATCAATGGAAAAATGCTTCTCCTGGGATCTAGAATTGCAGCTTTCAAGGACACGGTTCTTACTTTTCTCTGATGTCCCCCTTGTCAATTTCCAAGCCACTAATCAATAGGAAATGTGCTACATAGCACTGTGTCAAAAACTCTTGTATGGTGACTTAGACTGTTCCTACAAGTACTTCCTTTAGATTCCAGGACAGGAGGCGACAAACAGTATTTAAGTCCCTGTGCAAAATCAACTATGTTTCTGGAAAGAAATACAAGCACCCTCACGACAGTACCCTCTGTGTGTATCAGCTCACACAACGCCTCCTTTGACTAAAGAAGATGAACATTGTTGTCCTTACCTCCCTGCTAAGGATACAAACTCAGGGATGTGCTATGGTCTACCTCAGTGGCCCTGAAGTAGGAGGCAAAGCTGGAGTTTACTGCACCATTTTACCTAGCATAGAGGGGACTCTCTGGACTCATCAAGCTGGTTCTAAGGCACTGGATTCAGTCAGAAGAAAGAACATGTCACAGCTACCCTCCAGGGCATCCTTCTCTACCTGTGACTGTGGGTTTTGTCTCTGATTGGGATCCTAGGTCACCATCTGTCTGCTTCCTTCAGAGCAGCTCAGCACATGGCAAGAGCCTGAATGTCAGAGTTAGAAAATGTTTAAATCCCAGTTCTACAACTTACCAGCCAATAGTCCTGGACAAGGTGCTCTCCTCCTCCTCTTCCTCCTCCTCCTTTGCCTGAGACAAGGACTTGCTTTTTTAGATTTAGCTAATACAGTACTTACTACACATCCCAGACTGGCATCAAACAACTTATCCTGCCTTAGCTTCTCAGTGTTTGGTTGGTAGTATAAGCCCTAATACTTGTCCTCACTAAAAAGCTTCTTAATTCCTTTGAGCCCCAGTCTTCTTATGAGATAGAAAAAGAAAAAAAACCTAACATTTGAAATTCTATTTCTTGGAGCAATGTCAACAATAGAGGTGAGGTGCATTAGAAACACAGGGGTATAGAGCACACACAACAACACAGGATATTGTCATTGCTCTTGGTTGTCACTATGACTAGATGATAAGACATATTGCTGAAGCCACAACATGTTTTGGTTGCAGGGTGAAGAAGTCAATTTTGAACTTTCCATAAAACTCTTTCTCACCCTATTGGCTTTAGTGGGGAAGGTGCTATACAGGACACTAGGGAGAGAAGACATCAAAGATCTTACACAATGCTGGAGCCTACATACCTTAATGCTGACCTCTCAGGAAGAATGTGCTGCTGACTCATGAAGTAGTGGCATGACAGTTGTGGAGGTAACAACCACTTTCTGATTGAATTTGAGGCCTGCCCCATTTCTGCCCAATACTATAAAGCCAGGTCAAGTGCTGTGGCTAGGGAGATGATCCTCTTCGGGTAGGATAACTGCTGTTGCTTTACCAATAATTATGTTATCAAACTGCTTTATAAATATTTATATTTATATCCATGTATTTATGCTGCTTTAAACCTCAGTCAGAGAAGCCTCTTTTTGCAGTAGGGGGTGATTAATTCAGAGACTCATAACTTGTCAAAGTATTGAAAATAAGTTGACTATGACTACTCAGCCATAAATAGGACATTTATAGTAACCTCTTCGCACTTGTGGCCTAAGGAGTATTGTAGAAGAGAGGGTAGAAAGAATGTAAGACACAGAGGATGGGAAGGACTGCCATGTAATGTTGCTTTCTGGATGGGGCTTGGTCATTGCATACATGAACTCCCAGAAGCTATGGCTACCTGAAGAAGACCTGACCAAGGGTAGACCTATCAAAATTTCAGCATGAGTAGAGGAGGGGGCACACAAGGATTTACCCCTAGATGACCAACTATTTGCAGTTGATGGTGTCTAGGAAAGGAATAGCCACTAATTTGGGAGGGTTTGTGTGGCCACTGTTAATTTGCCAGTGCCACAATGGATAACCACACCTATGTGCATATGGTAACATTGTTGGACTCAGTGGGTAATTTAAAAAAAGAGAGAGCACTGGAAACCCACAGACCCTCAGCCCACAGCAGACTAAGAGGTGAGTGATACCCTACCAAGCCCAGACAGAGATCCTGGTCTCCAAGATCCCAGCCCTGGGACACAGTCCTTGGAACCCTACTCCTAGTCTGATCTGCTCTAAATCCAGGCCAGCAGAGAAAGCCCCTGCATGCCAGAAGCCCCAACCCAGCTCACTGGACACCCCTCGCTACAAAACCCCACCCTATTTTCCAACCCACGCCATCACCAGGCTACCTCACCAGCAACCAGAAACCCACAGATCCTGGCCCACATAAGACAAAGAGAAGACTAAGAGAGTTTTTCAGTTCCTCTTAGATCAAGAATATCTACCCGAGACTCTCAGTTTCTCAGCACCTACTAGATCAAAAGTGACCACCTGAGACCCACAGTATGTCAGCACCTACTGGATTAAGAGGACTCACTGTGACATAGAATACACTACCTCCAAGTGGACCAAGAACCCAGATTGGATCAAGAGATGCTTCCTGAGACACAGACCCACCCACAATAGATTGCACCAAAATCAGCTCCCTGAGATTCAGACAAATCCTGCAGTGAACCAAGAAAGCAATGGGCAGACACCAGTGCAAGAATATATATAATAACATAAAGAACAGCATGGCACCACCAGAATCTGGTAGTTCTACAACAAGACCTGATCATGACAATGCAGAAGAAGCAGAAGGAAATGACCTTAAAAACAACTTTATAAGATAATAGAATCCTTAAAAGAGAATATATAGAAAAAAATACAAAAAAATGGAAGAAATCAACAAATCCCTGAAAGAAAACAAAGAAACCCAAGAAAACCAGGAAAAAGCAATCAAACAGATGAAGGAAACATTTTGAGATATAAGAATTGAAATAGAATCAATAAAGAAGACACAAACTGAGGCAATTCCAGAAATAGAAAATCTGAAGAAACAAACTGGAATTACAGATGCAAGCATAACTAACATAATGCAAGAGAAAATCTCTGGAGTGGAAGATTTAATAGTGGAAATAGATGTTAGTCAAATAAAACACTAAAACCAAAAAAGCCATACCACAAAACATCCAGGAAATATGGGACATCATGAAAAGACTAAACCTGAGAATAATTGGAATCAAAGGAGAAGAATACCAGCTCAAAAGTACAGAAAATATATCAACAAAATCATAGAAAACTTGCCCAACCTAAAGAAGAAAATGCCTATAAAGATACAAGAAGCTTACAGAACACCAATTTGATTAGATGTTCCCCCCTCAAAAGTCTGCTCACCACCTAATAATCAAGCCACTAAACCTACAGAAGAAAGAAAGAATACTAAGAGCTGCAAAGAAAAAGACCAAGTTACCTATAAAAAGCAGACCCATCAGGATAACACCAGATTACTCAATGGAAACAATGAAAGCCAGAAGCTCCTGTTCAGATATTATACAAACACTAAAAGATCATGGATGCCAGCCCAGACTACTATACCCAGCAAAACTATCAACAACCATAGATGGAATAAACAAGATATTTCACTACACAACCAGATTTAAACAATACTTTTCCACAAGTCCTGTCCTACAGAAAGCACTAGAGGGAAAAATCCAACTTAAGGAAACTAGATAAACCCATGAAACTACAAGTAATAGATAATCTATAGAAAAAAAACCCAAGAAGGGAAGGAAACACACATGCACATACCACCAAAAATAACAGGAAATAACAATTATTTGTTATTAATATCCCTTAATATTAATGGACTGTGTCTTTTTATAGATGAATGGACTCAATTTACCTATAAAAAGATGAATCCTAACAGGATGGATGTAAAAACAGAATCTATCCTTCTGCTGCATACAAGAGACATACCTCAACTTCAAAGACAGATACTGACTCAGAGTAAATGGTTGGAAAAAGACTTTCCAATGAAATGAGCCTAAGAAACAAGCTGGTGTAGTCATCCTAATATCTAGCAAAATAGACTCCAAACTAAAATCAATCAAAAGAGACCATGAAGGACATTACTTATTCATCTTAGGAAAAATTCACAAAGATGAAGTCTCAATCCTGAAATTTATACACGGGCACCTAAATATGTAAAAGGAACATTACTAAAGTTTAAATCTCATATTAAACACCACACATTAATAGTAGGGGACTTCAATACCCCACTCTCACCAATGGATAAGACTACCAGACAGAAGCTCAACAGAGAAATAAAGAATCTAACAGATATTATGACAAAATGGAATTAATAGATATATACAGAACTTTCTACCCAGATACAAAGGAATATACCTTTTTCTCAGCATCCATGGAACTTTCTCTAAAGTTGACCATATACTTGGTGATAAGGCAAATATTAATAGACACAAAAATTGGGAATAACTACTTCATTCTTATCAGACCACCATGGTCTAAAGTTAGAGTTCAACAACAACAAAAATCACAAAAAACCTACTAATTCATGAAATCTGAACATCTCTCAACTGAACCACCACTGAGTCAGGGAAGAAGTAAAGAAAGAAATCCAAGACTTCCTCGAATTCAAAGAAAATGAATTCACAACATACCCAAACTTAGGGGACACAATGAAAGCAGTGCTAGAAAGAAAATTCATTGCACTAGATGCCTACATAAAAAACATAGAGAAATATTACACAAGTGAATTAACAGAGCAGCTGAAAGCTTTAGAACAATTAGAACTAAACTCAACTAGAAGGAGTACACAACAGAAAATAATCAGAGTTAGAGCTGAAATCAATACAATTGAAACAAAAAGAACAATACAAAGAATCAATGAATCAAAGTGTTAGTTTTCTGAGAAAGTCAACAAGATAGATAAACCCTTATCCAAACTAACCAAAAGGCAGAGAAAGAGTATCCAAATTAACAGAATCAGAAATGAAAAGGGGGACATAACAACAGACACCTAGGAAATCCAGAGAATCATTAGGTCATATTTCAAAAACCTATACTCCAGTAAGTTGAAAAATCTAAAAGAAACGGACAGATTTCTGGACAGGTACCACTTACCAAAATTAAATCAAGACCAGAAAATGACCTAAATAGACCTATAACCTCTATTGGATATTGAAGCTATTATTAAAAGTTTCCCAAGGGAAAAAGCATCCAGGGCCAGATGGTTTCATTGCAGAATTCTACCAGACATTCAAAGATCTAATACCAATATATTCCTCAAAGTGTTACATACAATAGAAACTGAAAAAACATTGCCAAACTCTTTTTATGAGGCTACAGTCACCCTGATATCCAAGCCACTCAAAGATGCAAAAAGAAAGAGAATTACAGACCAATCTCCCTCATGAACATTAATGCAAAAATGCTCAATAAAATACTGACAAATCGGATTAAAGAACATATAAAAAATTATCCACCATGACCAAATAGGCTTCATCTGACAGATGAAGGGATGGTTCAACATATGAAAAACTGTGAATGTCATCCATCATATAAGCAACCTGAAAGAAAAAAAAATACATGACCATCTCTTTAAATGCTGAAAAAGCCTTTGACAAAATCCAAGCTTCATGATAAAAGTTCTGTAGAGATCAGGAATACAGGGAAAATACCTAAACATAATAAAAGCAATATACAGCAAGTCAACAGACAACATCAAGCTAAATGAAGAGAAACTCAAAGCAATTCCACAAAAATCAGGAACAAGACAAAGCTGTCCACTCTCCCCTTGTCTATTCAATATTGTTCTCAATATAAGTTCTAGCTTAAGCAATAAGAGGACAAAAGGAGATAAAGTGGATACAAATTGAAAAGAAAGAAGTCAAACTATCTCTATTTGCAGATGACGTGATCATATACATAGACACCCAAAATTCTACCAGGGAACTCCTATATCTGATAAACACCTTCAGCAATGTAGCAGGGAAGATTAACTTAAAAAAATGGCCTTCCTATACACAAATTATAAAAGTACTGAAAAAGAAATCAGGAAAATATCACTCTTCATAATAGCTACAAATCGCATTAAATATCTTTGAGTAACTCTAACCAAAGATGTGTCAGACCTGTTTGACAAGAACTTTAAGTCTTTCAAGAAAGAAATTGAAGAAGATATGAGAAATTGTAAAGATCTCTCATGCCACAGGATAGGTAGAATCAACATAGTAAAAATGTCAATCTAACCTAAAGCAATCTACAGATTCAATGCAATCCCTATCAAAATCCCAATGTAATTTTTTTTACTGACCTTGAAAGAACAATACTCAACTTCATATAGAATAACAGGAACCCAGGATTGACCAAATAATCCTCATCAATAATAAGACTCAGGAGGCATTGCCATCCCTGACTTCAAGATATACTATAGAGCTACAGTAATAAAAACAGCCTGGTACTATCATAAAAACAGACTTGTAGATCAATGGAATCAAATCAAAGACCTCAACCTTAATCCACATACCCATGAATACCTGATTTTTGATAAAGAAGCCAAAAATATTCAATGGAAAAAAGATAGTATCTTTAACGAATGGTACTGGCATAACTGGATGGTAGTGTGTAGAAGAATGCAAATAGATCCATATCTGTCACCCTGCACAAAACTCAAATCCAAGTAGATCAAAGACCACAACATAAACCCAGCTACACTGAACTTGATAGAAAAGAAAGTGGGAAATACCCTTGAATGCACTGGCACATATGACCATTTCCTAAATACAACACCAGTAGCACAGACACTAAGAACAACAATCAATAAATGGAACCTCCTGAAACTGAGAAGCTTCGGTAAGGCCAAGGACACAGTCAATAAGACAAAACAACAGCCTACAAAATGGGAAAAGATCTTCACCAACCCTACATATGACAGAGGACTGATCTCTAAAATATATAGAGAACTGAAGAAACTAGAGGCCCAAGACCCAAATAATTCAATTAAAAAATGGGGTTCAGAGTTCAGTAGGGAATTCTCAAAAGAAGAATTTCAAATGGCTGAAAGACACTTAAAAATTGTTCAACATCTTAGCCATCAGAGAAATGTAAATCAAAACAACTTTGAGATACCACCTTACACCTGTCAGAATGGCTAAGATCAAAAGCACAGATGCCAGCTGGAGGGGATACATTCCTCCATTGCTGGTGGGATTGTAAACTGGTACAGCCACTTTGGAAATCAGAATGGCAGTTCCTCAGAAAACTGGGAATCAATCTCCCAAAGGATGCACATTCTTATCCTTAAGGGCATTACTTCAACTGTGTTCCTAGCAGCATTATTCATAATAGCCAGAACCTGAAAACAACCTAGATACCCCTTAACAGAAGAAGGGATTAACAAATTGTGGTACATTTACACAATGGAGTATGAATCAGCATTAAAAAAAATGACATCCTAAAATTTGCAAGCAAATGGATAGATTTGGAGAGTATCTTCCTGAGTGAAGTAACACAGTCCCAGAAAGATAGACATGGTATGTAGTCACTCATAAGTGGATTTTAGACATAAAGCAAAGAATATCCAGGCTGCAAACCACAACCTCTGAGCAGCTAGGTAACAAAAGGAACTTAAGGGAGAGACATCAAGGAGTCCCCCTGAAAAGGGGAAATAGAGAACATCTCCTGAGTAAATTGGAATCATAACAGGGAGTGAGCAAGGAAAGGTGGGCACAAATCATGAGAGAAAGAGATGGTTGAGTGGGAGGAGCAACAGAGAGGGAGAAAAAAGGAATGAATACCTAGATAGAAGGAACCACTGTAAGGTTATAAAGAAGCCCAGTGCTAAGGAAACCTCCAAGAACCCACAAGCTGTCCCTAGTTAGGACTCTAACCAATATTATAGAGGTTGCCTAAACAGGACTTTTCCTATAATCAAATGAATGACCACCCTAATTGTCATTATAGAACCTTCATTCAGCAATGGATAGAGGAGGAGCAGAGATCCATAGCTAAGCACTAGGTCGAGCTCCTGGTCCAGCTGAAGAAAGAGAGGGAAAAAAAATATGAGCAAAGGGATCAGGGTCATGAGGAGGAGACCCACAGAGATGGCTGATCCAAGCTATTTGGAGCTCACTGACTCAGATATAATCACTGAGGAAACTTTAGGAAAAAGAACTACACCCTCCAAAGGTAGACGACTGTCAAATGGCGTGGGCAGTTTGTGAAGCCTCTTGCAGTAGGATCAGAGTATATTCTGTAGGGCGCGGTTGGCCCTTGGGCAACTTGCTGGAACATTGCATCATGTTCCCCAGCTATTGCACCTCTGCCGCTTATGCTAATTAGGCGCTGAGTAGTGACCTATCCAATGTGATCCCTGACTATGCTAATTTGGCACTCCTTACCACCTATCACCAGCTATATGCTAATGAGGCATTACTTTGAGCGCCAATCATATGGCTACACACGGCCCAGTTTCCCTATATAAGCAGGCTGCATTTCAGGCACGGGGTCTTTCTTCCACCATTCTACCTCAACTGAGCTGTACTCCAATAAAGTGTGATCCGAGAAGAATCGTGCATGTGGTGACTCGTCATTCTGCAGGCCAGAAAGCGGCTCGCCACAAGATTCCTGGTGCACAACTGACATCCTGTGCACAACTGACATTCAATACAGAGAAACGCCTAATTCATCTTTAATACTGGGATGAGGGATTCAGACCTACCTCAACTGGATATGCAAGACTGAACTGATCCTTGTTGGCACTCCTTGCCCTCCTTGGGGAATGCATGGAGGGATGGGATAGATGGAGGCTGAGAGAATACTAAGAGGGACTAGGAGGAGGGAAGGAACAGGAAATAGTAGTGTGTATATATATATATGTTTATATATATATGTTATATATATGCATATATATAGAGAAAGAAAACCCTTTTTTAAATACATAAAAAATAAACTAAAAATCAATCAATAAAAAACTAGTTTAGCACTAATTCTAATTGGTCTTAATAATAAAACCTAGAGTCATATATCAGGGTAAATGCTGAAAATTCAGAGAGACAAAGCCACTAGAGAGACAAAGCCACTACCAAATCTTCAGTCCAAAAGGGGGTGAGATCCTGTTTCTACAGTTCCTCTGACTAAATGGCCTGAGATACTGTCTCCACCCATCTTATATTTTTCTCCCCACCTCCCTCATGCTTGGATTAGAGGTGTGAGCCACATCACCTTCTGGCTCCATTTCTCTTTTAGACAGATTTAATTTTACGGAGCCCTGGGTAGTCTTGAACTCCGGATCTTCTTTCTTCCTCCTCTCAAGTGCTGGGATTAAAGGTGTGTGCCATCACCACAGCCTGGCCTCTATGGTTAACTAGTGGCTAGTTCTGCCCTCTGATCTCTAGGCAAGCTTTATTTTTTAGAGCACAACCAAAATATCACCACAGGAGAGGATATGAAACTGGAGACTTTAGGGGAGAGGGGGTAGTTGAAGTGGGCAGTGGATTACCCAAAATGCATTGTATATATCTATGATGTTTTCAAAGCATAAATAAAGCATATTATTTTTAAAACTGGCCAATCTCCTAGTCAGCATTTTTACAATGAATACACTCAAAATACCCCCAGAGGTATGAAAGAATGCTTGATAAGATAAGTCATCAGGAAGAGCAAATCACAGTGAAATGCCACATTGCCCCCTAGAATAACTACACTATAAGACAGGCAGCAACAGATGCTAGTGAGCCTGCACAGTGACATGGGCATGCTAGAAATAGCCAGCATGTCCTCAACAGAGTTAGTATAGAATTGCCATATGGCCTACCTCTAGGCATATACCCCAGACATTCAAGTATGTACCCATGCAAAGGCTTATACATAAATGTAAAGTATTACTCATATTAGCCATAAACAGTAATAACTAGTAGTTAATCAAGGGATATCTGCACAAATAGAATGTGTTCTGCTCACACAACAGAATATTATTTGTCAATAAAAATGGAATGATGGCCTGATACCTATGACAAGAAATCTTGAAAATATCATGCTCAGTATGTATAGTAGTCATTAAAAACACATATATTATGTGTCTGTTTATAAGAAATGTCCAGGGCAAAAATGTCCATGGGGTAGAAAATATTATAGGTTGCTCAGTGTTAGGGTAAAAAGGTAAAGCATGAATGAAAGGTAGTAGCTTGTAGTTGTGGGTTTCAGGATGATGAAACATTCTAAAATTGACCAGTAGCTAGTTACACAGCTTTGCTAATATATTAAAGAGCATACTTTCAGTGGTTAATTGTATTGTGTATGGATTGCATCTTTTTTATTTAAAAGAATAAAAATGAACATAATCAGCGTAAAAATAGTCTATAACTTGCAAAGTAGATCGGGGGGGGAATGTAAAGAAGAAAAACAGGAAATTGAAAGAAGCAAATAGCAAATAAACAGAAAGCTACTTGATGATAATTAGATCTAAATATATCAGCATTCATAAATTTAAAATCACTTATAAAACACAGACAACAATAATTAGTATACTTGCTATAAATAATAAAACTAAGCTTCTTGTTACAGAGCTCTTTGGTTTGAAGTCACAGAGCACATTTGCACATAAAGGGATGGCAAGCAGTGGTGGAGATTCTGATGCACAGGGAATTATTACAAATAATAAAAGGCCCCAACACAAAGAAAATATAATAGTAATGAGTATATTAGACATTATATAAAAATGAGCCAGATCTTAAAAGTGGCAACATGGGCAAATCTGAAAATAGATTTTTGAATGGAGAAAGAAAATGTTATCTCATAGAATTAAAAATAATATTTTTAGTAGTTTATCTCTAGGGGTGTGTCCTGTCCTTTGCCTGACGTGTCCCTCAACTCTCCACACAAAGTTCTTGCCTGTTGTGAGGTCAGCAGCTTCCTTCTTCACACATTCACATTGCCAAGATTTGTTTCACCATGGGTCCAAAAGCACAGGACGAAGTGACAGTGAGCTGAAGCATTTGAATTGTGAGCTTAAAAAAAAAAAAAGTGCCACTTTCATGTGGCCAGTACGCTCATGTTAGAGTATAAAATAATGCACATTGGACCTAAATTCATATATAGTTCAGGAACTTACTAATTTTATAGCATTTAAATAAATGCTTCAATCTCCTCTTCACTTCCTTTAATAAAGTAATTTTAGGGTTTGACGGCAATGCAATAATCTCATATATTCTAAGTCTGTGCAGTTTATACCAGTAACTAGTTAAAGTTACACCCAGATTCAAATTCTATATGCAATACCTTAGATTACTTGGCCATGATACCTCCAGAGATGTTTGAAAATACACAAGATCCTCAACATCCTCCAATGTTCCACGTAGGGGTTAAGAAGATGAATGAGACAATGTCATCAGAGTGTCCCAGCTGTCAGAGCTGAGAGGGATCTAAGCAACAGTGTTCTATGATAAAGAGTGAGTCCCCAAGAGGAACACTAAAGGCTCACCTCTCATGTGAAAGCAGTGAGTGACACAGGTGTGAATGACATCATACAGCTGGATCAGGCTGGGGTACATGGGAGTCCTACATGCTTTGGCACCTGTTAAAGGCATGTGGTGGGAGGTATACATCTCCAGAGACATGGGGAAGAGTCTGTATGTGCAGACTTCTATGGTCAGTGCAGCCATAGAACTGGAGCATGAGCCCAGGGAGCCTTCGTTTGGTTTTAAGCAGGATCTCAACTTTCAGAGACTGGCAATGTCTGAGACAGAACCTTTAGTTGGAGGAGTTGGTAAAGGTGACCAGAAGTGAGAGGATCAGCCACAGGATGGGCAACGTGGCAATTCATTAAATTGGGGCTTGAGTCATAAGGATGAAGTAATTGGCAAGGCTCAGGCTGAACAGATGAGTGAAGATAACTGTGAACCGATTGCTGAATCTCAAAGGCCATTGAGAAGCTCAGCCAGTGTCCTCTTGCCAATGGCTGTGCTCCATGCAATTGATACAGGCAGGTGACAGAAAGCAAATTATTTCAGCTTGTAGCTTTTTGCTATTCCCTTGTAATAATTATCTTGAATTCACATTATCTGCTTTATGACAAGGAACGCTGACACCCGGGTTGCAGTGTAGAGTTAAACATCACTGAACTGTACTGAAATCAGAGAGCTGCTAACGTGTGTGGTACTGTGAGCTGGGATCCAGAGGGGGTGTGTTATCATTGCCCAACACGGTGTTCTTTAATTATCAGCATGCTCACACTTCCTGCATAGCAGATTGGAATCTCTAGAAATAGCACAAACTTGAAAATTAGCGTTTTTCTCTTAAATAATTAGGGTGCTATATTTATAGCTTTTATGGGATCAAAATCTTAGCAAAGGTAAACTAATTTCACACTGAAGGTGAAGTAGTTTTCTCTTACCTCTAAGGTGTGATTCCCCCCTTCTAGTTTTTTTCACCCACAGAAATAATAATTCCCCCTACTCCCCTCCCTCCAAAGGAGTGTTTCTGTACTTGGCTTGCCCTTGTGATAATTCACTTTGTTGGCAAGCAGCCTATGATGAGATGAAAGATTTTGCTTTCTTTACACTTACTAGTCTGTGACATTAATAATACTTGATCACATGAACTGCACAATTTTTAACTCCAGAAAAAGTCCAAATGCCTTGTCTGGGCCACAGTTCTAAATCACATTTAAACTACTGCCCACCACCTAGATAACAGTGAGAAGAAGAAAAGAGATGTAGGAAAACTTAAACAGGGATGATGAGTGGTGGGGATTCTGATTGGTCCTTATGGCAGAAGTGAAGTGTATGTGATCAGTGTTTATAGCATTCCTCCACCTCTACATCCTCATTCTTCTCCCATCCTTACTCTCCCCAACATTGTGGGTGTATGGTAGCTTCTGGGAAATTCCATCTAGCCTCATTCTCCATCATGAATCCCTGCTCTAGAAACCATCTATTGCCTCCAATTGAAAAGATTATTCAGCGTTTAGTTTGCTATTGCTAATCTGAAGAAGACAGCAGGCCTGAGGAGGAATGTGGATGCCTCAGCAGCAAAATTCTGACCCTTAGCACCTACATAAAAGTCAGGCATGATGATGCATGCCAATTACATTGGCTCTGGAGGTGAGGAACAGAGACAGAAAGATATGCAGGTCTGGCTAGATAGCTAAGTTAGCAATAGAAGTCTAGTTTTAATGAGAGACTGTGCCTCAAAAACCAATGTGGAGAGCAATAATGGAATATACTTGACATCAACTCTGGCTTCCACAAGGGCAGTCACATACATACACAATCATGAGGAAGATTGATCCACCATTGGAGTCAATTAATACTTGAAGATGTAAATTACTTAATCCAGACCCATAGTGACTTCTATTGAGTAAATATACTAGGTTCTTTAGAATCCACGCACACATTCACATCATAATTTAAAGAGGGATAATTATTATAAATTAGAAGTGACCTAAGAGAAATACTGGTTAAAATAACAGGATCATTTTCTTTAGAACCCAATTAAATATATCAACTATAAAATAGGTTGGTTTTTAGAAAACAGGGGAATTCTGACACATGATAATGCATGTCATTAAACAGTAAAATTATTTTGTGAGGTATAATACTGTGGTTAGTGTGATTAGTTTTTAATTCTTCATCAGTTAAAGTATATGGTAAATTATTTATGGGTAAAATAATGTCATAGCTGAGGTTAGTTTTTAAAGTACTTTAGTCTCTGCCAGAAAGGAAGAGAGAGTGTGAGTGTGTGATATATATATATATATATCACAGAGAGAGAGAGAGAGAGAGAGAGAGAGAGAGAGAGAGAGAGAGAGAGAGAGAGAGAGAATTGTTGCTGTTGTTCTAAGAAAATCATAAGCATACCAACTTAAAACCTATGCACTTCTATACACTTATTACCTTGCAGTTCTGGGAGTTTGGAATCTGACATGAGTCTCACTGAGATAAAATCAAGGGTTTGTCAGGGTTTTGCTGTTCTCTGAGGAAGTTTTTAAGTTCATTTTCTGGTTCTTTCTAGTCTCTAGGGCCCTGGTTCACAGCCCTCTTCTCCAGTGCCAGCAAGGGTTCCTTTCTGGGTCATTCATCCATAGCTGCATCTTTTCTGAGTGCAGGCAGGAAAGGTTTCCCAGCTTTAGTATTCACATGATTGTATTGGGTGATCCTAGGTGATATCCCCATCTCAAGGTATTTAAATTTAAGCACCTGCAAAATCCCTTTGTCACATCCCATAATATGTTTTTGGAGGGGCTAGGGTGCAGACTTCTTTTCAAGGGTGGAAGAGAGGATAAAGGTGGGATGGACATTGGTATGCTTACAGCAGAGAGGATTTATAAGTCACAATTTGCAAAGTGTAAATATTGATAATGTTGAAGCTGGTGACAACCATACTCTCTCACTTTTTTTGAATATGTGTGAAAAAAAATCTCACCTTAAAAATACACAATGAGTTAGATACATTGTAGTGGACTACAAACAATGAATCAGGATATAGCAAAATAAAGTTTAAAGAAATGTACCTAACATAATTCCAGTTTTATAAAATGAACAATGGTTATTTTATTTGCATGGCCATCTATTTGTTATCCTTTAAACTTCTTGTTATGTAATTTTCATAATTTCAAGCATATTGGCATTGCATTATTAACATACTCTCCTATCCCTTCCTACCCCATAGACCTCCTTCTTCCCAAGTAGTCCCCTACATCGCCCATGCCACACCCAGAGTACAGTATTTCATAGAATCCTCCCACCCTCCAGTCATTATAAACTTCCTGTTTTCTTTGTCATGATGCTCGCTGGATCCTGAATGGGGTTCTATTGACATTTGTTTAAGGCTGAGTATGCAATAGTTGTTTATTCTCTACATTGTGGCCAATTGCTCATTGTGGTATTAACTTCTGCTCACTAAAGAAAGGCATTTCTGTGGCCAAGGTGGATAGCATTGCTAGAAACCATGGGGGAGGGGGGAGACTGCTGACCCCTCCACAAATGGCCCAACACTTTCTTGCTCTACAAATGCTAGCCAGTGAGGCAGAAGTTTCCAGCTGACTTCTAGTTTGACTTAGTTGGCTGATGCATTGTGGGCATGTAGTATCTCTAGCAAGATAAGGTCATACTATCTAGTTCTAGTGGGTGACCAAAAATAATTACAATATTGAGCACTTATGGGGGCTCTTTGGCCAACCATTCATAGGAAGATACTCCATATCTGGCATTAAGATTTTTGTTTAAAAACTGTATGAATTCTATAAGTAGTATTATTACTCATGCAGAACATTTTCATTCAAACTTTTCACAATTAAAAGTCTTTTAATTACTTAGAATATAGTGTGACTCTCCTTGGCTCTTTCCCTATATCCTAGGGAAAAGATATATTAGAAGTTGACTCATCCCTTCAGCCACACCGTAAATAATCTTTTCCAGTCCTGTAAGTCCCCATCCAAATTTTCATATCTTATGTTTTAAGATCCCCCCTTTCTAGACCTCCCCCAAGTTTCATGGCTCCATTCTTGCTTCCTGCTCCCTACACAGCCTTTCAGCACTCACCCTAAGTACTCAGAGGTGCTCAGAGAAGCTCCAGATCTTAATTTTTCATAATCCCATTCTCTTATGTGTCACAAAAAAATTTCCTGCAGTCCTAGGAGATCATTCAGGTTTTAAAACCAAATCAAAGCCAATGTAGACTTTGAAGTATAAATTGAAAACATTTTCTAACCATATACATTTTTCAAGTGTATATATACCAGGGACTTATGAGTAATGTTTCATTCTCAAAATGAGGGATTGTAAAACCCCAATATTTACATGAATGATGTATATAATGTGCTGTTAACAATCCTTATGAGTGAAACTCAAACAGGAGAGTTATTACTCACCCTACAAACATCTTGTTCACTTTGCAAAATGGTTTGCCACAGGGAGCCTTTGAGTAATCAACTCTGCGTTGCATTCTGTGCCGAGAACCTATTTCCAATGTGTGGCTGACAGCAGTCTTGGGGAATGATCTCAGTTTAGTGCAGTGGTTCTCAACTTTCCTAATGCTTCAACCTTTTAATTCAACTCCTCATGTTATGGTGACCATCAACCACAAAATCATTTCATTGCTATTTCATAATTGTAATTTTGATGTTATGAATTATAATATAAATATCTGATATGCAACCACGTTGAGAAAAACTTGCCTAGTAGTGGGTCATACTCTTGTCCTGAAGCTGGAAATGGACCATAACCCAGGTGCAAGTGTGTGCAAGATTCAACCTATATGTTGTGTAAATGAGCTGGGACACTGGCTCTCTCACTCTCATCTCTGAGTTAAATTTTTTCAAAGCCATTGACAGACATTTGCAGTAATGAAAGTGGAGAGCACAATGGTCAGGATGCCATCTTGACCAGCTGTGCCACATTAAGGGGTAAGAGATGTTAGGATCTGCTGTGAGGAGGCACTCTTAGAAAAGCAGGAAGGTATTCACAGCAGCATTTCTCACAATAGCAACAACCTGGAAGCAACCTAGATGGCCCTCAACTGGAGAATGGATTAACAAACTGGTACATTTACACAATAGAGAACTACTCAGCAGTAAAAGAAAAAAATGACATCCTAAAATTTGCAGGCGAATGAATGGATTTGGAGACTATCCTTCTGAGTGATGTATCACAAGCCCAGAAAGATAGGCATGAGATGTACTCATTCATAAGTGGATTTTAGACAACAAGCAAAGAACACCCAGGCTGCAAACCACAATGCCTGAACAGCTTGGAATCTGAAGGAACTTCAGTGAGACATCCAGGGATTCCCCTAGGAGGAGAAAATAGAAAAAGATCTTATTAGCAAATTGGAATCATAGCAGATAGTGAGCAAGGAGAGGTGGGAACAAATCATGAGAGAAGGAGATGGTTGAGTGAGAGGAGCAACAAAGAGGGAGGAAAAAAAGAGATGGATATTTTGATAGAGGAAGCCAATGCAGGATTGGAAAGAGACCGGGTGCTAGGAAAACCACCAAGAACCCACAGGTTGTCCCTGGATATGTCCCCAACCAATAATGGAGGGGATGCCTAAACAGGGCTTCTCCTGTGATCAAATGAATAACCACCCTAAGTGTCATCACAAACCCTACACCCAGCAATGAATGGAGGTGGAGGTACTGAGCATAGAGCTAGCTCCTTCCCAGCTGAGAAGAGACTGTGTGAACAAGAGGATAGGGATTATGAGGAGGAGCTCCACAGAGATGGCTGCCTAGAACTCTGGGGAGCCCACTGAATCAAGAACAGCCCCTGGGGAACCATAGGAAAAAGAGCTAGGCCCTCCAAGGGTAGGCAACTGTTGATTGGCATGGGCAGTATGTGGAGCCTCAAGGGGTGGGATCAGACTATTCCTGTAAATGAGCTGGCACCTTGGAGCCCGTTCCCTGCAGAGGTGTGCCTAACCCACCCTTGATATTGGGATGATGAAATCCTGGAGTGGATGCACCACACTAAGCTTTCCCACCTTGGGACTTCCTGCCCTTTTGGGGGAGGGGATTGAGGGGTGGGTGGGGAGAGGCACAAGGCAGACAGGGAGGGATTGGGAGGAGGGAAGGATGGGTGAGCAGGGGGATACATTGAAAAAAAGAACTTTTTTAAAAAAATAATTTTTTTTTAAGTTTAGAATAAAAACGTCCTAAAAAAAGAAAAAAAAAGCAGGAAGGTAAAGAGATCTTGAGTAGATTGGAGAAAGCTGCATTACCTACCATGATGCAATAGAGTTTGCCTTAAATAGTAAATAATTTCTGTAGGAAAATACAGTAGAGGCAAGAGGAAGTTCTTTTTTTAATTATATATGTATATACATACATATATATCTTTATATAATAAACTATGGATTGAAAGTATGTGAAAAGGAAAATCATGTTTGTACTTAACAATACAAATATTTCTTGACTATATTCCCTAATCAACACAGATGACAGCTAATTCTGGTGTCCACATGGGGGCCAGGCATCAATGTTTATGGATGTATATAAATGACATATATAAATGCATAAGCACATGTATAGACACAGTCAAATATATGCATGCTTGCACATGTATGTATGCATGCAGCTACATGTATACACCACAAACCCATGGCATACAAACGCATGTATATATGCTTACATTTGTATATACACACAAGCACATATATACATATGTATGTGTATACATGTAAGCACATCTACATACACAAACATTTATACGTGTAAACACATATGTATACAAACATTCAGTTGTGTACATGTAAGCATATGTATACACACAAGCATAAATGAATACATAAATGAATGGATTCTTTATTTTCTAGTGTTCTATATTTATATCTGATTTATTAGATGCAGGTATACAACTTTGCATATTTCTCTGACAGTTTGCTCAGGATAAACCCCATGAGTTTGTATGTCTGCCTTAATGTGACTGACCGATCAGCAATAATTATCTTCCAACCAGTAACAGCCAATTCACTTCACTAATCTGTGCTTTCATATTTGCTTAGTCTTTCCAGTTTGATGAGTATAAATGGTACCTTAGAAATGTTTTCACTTGCATTGTTTGATAACTGATATGACTGTGCACTTAGTCCACAGTTAGTTTCCATGTGACATATGTAAAGGGCAAGAGCAGAAGATTTAGAGACGCAGATGGAAGCCACTTCTGGTTGGATGATTTAACGAAGGCTAACCTCAGAAAAGAGATGTGGAATCTGAGATCAGAACTTAATGGAGCAGTCCCCAACAGGGGCTATGAGGAAGAACACAAGCCCTGCTCTGCTGCTCACTTGCATGTGATCTTGGGAAAGTCATGTGGTTTCTCTGCCTTATTTCCTCATCTATAAAACAATATCATGGAATAATAAAAGTGTGATTTGGAGTTTTATGAAGATCAAATGTTACTATTTATGAAGTACTTAAGACAATGTCTAGTATAAAGAGCAGAATAAAAATGCTTGTTAAAAATAAAATTTGTTCTCATTTGCTTCTTTGTTCTATAACACTCTGACCAAAAGCAATTTAGGGAGGAAAGGGTTTATTTAGCATATACTTCCAGGCCTGTCATAAAGGAAGTTGGGGAGAGGGAGGGGGGCGGAATCAGAGCAGGAACCCAAAGCAGAAATTATGGAAGAATTCTGCTTGCTGACTCTTGCTATACTTTACTCTCTGATTCAGGCTTAGATAGCTTTCTTATATAGTTACCATGGCCTGGACCTTCTCACAGCAATTAATTAAGAGAATATCCCACAGACATTCCTACAGGGCAATCTGATCTAAGCAATCCCTCAATCCAGACTGTTCCAACTCTAGGCTGTGCTGTTGACCATTACAGCCAGTAATATACAGTAATTGTATTTCTAGTCCTTGTGCTAGTTAGCTTTCTGTCAACTTGGCACAACCTAGGGTCATCTGAGAAGATAAAAACCTCAACTGAGAAAATAGCCCCATCAGATTGGCCTGTCAGCAACCATGTGTGGCATTTTCTTGATCGATGATTGATATGGAATGTGACATCTAACTGTGGATGACACCATTTCTGAGCAATCTGAGCAAGTCAGGAAGAGAAAGCCAGTAAGCAGGGTTCTTCTATAGTTTCTACTTCAATTTCTGCCTCCAGGTTCTTGCTTGAGTTCCTACCCTGACTTCCCTTAGTGATAAATATGACCTGAGAGTTATAAGAAGAAATAAACCCCTTACTCCACAAACTGATTTTTGTCAGAATTTTATAATTGCAATGGAAACCAAATTAAGACAGAAATTGGTACCAAGAGTGGGGTGATAGAGCTGACTATGTCATGATAAGATTGTGAAGAATTTTGGAGCTTTAATTTGGAAAGGTGTTTAAAAATTAAGAAGCTATTGTGAAAACATGGAAGATAACCCTGAAGGAAGTACAGACTTTGGGGAATTGGCTTATCAAGTCTCAGGGGGAAGTCAAGATTCTATTGTGGCTGCTCTTGTGATATGTTTAGTTATTCTGTGGTTCTGGTCATCTAGAGCTGGATAACTGTGATTAAAAAGAGGCCAGAACCACTAAAGTGAAACTTTTGGTTTATTGGGACAACTGAGCTGGTTAATTAAGGCTGAAGAATCAGCTGTGATTAAAACAAGACCAGCATCACTGAGGTCAAATCTTCAGGGAAGTGTTTCCTTTGGGTTTTCACACAGAATCTGTAGTCCAGAGGGAATAAAAGCTGTAATTTGTACTGATAGCCAGATTTGGTAATATGTAAGAGTCTTCCACATAGTACTGGGTTTTGGAGGAATGGAAGCATCATCATGCAGAATATCTGAGGCTTGAAATCATGGGAAAGGCCATTGGTGAAGATATAGTCTCAGCTGCAGTGGTAGCTGCAAGATTGAAGAGGCCATGGAGAAAGACTGAGACTGAAGCTTGAACCTTGTGGCAAGCGAACCTATGGAGACTCCAGCAGTTTGGAGATGTCAGTGCCATGGGATGACTATGAAAAATACTATCAGCTCTAGAGTAGAGCTGGACCAACTTATTGAGGTAAGCTTTGTGTGCTGTGGATGACAGGGCTAGAGATGGAGCCTAGAGGCTTGTAAGTGGGTCCCAGGGATCGGACTGCTGAACTTTTTACATTGTTGAATTTTGGTTTTGCTTCGATTTGTCTATGACTGTGTCCTGGTTCTTCCCTCTTGATGTAAGAAAACATTTAACTTATTTTTGATGTTGAGGATCAAGACATTTCCCCATGGCTTCTGTATCAACTCTAGTTTATAGGTTCTTGCTTTTAGTTCCTGCCTGGCTTTCCTTCAGTGAACTGTGCCCTGAGATAAGCAAGCCAAATAATTTTTTTCTTCAAGTTTCCTTTGGTCATGGTCTTTATAACAGCAGTAGAAGAAATCCAGGACAGTTCTCAACATCTCTTAATGGCACATTTAGTTAACCAACACAGAATCTTAGCTTCCCTTTTGACATTAGGCAGCTGGTACCTGGAGATCAATCTGGAACATGTTGGAAACTCTGAATCCCTAGACCCAAACTTCATCAGCATCAAGATGCTTTCCATTTGGGAACCACAGTGACAAGTGGGAAACATGGAGATTGCTGAGGAGACAAGAGAACACTAGAGGGATGCCCTAATTGAGGGGAGAGACCTGAGGGTTTCTCTTGATGGGTGTGTACATAGGAGAGGTCAAAGGTGCGTGCATGTGTTTTAATAGAAGACTGAGTCCAGCTGTATACAAATGTCACATAGAACAAAAAATTACTCTTCTCTATTTTCTGAATACAAAAATAAATCTGTTTCAAGTTCACAAAGGAGCTTGGTACTTGTATGAAGCAGGTGCTTAGAGTATGAGTTAAGATTGAGAAATTTGTCTCTCCATAGGAACACCAAAGCAGACCCATAATGCAGTCTACATGTCCATGTTAAGGTCCCTCTGAGCTGCAGCCCAGGCCTCAGGACGCAGTGGTGCACTCAGTCTGGGAGACTCAGCATGATCATGTCCCACTACAGAAGTGAGTTGAAAGGTACAGAGTTGCTAATTTAGATACTCTGGAGAGACAATTTGCACTTCTTGGAAGTTCTTGAGTGATTGTTTTTCCTGGTTCAGGTACCAAATAAAAACTACTGACCTAGGCTCAGATGCCTTTGATTATCCCAGCAGAAGCAGGCACATATTGTTGGGCAACAGTGGGAATGTTTAGATGAAATCTAGTTATTATATAATACCCTAAAGATGTGGGCCTGCTTACTCCTCAACCACTGCCTCAGTGCAGCATAAAATTCTTCCTTGGGGGAAGAGGGAAAGACCTGAGGTAAATAAGAAGGGCAATTGTACCAGCCACTGAGGCACATTCTGGCATGTTCTTTCTTGATGTTTCTTCCCCATCTCACGATGCTCTGTACCTCTTATTTGCTTTGTGTATATTTTCCCCCTTGTGTCTCATGCCTCCCATCTCACAGTGAATTCACTGAGGACAGAAGCTGGATTGATCTTCATTCATCCATTCATAAAAATATAAACTTAATACTTAGATCAGCCATTACATGTCTGATTTGTACCTAGCCTCCATCATTTTGCAGTATAACAAATAGATAGCATTGTTCTTGGGCAGCTTTTCCCTCAGACTAGTAATATGGTTGCCCAAACCTCTAGAATTATGTGCTCAAAATTTAAAGCCATGGGAACAGAGGACTTTAGTTGTCTATCTTTTGCCAGTGTAGACCAGGAATAAGTTTAGAAAGCAAAACAAAAGATGTAGCTAAAACCACATACATGGAAAATTAGTGAGCCAGGCTGAAAGAAAGCCTAGTGGCTGGCCTTTCTCCTCTTGGGGGTATTTGCCACTTGAAAGATTAGACTGAACATAGGAAGGTGAATGGAGTCTCTAGGATGGATGTAGTGAGGCGATAATGTAAATTCAAATACAAGAGATGGCAAAGGTTGGTGAACACACAGGCTCTTGGTTAAGACTAGAAGTATACAACATATGTACAGAGCTAAAGATGAAGTCAGACCATCATGCACAACTAATGCCAAGTCCAGCTTGAGCCATTTCAATTTTGTCTGGGTTTAGTGGATCTGGGCCCTTTCTAAGTTTCTGGTAGAAATAAGAGAAAATTATTTTGGGAAGAATATGACATTATATGGTGGTTCAAATTATTACTTCAATTATTCATACATAATACCTGATATGCGGCAAAATTAGTGAATCTAGAGAAAGATGAAAATGAAATGACTAATGATCAAGATGAGCAAGTTTATAATATAAAATACTAGTAGGGTATCAGGTTATTGTAAATTAATGTAGAATTGGTATGTCTTAGAAATATATAAGAAGAGGAGACAATTGCAGCAAAGAACAAAAGTGACATTTAAAAAGCATCAAATGAAAGTTCTGAAACTAATAATATGGTAATGTGAAACTCAATAATTTGTTGCACCATTTGGTTAGATCAGACAAAAAGCAAAGAAATGGGTTAAATTTCAGGGGAGTGGAGTGAGAATGAAGCATAGTAAGGAAAAAGAATCAAACCCATACACTAGTGTGCACAGGTACGAAAGACATAGAGACACAATGAAAGGGTTTAACCTGGCTGCAGCACGAGAACAGAAACATGGAGAAAGCAATTATCTGAAGTTCAAGGATTAAAAAAAAAGTACCAAGAAATTCTGCAGAACCTAACTGGAACTCACACAAAGAAAACTACATCTAGACACTTTGCAACAAGATATTGGAAATGCAAGACAAAGGGAAATCTTTGCCCAGTATTTGGGAGAGTTGGGGGAAAGCTACTATTCTCATAGCAAGAGTAACTCTATCAAAAGTTTCCTTCTCAACAGATTCTAGTAAATCCAGAGGATGACAAATGATGTCCTTAGATGATGAAAGATTATAAATGCTAATCTAGAATTACATAGTCTAGAAAACAATCTTCAAAAACAAAGATGAGCGGTTGGGGAGAGGACCCAGTGGGTGAAAAAGGAAGAGACCGACCTCAGCTCAAATTTCCAGAACTCACATAAAAGCTGGACAGGTAGAGCAAGTGTGTGTATCCCAGAGCTCCTCCAGGGAATTTGGGAGGAAGAGATGGGAGAACCACCAAGAGCCAGCTGCCCTGGTGTATGCAGCAAAACACCAAGAGAGACCTCACTTCAAACGTGGTGGAAGGGGAGGATTGCGATGACACGTGAGGTTCTCCTCTGACCTTTACACGGGACATGTTACATATACACTCACATTTATACACAAATACATGCACACATCCAATCAAACACATACACACAAATCACAAAAAGACTAATTTTAAGATAAACTCCAGTAGAAATAAGTACCATTTGCTATAGAAGCTACTGAAGGGAAATTTTTAGGCAGAGTGAAAATTAGCCTGAATAAAAACAAAGAGATAAAAGAGTGAAGAATGATGGGAGGGTAAAGATGTGAGAATTGGACTAGTACATTGCTTCAGACTCAACAGCTGCAGAAAACATGTATAAATTATAGAGAAATATAACAAAGTCACCCTAGTGCTTGGAGGTATCTGGAAGGAAGAGAAAGAGGAAGGAGATGGTTTTGAGGATTAAAACATGAACAAATGGTCTGGTGTGGGACTCAAACTCAACCAAAACAAACTATTAAGGAGGATATGAGCTACCTAAAAGATAAGTGTTTCTGGATCCACTCTAAAGAAGCCACTTGTTCAAAGAAAAGTATGTACATTCTTCAGTGATGTGCAACATACATCAAATATCCAGGGAACTACCCAAAATTCCCAGCAGGGGTGACAAAGAAATGTGACTCAAGGTCAGGGGAAGACAGTCAACAAAGAGATGACTTACTTATTTGCACAAGGCCACAGAAAAGATGGAGAAATTATCATCATCAGGGTTGATGAGGTAAAGAAAAGCATATTTTCAGTAAACCAAAGAAAAATCTTACTTAAAAAATCATAAATAAAAACAGAGTATTTAGAATGAAAAAGATACAAAAGCTGATATATATAAAATACTTGATCCAATGCTTAGCTGTGGATGCCTGTATCTGTTTCCATCTGTTGCCGGATGAAAGTTCTATAATGACAATTAGAATGGTCATCAATTTGATTATAAGGAAAGGTTAGTTTAGTTAGTTTAGGTACTCTCTGCACTATTGCTTGGAGTCTTAGCTGGGGTCATTTTTGTGGGTTGTCAGTTCAGTTGAAGAGAAGGAGGAGAGATTATATGAGCAAAGGGTCAAGATCATGATGAGAAAACCCACAGAGACAGCTGACCAGAGCTATTGGGAGCTTGCTGAATCTAAACTGTAAGGTACTGAACTAGGCCCTCTGAATGTGGATGACAGTCGAATGATGTGGATAGTTTTTGAGGCCTCTGGTAGTGGCACCAGAATTTATTCCTAGTACATGAATTTGCTTCTTGGAGCTTATATTCTACAGAAGAACACCTTGATCAGCTTTGATACCTGGGTAGGGAGAAGTAGAGGGCTAGTGTAGTGGGATTATGTTCTGGTACATTGTAAATATTTGTCCCGCCTACTGGTTTAATAAAATGCTGATTGGCTAAAAGGTAGACAGGAAGTGTGGGTGGGGCTACCAGACTAAGAAAACTCTGGGAACAGAAAGAACAGGCAGATATGCCAGCAGAGAGTGACACCAGAAGAGATGCTGGCAGATGCAAAGGAAAGAAGACTACCATGCTGCTCTGAGAAAAGGTACCAAGCCACAAGGCTAAACAGATTAATGGAAATAGATTGAGTTAAGATGAAAGAGCTAGTTATCAATATGTCTCAGCCTTAGGTCAATCAGCATGAAATTAATATATGCCTTTGTGTGATTATTTGGGGCTAAGTGGTAGTGAGGCTGAGTGGGTCTGAACTCTAGGGGCTACACTGGAAAGACCAGGCCAGAAACTTCTTACTACAGGATGGGGGTGTGTATGGCTGTAGGGGGGCTTGGTCCTACCTCAGTTGGATATGCCAGATTGCATTGACTCATCCTAGGAGTCCTTACCTAGGAGTCTCTTAGGAGTGGGTGGGACATTGGGTAGAGGGAAGTGGGGAGGACTGGAAAGAGGGGGAACAGTGGTGGATATGTTTAAAAATTTTTTTAAATAAATAAATAAAAGGAAAAAATCCACTAATTGTATTTAACAGAACAATGAGGTAAGTATGAACTTGAGAGCTGAGCAATGAAAATTAGTAGAATACTGATGCATGCACAGATGTTTCTCAGTTTACCATGGGGTCATTGCCCCTTAAACCTATGGTAGTTTGATGAGGAGATATGCATTCAATACATCTTGGCAACATAATACATTGTAGATTTTTTAAAATGTTGGTAACATTTCATGGTTACCTGGAAAAACCAAACTGAAGACTCCAACTGAATGCAATTGATTTCCTAAGTGTGAGTCAAACCCCCAGGATTCTTTTTAGATCAAATGCAAATGACTATCGACCATGTGAGCTAATGATGATGATGTGTAGGGTTGAAGTGTGTAGACTTTCATTATGAAAGGTGAGAGCAGTGATGGGTAAATGCAGCTACAGCACATGCTTACGTTCCCTTTGTCTCTAGGAGTGGAAGATGTACAATCAATAGTAAGTGCAGGAAGGCCTGGGTGCATGATATAGTCTCTGGAGTCCAGGAGGACTGCAAGTGTCAAGTGTGACTCTGAAATACTAACTGAAGCAAGAGCTGTAGTTTGAGGAAGAGAACTGGGGTCTGCCTACGTAGTCCTGAGTCACAGAAACCCTTAAAATCTATTGGATCGCCTTGTGTACTATACAATTTCCCTCACCCTACCTTTGGGTAGACCCTGTGACTTTAGCCAAGAGGAAGAAGTTGAAATGATCACTGGCCATTTCTAAGCCCAGATCTCAGAAAGTTTTCAAGTTTCTCCACCCTCCCTTATATCTCTCAGGATGATGTCAAAGCATGGCTAAGCATATGACAGACACATGCAGCAGAGAGATCACCCATGTTAGCTGAGGTTAGCCTGAATTAGCAATCAGCCAAGTGACCACCCTGGAAGTGTGAGTTATACCAACAAAAGCAACAAATGCCCACTGTCCTGATACATGAATGATTAATTAGTGCAGATCTGAAGACAGAAAACTTAACTCCAAGTGTTAAACTCAGGCGTATTTAGTTCAGTAGGCCTGGGAGCTAGAACAGCCCAGCCTCCTTTTGGAAGTCAAAGTGGCTTTATGGCCCAGCTAGAGTTTCTGGGGTCTTCTCAAGTCACATTTCAGGAGGGTGGAATGGATAGGGATGTGCTTTTAGAAGAAGGACATTATGTTGTTTGAGAAATGATTTGTTCTTCTTCCTACAGTGGAAACTCTCCTCCTAATGGTCCTCTCAATGGCTCTTTTAGGAAAGACTACAGAAGGTGGCATTTTTATGGAGGCTGATTGCCAAACTCAGCCCCAAGAGCCAGATTTGGAGAGCCAGCTGGGATTAACAAGAGAGGCGCCATTACAGTCCAGGATAAAGTCTCCTTTTTGATTTGGGCGAATGTGTGGTATTTTCATAGCACTTTATTCCTTTATTTATTTCCTGATTATCTAGTACATTACTGGGAGGAAATGAGATAAAATTGCAGCAGAGAGACTTATGCTCACAATAAAGATGTATTTCTTATTGTGTTGCCCAGTAGACTTGGGAAAGGGGTTTTCTGGGCCCTTTGTGAAGTCTCTTTTACCCCTGGGGCTCATGAGAACAGACTCAGAGAAGATGGCTGGCCTGGAGCAGAGGGCTGGATTGGACGGCCGCTTTTCTTTCTTTCCTTTTGTTTTGTTTTGTTTTGTTTTTGAGACAGAAATTTCAGAGTCTTGACAATGAGATCTGAGATCTTCTTTCCACCTTTTTCTTACAACCTGGCTCAGGGTAAATGGCTCCTCTCTGGCTTACACATCTGCTTTCCAGTTAAGGTGACTTTCACTGTTGGCCTCACTGGCTTTGTACAGTTTTCAGTTTAATTTGGAAGCCATGAGTTGTGTTCTGGGAAAGGGACATAGATCTAGGGTTCGGACACCCAAACACTCCTCTGTATCTGTTGAATGAGGCTTTGTGTAGATTGCAGGTCAAGCGTGTCTGTCTCCATCCTAATATGGGAAACAAAACAAAAATTCAGGGTAGAGTTATGTGCAAAAACAAAGAAGATATAGCATTAAAAACTGACAATAGTAGACGCTGGAGAATTTTAGATATGGTGATCATAAGAGGCTGTTCTGAAGAAGACTTCTCTGTACTGAGGCCAGGAGAATTGATGCTGAGGGATGTAAAACATGGAGAAGGCCAGTGGAGAGGCCCTGGGGTTGGAGTGTTCTGGGACTGTTTAAAGGAGAGCCAAATGTTCAGTATGGCTAAGTAGAAAGAGCCAGATGGAACATGAGTGGAGATGAGAGCTGGAGTCCAGGCTTCCAGGGCTTGCAGGACACAGAAGCCTTTTGGATTCCATTCTGAATGTCATAGGAAAAGAATAGCCTGTGAAAGGTTTGGAGCTATGCAGTGTCAGGGTTAGATATGCCCACTCCCCTAGAGGAACACCTGACTCAGTCTTGATGTTGGGGGAGAAAACTGGATTTGCCAGGAGTGGAGGCTGAACTAAGCAATATTGGGACAGTGGGATCTTGGGACCACCTACCCATGGGGGGATGGGAAGTTGTGAAGACGAGAGAATGACCTGATGTGGTGGGAGGAGGAAGGGACCTTGAATAAGGATATACAAGGATAGAAAATGTGACTTCTTTATTCATAATAATAAAAAAAAATAGATATGCATTGTAAGAAGTCACTCCAGGCATGTGTGAATAAGATTATGATGGGCTAAGAGGTCCAGTGAGGAAGTGGTGGCAGCCAGCCAGCCGAGAAGATTGGCTTGGCCTGGGGTGGTGGCAGGGAAGGAGTGGCTCATTTTGATACTGAGTCTGAATTCTGGTACTGCCTCTTGGAAACTGTGACCTTGAGTGAACTGTTTCACTTCTTGGAGTTCTAAACATTTTCAGATAAAATTGAGGATAAACATAATTCCTTGACACTAGCTCTGACTAGTAGATATTGAAGTTATATATGGATGTATGTATATATGTGACACTGTGAACATCCATTGGGGTTTACATAGACATCCTTCCACCCCTGAAACCTGAAACAGTTCCACATCTTTATATTTGTGCCCTTAGGACATTACTGACAATTTCATTTATACCCAGAGCAGAGCAGTTGGGGGAAAAAAGGGGCAGGGGGAGAAATATGACTAGTCCTGGGTTTTAGCATCAAATAGCTAAAGAAAATAAATTTAAAAAGGAGAGGACATGATTGCTCCTAGGTATAGTGGAGGAGAAGGTTTATTGTGGGCAAGAACACAGCCAGAGGCAGGGACATCTGAAGAATCCAGAGTGGACATGATCCTTAGTCATGTGAAAAGGGGATGGAGAAGAGAGAGGGGAACCAGGTGTAGAATCTAGGAGGCCCAAATGAGAAGAGATAACCAGAATGGTTGGATTATTTAGGGAAAGGCACCCCAGACCCAGGCTGGAGAAGTTTAGGGCAGGGGGCAGGAGGACTGAGGGATGCAGGGAGAACCTGGTAGGTTCATTTTGATATGTTAAACAGGCACCTCAGTCATTTGTCCCAGGTTTGAGACCTAGCATGGGGCTTTAGATATTTGTGTACCTAATTTGGTGGACCACCAAGCCAGTTTCTGGAGTGGCTGTACAGTAGCACGTGGAAATTACAATGCTCTCGACCTTTCCTCCAGCTCTTGGCATTATCTAGTTTCTCAGTTTTATCAGCTTAATAAGCTCTGATAAAATTGTTAATTAGCATTTTTGATTAATAAAGTGGTTAAATGTCTCTTCATATGCTTCACATGCCCTTTGAGTTTCCTTTTACTAAACTGTTAAAGCCACAACCTTTGAATATTTTAATTTGGGGTTGTTACTTGCCTTTTGACATACAGAACTTTCTTGTAGCCTCTAAGTAATATATTCTCTGTTGATATCAAATGTCACAAATACATTCTTTCATTCTGTCCCCTATAAACACTTTCTAAATATCTCTCCTCAAACTGAAAATTGCATATTTTTCATGTAGCTGGGTCTACTTATTGTGGTTGGTACTTCTGATATACTGTTTAAGAAGGTGCTTCTCTATGGCTATGGTGCAATGATTCCTCATCATTTAATTCTGGTTATTTCAGATGGTTATCTTAGGCATTTAGATCTTTCATCCATTTGGAATTGAGTAATATATTAGGTAAGGATCTGGCTTTACTTTTCCTGTGTTCTAGCTTCTTCAATACTGTTATTAAGCAATATTATTTTTGATTTGTACTGCTGTTATTACATAAGAAATATGATAATAGCTCTTCCCTGGCTCTCTGTTGTGTGCTATTGATCTGTGTTTTGTTTGTAGGCCGATACCTGAGTGTTTTTATTACTTTGGCTTTATAGTATATTTTATTATCTGATAAAGTGGGTTTATCTTGTTTATTTTTCTTCTCTGGGTTGTTTTTATTTAACTATAGATTTTTTTATTTATTTCATAGAAGTCATTGAGGTATAACTTGCATACATCAAAAGTTATAGTTTCAAGTTCACTCAACCAAATGTTTATCATCTCTTCTTGTTTATATTTCATAGAATACCTCAACAATTTGTGTAGAAATATAAAAAACCTGTAATTATCTGAGCAACCTAAAGTCTAAAATACTTTTATCAACCCTCCCCAATTTTTTTCTTTTGGCTCTCTGTCATTCCCTCCCCCACTATAGTCATTTTATGTTTACAACTTTTATAGATTTTTTTTTGCCTTGTTAAGGACTTCATATCAATGGAGTTAGGCCTTCACTATCTTATAGGTTTAAGATCAATCATTGTTGTTGCAGGTGTTAATATTCTATCCATTTTATTGCAAAGCGAATATTTTTCACTTTTCTGTTGATGAACATTTGCGCTGCTCATAATTTTTTATGTTACATGAAAGGTTGTTATACACATTATAGTAAAAGTGTTCTGTGGATATGGTTTACATTTCTCTTTGTAAAATATCCAAGAAGAAGAAGATCTCTGGTTTTTAGGATGGGCTTACATTTACCTTCATAAAAATTGTCATAGCTTCCCTTTTCCTTGGAGTCTTGGAGTCCTAGCTGCCTCACCCTGGGGGAGGAGAAGAGGGCTAGCCGCTAGTGTTTTAGGCAGAAGCCATTCTAGTGAGCATGGGCTGTACATTGTTTTGCTTTTAATTTACATCTCCCCAGTGGCTAATCATATTGAGCACCTTACCAGCTAGTCTCTTTTGGAGTGAGGTTTTTTAGATACTTGATTGATTTTTCTTCCCTTTAGTTATCCATCCAAGATTGACTTATAGGAACATTCCGTATTCTTTCCTTCCTCAATCTGTAGGCTTTGAAGCTTTCCCTAAACAAATAGCGTTTTCCAGTGGCCTTGCCTTTCCATTTCTTTTGCTTAGTAGAAAGTTTTAATTTAGTGAGTACCCAATTTGCCAAGTTTTTTAAATTGAAAATTAGAGTTAATTGCTTTTGAGTTTTGATTAAGAGACTCTTACCCACCTGTTCCGATTTGCTTCCCACTGCTGTAATAAACACTCTGAGTAGAGCAACTCGGGGGAAAAAAGAATTTATTTGATGTAGACTTCCAGGTGACAATCCACCACTAAAGAAGTCAGGGCAGGGACTCAAAGGCAGACATCAGTGAGGTGCCTGGCTCTGCTCTGTTTTTCCCACTGACTTATGCTCAGCCAGCTTTCTTAGAGAGCTGGAGTCTTCCTGCTAGGGATGGTGCAGCCCTCAGTGAGTCGGGCCTCCCACAGCAATCATTAAACCAGACAACGCCTCACAGACTACAGGCCAATCTGATCTGGGAAATCCCTCCATGGAGACTAGGTCACCGCTCATGAGCACGTGTTTCGTTTCAATTAAGAAATTTTATGGTACTAGCTCTTACAGTTAAATGTATAATTTCAATTTTTATGTAAGCTTGAGATAAATTTGAATGTTAATTTCCTCTCTGCAGAAATTTCAAAGTTTTTCTAAAAATATTTTCTTTCCCATGGAATTAGTGTGGGATCTAGATAAAATATCAATATATCATGGACGTAATTGGGATTTCCTCTTCTATTAATCTGTATACCAACAACATTGCATCTCAGTGACTTTAGTGTCATTTTAGGTTTAGGTAGCGGAGGCAATTTCCACTCTTGTGTTTTTTCACGCTGTTTTAATTTTTCTAGATAGTTGACATTTCCACTTATAGTTTAGAATCACCATTTGAATTTCTTTGTTAAAAAAAAAGTCTTTGGAGATATTTGATTGGGTTGCATCACATCTGCTGGTCAAATAAGGAACAAAAGACAGTTTGCCAGCTGCTTCTAGGCACTCATGTGGAAGCTCTGAACCCCTCACAAGGAATTCTTTCTGTTCTGCTTCCCTGTAAACTGTCTGATATACTTACAAAGCACCTTTAAGCTCTGCATAGAAAACTGCTTGAAATTGTACTAAGTGTATAGACTTACTTTAGAACAGTTGTATTCTTATATTGGCATGCATTTATTACACATGGTTCTGGGTTCATAAGGACATTTTCAGAGGAGCATATGACAGACTTTGATGTGTTCTATACACCATGTCCCACCCCCTCCCCTTGTCTTCTTCTCTGTTCCCTTCCTCTACTTCATTTATAAGTTCATGTCTGAGTGAAGAGACAGCCTACAGGATGGGAGAAGATGTCTGTTACTTACACTTCTGATAGATTGAAATCTAGAACACCTAAGAAATGCAAAACATGAAATATCAAGAAACCAGACAATCCAGTCAATAATGAGCTGATGAAAGAAGCAGGCTGTTCTCAAAGGGTGAAGCACAATTGCCCAATAAATATATGCAAAGTGCTCTGTTTCTGTGGTACTCAGTGTGCCTCTGACTGTGGCATAACCCTCTTATTCAGAGTGCCACTTTTTATAGAATAAAGTCTCATTATTTATCCATGTATCCCCTTGTTCATATTCCCTTCCCCCTCCTGGTCAGTCTCTCTTCTCCTCATGCCCCCATTCCCTCCCTAGAAAGGGCAAGAGGTCCCAAAGTGGATAGGTTCAGCATCCACTCTAGGTAAATCAAATTTCTTCATCCTAATATCAAGACTGGGTCAGGTGTTCCTCTGGAGGGAATGAGTTCCAAGATGCCAGTCCAAGATGCTTCAGATCCCAAGCTGTTCAGTGGTTGTGGTTTGCAGCTTGGGTGTTCTTTGCTTTCTGTTTAAAGTTCACTAATGAGTGAGTACATACCCTGCTTATTGTTCTGGGTTTGTGATACCTCACACAGGAGAATATTCTCCAAATCCATCCATTTGCCTCTAAATTTTAGGATATCATTTTTTCTTAGTGCTGAGTAGTACTCCATTGTGTAGATGTATCACAGTCTGTTAGTCCATTCTTCAGTTGAGGGGCATCTAGGTTGTTTCCAGGTTCTTGCTATTATGAATAATGCTCTCATGAACATAGTTGAGCTAATGCCTTTGGAGTGCGAATATGCATCTTTAGGGTATATGCCTAGTAGTGATTTGCTGGATCCTTGGGGAGATTGATTCTCAGTTTTTTGAGAAACCACCACACTGCATTCCAGAGTAGCTGAACAAGCTCACACTCCCACCAACAATGGAGGAGTGTTCCCCTTGCTCTGCAATCTCTCCAGCATAGGCTGTCATCTGTGTCTTTTATATTACCAATCTGACAGGTGTTAGGTGGTATCTCAAAGTTGTTTTGATTTGCATTTCTCTGATGGCTAAAGATGTTGAGTACTTTTTCAAGTGCCTTTCAGCCATTTGTAATTCTTCTGCTGAGAATTCCCTTTTTAGTTCTGAAACCCATTTTTTGATTGGGTTATTCAAGGTTTTGGGCTCTAGTTTCTTGAGTTCTCTATATATTTTAGAGGTCAGTCCTCTGTCACTTGTAGGGTTGGTGAAAATCTTTTCCCATTCTGTAGGCTGTCATTTGTCTTATTGACTGTGTCCTTGACTTTACAGAAGTTTCTCATTTTCAGGAAGTCCCACTTATTGATTGTTGTTCTTAGTGTCTGTGGTACTATTGTTATATTTAGGATGCGGTTACCTATGCCAATGTGTTAGAGGGTATTTCCCACTTTTTTTTTTCTATCAAGTTCAGTATAGCTGGGTTTATGTTGAGGTCTTTGATCCACTTGGATTTGAGTTTTGTGCAGGGTGATAGGTTTGGATCTACTTGCATTTTTCTACACACTACCATCCAGTTATGCCAACATCTTTTTTTGAGGATATTATCTTTTTTCCATTGAATATATTTGGCCTCTTTGTCAAAGATCAGGTGTTCATAGTTGTGTGGGTTAATGTCAGGTCTTGAATTAGATTTCATTGATCCATAAGTCTGTTTTTATGTTGGTATCAGGCTGTTTTTATTACTGTAGCTCTATAGTATAACTTGAAGTCAGAGATGGTGATGTCTCCTGAGGTTCTTTCGTTGAATGAAATTGTTTTGACAATCCTGGCTTTCTTGTTATTCCAAATCAAATTGAGTATTGTTCTTTCAAGGTCTGTAAAAAATTGTTGGGATTTTGATGGGAATTTCATTGAATCTGTAGATTGCTTTTGGTAAGTACCTTTTTTACTATGTTGATCTTAACTATTCAGGAACATGGGAGAGCTTTCCATTTTCTGATAACCTCTTCAATTTCTTTCTTCAGTGACTTAAAATTTTTGTCAAATAGATCTGTTACTTCTTTGGTTATAGTTCCTCCAAGGTATTTAATGCTATTTGCAGCTATTATAAAGGGTGATGTTTCCTTTATTTCTTTTTCAGCCCTTTTATCTTTAGTGTATAGAAGGGCTACTGATTTCTTTGAGTTAATCTTGTATCCTGCTACATTGCTGAAGGTGTTTATCAGCTGTAGAAGTTTCCTGGTAGAATTTTGTGGGTCACTTATGTATACAATCATATCATCTGCAAATAGAGATAGTTTCACTTCTTCTTTTCCATTTTGTATCCCCTTAATCTCCTTTTGTTCTCTTATTGCTTTAGCTAAAACTTCAAGAATTATGCTGAATAGATATGGGGAGAAGAGACAGCCTTGTCTAGTTTCTGATTTAGTGGGATTGCTTTGAGTTTTCTCTGTTTAGTCTGATATTGGCTGTTGGCTTCTTGTAAATCGAATTTATTATATTTGGATATTTTCCCTGTATTCCTGATCTCTCCAGGACTTTTATCATAAAAGAGTGTTGGATTTTGTCAACTGCTTTTTCAGTATCTATGGATATGTTCATGTGGTTTTTTTCCTTCGGTTTGTTTATATGGTGGATGACATTTACAGTTTTTTGTGTGTTGAACTATCTTGTATTTCTTGGATGAAGCCTACTTGATTGTGGTGGATGGTTTATATATATTTATGTATATATGTTGTTGTATTTGGTTAGCCAGAATTTTGTTGAGAAGTTTTGCATCAATTTTCATGAGGGAAATTAGTCTGTAATTCTCTTTCTTCGTTGTGTCTTTGAGTGGCTTGTGTATTAGGGTTATATGGGCTCATAAAGCGAATTTGGCAATATTTCAACTTTTACTGTGTGGAACAGTTTGGGGAGTATTGTTATTAGTTCATGTTTGAATGTCTGGTACAATTCTGCACAGAAACTATCTGGGCCTGAGTTTATTTTTTTTAACTTGGGAGGCATTTAATGACAGCTTCAATTTTCTTTGGGGTTTTAGGTCTATTTAGGTCTTTAATCTGATCCTGATTTAATTTTGGTAAGTGGTACTGTCCAGAAAGCTGTTCATTTCTTCTAGGTTTTCCATTTTTTGTTTAGTATAGAGTTTCAAAGTATAACCTGATAATTCTCTGGATTTCCTGGGGGTTTGTTGTTATGTAACCCTTGTCATTTCTGATTTTGTTAATTTGGATACTCTCTCTCTGCTTTTTGTTTAGTTTGGATAAGGGTTTATCTATCTTGTTGACTTTCTCAAAGAACCAACTCTTTGATTCATTGATTCTTTGTATTGTTCTTTTTGTTTCAATTGTATTGATTTCAGCTTTAAGTTTGATTATTTCCTGCCATCTGCTCCTTCTAGGTGAGTTTGCTTCTAATTGTTCTAAGGCTTTCAGCTGTGCTGCTAGTTCTCGAGTGTGGGATGTCTCTAGGTTTTTCATATAGGCATCTGGTGCTATGAATTTTCCTCTTAAGACTGCTTTCATTGTGTCCCATAAGTTTGGGTATGCTGTGGATTCATTTTCATTAAATCCTAGGCAGTCTTTCATTTCTTTCTTAATTTCTTCCTTGACTCAGAGGTGGTTCAGTTGAGTGATGTTTAGTTTCCATGAGTTGGTAGGCTTTCTGTGATTTTTGATGTTCTTGAACTCTAACTTTAGACCATGGTGGTCTGATATGATACAAGGGGTTATTTCCATTTTTGATATGTTGATATTTGATTTATGACCAATTATGTGGTCAGTTTTAGAGAAAGTTCCATGAGGTGCTGAGAAATATGTATATATTCCTTTGTGTTTGGATAGAAGCTTATGTAAATATCTATTAAGTCCATTTGTATCATAATCTCTGTTAGACCCCTTATTTCTCTGTTGAATCTCTGGTTAACCTGAAAGTGGGGCATTGAAGTCTCCCACTATTAGACTGTGACATTTGATGTGGGGTTTAAGCTTTAGTAGTGCTTCTTTTACACATTTTGGTGCCCTTATATTAGGGGCATAAATATTCAGGATTGAGATCTCATCTTGATCAGTTTTTCCTGACATGAATAATTAATTCCTTTGTCTCTTTTGATTGATTTTAATTTGAAGTCTACTTTGTTAGATATTAGGATGGCAATAGCAGCTTGTTTCTTGGCACCATTTGATTGGAAAATCTTTTCCCAAACCTTTACACTGAGCCCATGTCTGTCTTTGAAGCTGAGGTGTGTTTCTTGTATGCAACAGAAGGATGGCTTCTGTTTTTATATCTATTGTGTTAGGGTGTGTCTTTTTATAGGTGAATTGAGTCCATTGATATTAAGGAATACTAATAACCACTGGTTATTATTTACTGTTATTTGTTTGGTGGTAGCTTGTATTTTCTTTCTTTGAGCTTTTCTTCTGTGGGATTATCAATTGTTTGTGGTTTCATGGGTATATCTGGGATCATTAGGTTGGAGTTTTCTTGCTCCCTGGCATATTCTCTGCCCTGGAGACCATTGTCCCAGCTAAGTGGGCCAGATATGGCTATCTCTGGATAATCCACTGTGACCCTGGAGTTTTTTCTTCTTGATGCCTTCAGACATCTAACAGCTACCTCATGTCCTTAGAGATGGATGCAGAGTCTGGTTCTTATGAGGTCATTTCCTTGTTTTAATCTTTTAGATTTTTTTATCTCACTGCAGAAATTACCAGCCCAAGTGTATACTGTTGAATCCTTCATGAATAGAGACAGCTGCAGTGTTAAATGTAGTGTTTGAGTTCTGTCCCCTCTGATCCTTGCCACTTTGAGCTTTCTTTAAAGAGATACTTTAGTTTATCTTAGGTTCTTAACTGTGTGACCCTTAGATGGCACCTTCCATAGCCTGTTTCTTCAGGAAGTCTTCAAAAAACTCATCAGCTTTGAATGACTCTCCCTAAACTATAGGGTCCTTGAAGCTTCTTAGACAATGTTGGCAAAGATAGTAAATTAGTTGGGTTATGTCTACACATGCCCCCTGTTTGAACTGACTACTACTTCATAGGCAGCAGAGTTGTGTGATATTTTGTTTGTATTCTGACAAAGTTTGCCTTGAGATCAGAGGGAGATGCTAGCCACTAGTTAACCATGGAGGCCAGGCAGTGATGACAGGGAGAGGAAAGCAGGGAGATCAGGAGTTCAAGGCCACCCTAGGCTATTTGAGATTGAACCAGTCTAAAAGAGAAACGGAGGCTGGCAATGGTGGTGCATGCCTTTAATCCCAGCACTAGGGAGGTGCAAACAGGAACATAAATAAGGTGGTTGGAGACAGGATCTCAGCCCTTTTTTGGTGTGAGGATCCCGGGAGGTAAGAAGTCACTAGTGGCTACTCTTTTGCTTCTCTAATCTTAGGTTATTACTCTGATATTTGGCTCCTGGTTTTTATTAATGAGACTAATTAGGTTCACACTTATACTAGTAGAGCTCAGTACTGCTTACACATGAGTTATCTCCTCATTCCTTCCCACATTAACTGAGTGAGGCTAGAATCTGTCCAATTTCTATCTTGGGAACTCTGCCTTGAGCTGAGAAGCATTGATTTCAAGGGGCCTTTTGAGGTATGGCTAGACCCAAAACACTGAAGAGTAGCCCATGATACATATAATAGAAGGCATTGACCAACAGAGGCAGGTAGGCTATAATGTCTAGCCCTTGAAGAGGCCAGCTTCTCCTTGCCATTCCCGGATCCCCTTGTGATAGGACCGTAATTTTTAGTGATCACGTCTATGGCTTAGAGCCATAGCTCATCTTAGATTATTTAAACTAGTATCTGCTACTTAAGTTCTTAAGAGTCTTGACCAAATAGGATTTCTGTTGTAGTAAATAATTCTTACCTCATCTTTCTGCATCCAGAAGTTTTCAGCTGGAGGCAGAAATATGATTCTGTGCATTGCAGCCTCACAGTACCCAGAACACTGTGATAGATTCAGCAGGGACACAATTATGAGTTTCTCAGCTAAATGGGCTATTTGCAATGGAAAATATACCCAGATGACCTTGTTGATATTATCTATGATGCACACACATTAATAACATTGTCTAAGAAATAATGATTAGGCCTAACAATGTTCGTTATTCAAACAATAGGCATTAAAGAACATTATCATTTTTAGCACAAAGCAATGCAACCACATCTCATAACTAAACATCTCAGTTTTTGGTCAATCCTTTTCTGCCCCAGAGTTCCCTTGGCATGCTATAATGCAGCCAAAGTCCTGGATCTGGCACTTAGACCCCTCCACAACATAGCCCTAGGCTGCCTTCTGTTCTATGTCTGACCTACTTCAATCCACATTAGCTCACTCCCTATCTCATTTCTCAAGGTCCCCACATGCTCAGACTTCTATTACTGCCCCTTACCCTCAACATCTCACTTCCTGTTGGAGGCCAATTTAAAATCTCTTTCTACCAATTCAACTTTTCTGTCCCCAGGATTTCTTAGAGGTGCGGGGAAAAGATCAGGCTAGGATATAGGGCACAGTGAACTGTGGGGAATGAGTGAATTTGAGTTTATTCCTATCTCAAAACCTCCCCAATGCTAGGTTCTTCCAAAGAGTCTTTCTGGCTCACCAGTGACTAAGGCTTCCCTTATGTTTCTGACCCTTTCCCCAGTTGACAGAGACAACTGGCTTTTCCTGAAGTCTTTGGAAATAGATAAAGAACCACGGCTCCATAGTAAAGCCATCACATCATTCCTGTGGAGGGATTCTAGAGCAGCGTTTCCCACCCTGTGGGTTGCAACCTTCTTACAGTTGTATATCAGATCTTGCATTACAATTCATAACAGAAAAATTACAGTTACAACCTTTCTAATGTGGCAACCCTTTACTACAGTTATTCATATTGTGGTGACCCTAGACCATAAAATTATTTGGCTGCTACTTTGTAATTTTTCTACTGTTACGAATTGTAATGCAAGACCTGATACACAACTGCTGTATTAGAACCATCAATAAAAGCAGTTCAGAGTGGTTAAGTGCCAGGGAGGAACTGACTACAGCTAGCCTTCAGGGACAAGAAACCAGCGGGCATTTACTTTGTGTCCCCTTGCTCTTATCCATTGAGCTCATCAAAAGCAGGGAAAACGTCCAGTAGATAATAAACCGAGTTATGCTTGAAAGGTTTATAGGAGTCTGTTTCCCACCAACCCTTCTGCAGCTGCTCTTGTACACTCTTGTTACCTGCTCCTTCTTCTCCCAAGCTAGAGAGAATGTTAATATCCACAACATGGACATTCAAACTTAGCCTTCCCATACTTTGTCTTTGGGGAGTAGCTGCTAATTCTGACTGTTGGGCTTTGAGTTTGCTGAAGCTGCCTCTGGACACAGATGATGGTCAATCAGGATGCACACTTACTGGTTTCTGGATGCAGTGTCTTAATGCAGCTGGCAAAAATCCACAGTGTGTAGCCTGAGCCTGCTGCACTAGTCTCTTTGGGTCATAGAAAACTCTATAATATGCATTTTCCAGAAATCGAAGCTTTCCCTTCAAGTAACACATCAAGATTTACTGTACCTTGGACAGAATTAGGCACTGGATTAGGAATTCAGTGCATGACAATCTGTCTTCCTTCCAGCAAGATATTGTTGCACAAATCAGAGAATCATAACTTGGCTGTATAATCAACAGCACTTCATTGCAGAAAGCACATTACAGCTGGAGAGATAAGGCCCATTGAAGCCGTGGATGACTGTGCTTGAGGTTTCTGAACAGCCATCCTTTCTGGAACCCTTGTGACTTTTTCCAAATGCACTTGAGGATTTTCAAGTCAGCTCTGTTCCTTATAATATGAGTGGATACATCTAGGGTCAAGGGTTCATTTCAACAAGGGACAACTGTCTTCACTTCCTACAGCTGTACTTTCTTTTTTTTTTATTTTGTTTTTATCAAGAAAAACAGTAAATTGAATTTAAAATGCTGATAAGTTAACAATAACTATAAAGAAAATAAAAATCATAAGCATGACTTATCAAGGGTGATAATGCAAATAATTTGCTACACATAAAATTACTTTGTGTCCAGCTTTCCCTCTGGATTTTTTTTTTTCTATCCCTGTATATCCCCATTCAAGGTCCCTTCCCCCTCCCGCCACATCAGGTCATTTTTTCTTCTGCACAACTCCCCCTCCCCTCCCTGGGCAGGCAGCAGACAGTCCCATGGTCCCACTGATCCAATAATACTTAGTTCAGTCTCCACTCCTGGCAAATCCAGTTTTGTCGCCCCTCCCTCAAGAGTGAGTCAGGTGTTCCTATAGGTGGAATGGGATCTGAAGGGTCAGTCCAGGGTGTTTCTGATCCCAAGCTGTTAAGTGTTTGTGGTTTGCAGCTTGGGCATGCTTGGCTTTTTTCTTGTTAGTTTGTTTAGAGACCACTAATGAGTGAGTACATCCCCTACAGCTGTATTTTCAATCCCTAAGCCTGCTGCTGCTCTGGTGAATCTATTCTATGGAAAAAAATAAAAATAAAATAAGAATTTGTCTACCAACTCCTTATCCCATTCCTGCTGTAATTTTATTCATTAAGTTCTTCATAGACAAGCAACATCAGTTACCTATGCCGTATTTCGTGTGATTATTTATGACATAGCTTTTAGTTACAAGATGCTAAGTTTTACCTAATTTTACTTAAACATGACAATCCAATGTACTAGTATTAATGCTCCTAGTTCTGGGCTGGATAACAGAGGTTTGGAGTGGCCACACAGGCTTCTCAGAGTCTTCTAGCTAGAGGAGATATGGGATGGGGTTTTCTCTCCCCGCTCTCACTTCCTCTATAGCCTCTGACAGTCTGGCCTCCTGTGTCTGCAGTGTCACTGTGCTAAAGCTAATGGAAAAATTTCAGTGCTTACCTCAAGCGACCTCTCCACAGCCTTTGCCAGGGACCTCATACTCAGCACAGTCCTGTGCTTTTGACTTCCATCTCCTCTGGATGTTTCCTCTGTCTCTTGTCTAGCTCTTCTCAACTCTCTCGCCTCTTGGTGTTGGGGGTAACTGGGTGGGGCTTCTGAGGGACCCACATTTCTTCTCTCACATGGTGTCTACCATCGAGTGGTCTCATATATTCCAACAACTGCAACAGCCAAGGGTAGGCTACCTGTCTTCATGTCTTCATCTCCAGCTTGACCCTGCCTTCTTAGGCCTCTAGTTCCTTCCTTGTTCTAGACATAATGTCCTGGATTCCCTCCAGGCAGAAACAATCTCAGGACTCCCCTCTCCCCAAAGATTTCTAAGGAAACTAGAGTCCTGAAAGAGAATGATTATTGGTCTCACTAGGCCTCATTACTATGAGATTTGTCAAAAGGTCTATCTCACAGCTTTGTACAGCTGCCCACTGATCAAGTCCCTGCCCAGCTCTCCTAGGCCCCTGGAACGAAGCTGAATTACTCTTCTAACCTTGTGCTTTTGAGGACACCTGATGTTTCCCAAAATGTGATGTCTCCGCAGCTTTTTCAAGTGAATGCTGCCTTTCTCCCTCACAGTCTACACGTGAGGTAGGCACCCTCCTCACTTCCCACTTCTTCCCCTCACTTCACTTTCTTCTTCCAAGTTAGCCTCTATTTCACTTTGTCGACTTGCATGTTGTTAGATAGCACATCCTTGACCCTGTCTGTTGAGATCATATTCTGACTTGTATTCAATCTTTTTCAGCTATTAGTCATCAAATATTTGAGTTCCTGGATCATTGCATTTTCCATCATATTTTTCTAACATCAGCATTTGTGGGGATGACTCATCTTTCTCTGTGACTGACCTCTCCTCTTCAATGTCACCTTCTCCGACACTATCTTAGTCTCTCTCACATTCAGGAATGCCTACAACCTTGCCATCAGTCAATCCCTGCAACCACAGAGTCTTAATTTTAAGAGCAACAAATCCTGGGCAATTCTATCTTTCCAAATTGTTTCTTTTACTACCTGCAGCCCAGTCTTCCTGGACTCGTGGGCTTTCCAGCTTATATCCTCCACTTTTGCCTAACTCAGCACCACTATTTCTGCCCAAAGCAAAGTTTTTAGTCTTTGTCCATTACTGTGTTTCTTTCTTGCATATACCCTTGCTTCCCTTCTGTTTCATGATACTTCCCTGATTAAATCTTAGCCTTTTCTGGTGGCTAAAGCTACCTGTCCATATATTGTATTCCTGCATCTAAGAGGCTCACCATGGTTGGGGAAGAACATTAGTTCTTATTTTACAGTTATCACCACAGATTTCAAGTGGATTTCAGACCTGGACAACTTTTACACCTTTCCTCAGCATTTAAGTATCTCTTTGCTTTAAATATGCAATTTAGCTTCTTTTACTGAGAAATTGGAATAAGAAGAAACTTGCCCCAGATTCCCAGTTGTACCTCCATCAGCTTATTGGCCTTTGAACCCAAAGGTTCCACCTGCCTGTAATGACTTGAACATTTACAGTGTGTATCTCAAGGTCCATCCATCCAAAACTCAGTCTCTATTTTAGATTCAACATTCTCTTTGCCTAGAGCCTAGACTTCCATTCTTAAAAATATTGGTCCTGTCCTTGATTCCGTGTTTCTTTTCACTGCCCTGTTTCTTTGCTCCTCTTTAAAGTACAACTCTGGGGGAAAGCTTATATTCATTGCCTCTATATCCTATTTTGGGAGCTCACCCCAAATAGTCTTTGTGTTCACCACTTTACTGAATCATTCTGGCTGAGATCAATAACATCCATCCTATAACTGATTTCAGTGCTTGACTTAATCCCTGAGTTGACTTTGTGTTGCCAATCATTCACCCCTTTATCCTGAAACCTTTTCTTCCCTTGACCTCTGAGACAGTAGGTGAATCTCGCTCCTGAAATCTAGAATATGTATGTCTAATTAGCATTTCAAATTCAATCATATTTGTTGATTTCTATCCAGCCCTATGTCTGAGCTGGGCTCAGTCACTTAAGCATGCACATGCTTGTGCAATATTATATTTGTAAACTGAATATAATATTACTAACATATACTGTTGCAGTGATAATCGGATGAGGTAGAAACAAATGGAGCACTGATCTTAATCCTGGAACACAGGAAGTGCTCATTAAATAACAATGCTGTCCTGTGACTGTCTGACATAGGACTTGGGTGTTCCCTACTTAGGGGGCGATATCCTCCAGTTAGCTATCTACCCAAACCAGAATATCACATCACCCCATGACTCCTTTCTGTTCTTAACCACTCAGGCCAATCCATAACCAAGTGTTTCCCAGTTGTATGCCAATCCAGCATTTAAGTCTTTCTGTGTTGTTTTGCTTTTTTGTCCTTTTGTCTCCTCTGCAGTGCATCTCTTCCCTGGCTGTGGCTTCCCACTGGCTTCCAAGTCCTGTCTTCCACTCTGCAGCTGGTGATGGATGCATTCACTGACCATTTCTCCCCATGGATCACAGGAAAATATCTGCCTTTTTGTGACTTCAGTTCCTTTGTGCTTAGGACACCATGCCATCCTCCTTGCCTGGCTAACTTGGACCTGGAGTGCTGTCTACACACTTCCATACTACATCCATCTTTAAAAGGCTAGGTCTGGTTCTGTCTGGTTTGGGGTGATCTTCCATTTAAAAGGTCTGTTTCTTATATAGGCTCTGAACTCCTTACTCATGCTCCACATTCTTCAGGATATTATTTTCAACCACCTGCCCTTAAAATAATTTCCAATTTCTTACTCCCTGAAACCTACACTTCACTGGATATAGCCCATGTACACTTATGTGTCAAAATGTTCACTCTTTGATAATGAAGCTGTGGATTATGTGGTCTACAAGATTCTTCTAATTCTACAATATCAGGACTTTCTGTTTTTTGGGGGCTATGTGGGACCACTTACTGGATTATAAGGGCAGAGGAGGTTGAGAGATTCTAAGATCATTTCACCCAGTCAAAAATAGCTACATGACTGGTTTACTTTTTCCTTTTATATTCAGTGTTTAGACACTGTCTCAGTAAAAGTTGCTAAGCTATTTTCCTTTGGGGAATGACTTAACTGTTTTATGTTCATTTCTCCACCCCCAGATCCTTAGAATAATGGAGACAGCAAGCTACAACAATTAAATGATGTTACTCCCAAAAGTTCACTTGCTCTGGTTTATAACCCCATTCCTGCCACACTATGGCCAACATCTTTCCTACAGTGACTCCTCCTGGTATGTTAATAAATCTTCCTGCTCAGATGCCTTGTGTAAGGATTGTTGACTCTTTGGAGGAGGCAAAAATTAAACAGTTAGAGGGTCTGGCATCTACATGGTCAGGGAGCCCAGCTTGGTTGTAGGATTTCATGGACAGTAGTGAATCCACTATGCAGTAGTGTGTCTGCTGTCTGCTCCTGGGTTACTCTGATATTAGCAGTGATCTAAATGAGGCTCAGCCTTGGCCCCAGAGAACTTGATTAGAGGAAGAGATTAAGGACCAGGGAGGTGGGGCATGTGACAGAGGAAAGGAAGCCAAGAAGCGAGGGTGTAGGGATGGAAGGGCTGAAGGAGGAATCTGTAAAAGGAGAAAGGGTAGCAGCGGAGGCCTGCAGTTCCAAGGAATGGCAGTAGGTTTTATAATGAAAAAATTAAAGGAAGCAGCAGGGCCATATCATGAAGGTCATACCAAGACAAGGAATTACTCAGCATCTGCAAACCTTCCTGTTTCTGAATTCTAGGCATTCTGGTGCTTGGCAATATAGGAAACAAGTCACCAATAGAATGGATGTGGAGAGATAGTGAGGCTTTTGAGGAATTCTGAGTCCACCTTTGACCATTTCCAAATAACAGATAGCTGACTGCTCCACTTCTCTTTTTCTCTTCAGTTCTTTGAACAAACATGAGTGAGTACGTGAGTAGAAAGTTATTAAACTACTGCACTAAAGAGATTTACTTGAATCCTGAAGGCAATAGGGAGCCATTGAAGTTTATTAAGCATGGAAGTAACCCAGTTTATGCAGCATCTTAGAAAGGTCAGTCTGCAGGAGCAATGAGGAGCAAAATGCATTTGAGAGCAGATGAAAGGTAAAAGGATCAGTGAAGATGCTGTTGTCATGGTACCAGCAACATCTGCAAGGACTGAAAGTCAAGCAGACAGCCACATTTGGGGCCTAGGCAAGATGGTAGAGAGTAAACCAGAAAGGAATGAGCCAGGCTCAGCCCTTTGGTGTTTGGGATCTGTCTGCCTACCAACCTCCTCAGCCTCTGTTACCAAACTGGCTTCCCTTTTCTTCTTAAGATCCTATCCCTGATTCTTTAAACCAGTCTAGCCCAATCTGCCTGATATCTAAGCTCCCCTGTGTAGCACCAATTCAGATTGTATTAAATGAGACTCAGAGCCAAATATTGGGAGAAGGATGAAATATCAGAGAGAGGAAGCACCACAGTCAATTCTCACCCAGCTGTCTTGCAACTTTCTCAGCCTTGCTCCTGGTCACTTCTGTTGGTCCCTTCTGCCTCTGCTGGATTCCTATGAGGCCATATATACCCTTGTTCTGTGTACACTAGCCTTGTTCTGTCTCTGGAGTTATGGAATTAAGGATGTAGGTCACCACACCCAGGTTTTCCCCGTGCTGGGATTAAAGATATGTGCTATTGAATCTCAACTGTTTGTTCTTGTACTCAAGGATCAGGAAATTCCTGAGCTGTCTGCCTAGGATTTGACTGTGTGCTGTCTCCCCAATATTTCAGGCTTTATTAAATATGTAATATATCACCATACCCCTGACTCCCTTCTTCAGCCTACTCTCTTCCTACTTGACCTGTTTTGGAGATCAGGTCCACCTTACTTGGCCCCTCAAGCTGGAGGCCTAGGTTTCTCCTTCCATTGTTGATTCACCAATGAGCTCTGTCAAGCGTGTTTCCTAATTCATTCTGTACTACATGCCCCCAGACAGTCCCATTACCCCTGGCATGGACTACTTACTGCCAGGAATTCCTAGATAGTTTGCCTTCCTATGCCTTCTCAGGGTACCATGGCAACTTATCCAAGATTCAGGGCCTAGATGTGTGCATCCAAAACCTTCTTTACTCCTGGAGAAATGACAGGCCTTTTGGTACTATGTTGATGCTCTAGGCTCTGTCCAACTCTGTGTCTTTATCTGTCTTACAGCGATGTCCACAGCCGTGAGCTCATTGGCCCTTTTTTTCTAAATCACCTCTTTTATTAAAATCTTTGTAGTGCTCTCTGTGTTGACCTGTTTTCTGAGCTCTCCTTTGGTTTATGATCTTGGTCTTTACCAAGTTAGTTTCTACGTACACCCCCTGCCTTTAAAAGGAAATTGTAAATCAGTCTTTTAAAAGCTTTGCCTGACCAACCTGGGTGATAACTTTCCCCATTGGTTTAGCTGCTTCTGGTTCCTCTCATAGTCTTTCTGCCTGTGTTAGAATTGTCACTCATCACTCTTTCCTCCCTCTGGGTGTCTGTTTCTGGAGGGCAAAGATTCCCCTGGGTTTACTTCTGCACAGCACAGAGCACTAGGGATGGCTCAGACTTAATAAGCACACAAGGTATATTTGTTGATGAAATGAATAAAATGATAGCTAATGTGTGCCAAGGGCATCCTGTAGGCCCAGCTGTGTTTAAACGATCTCATTGGCTCCTCATACATCCCTTTGGGGAAGTGTTATTGCCAGCATCCTCCATTGTAGACAGGGAGTGGTGAGGACTACTGTATGTTAGAGTCAGAATTCAATCCTAAACATACCCACTCTGGAGCCTCAGCTCTAGATCACAAATGAAACTGTGCATTATGACAGCAAAGACTGCTACAACTTCTGGGCCTCTATCTCTGTGGAGCAATTTCCCTCTGGAAATGAATGATGATGAGTTCAAGAGTTCCAAGACTCCCTCTGCTTGCCTGTCAACAACTCATTGCTATTTGAACTTCTTTTTCTTTCCAGACTATAAGCCTGCTGTTCAAGCATGGACCCAGTAAGGAACTCCAATAGGTCTTGCTGCCTGGTACCGAGAACCATTCTGCAGCCAAGAACTTGTGTTCTGCTGCCTATCTTGCTGAGAGACATACCAGCCATTCCCAGGGTGGGTTGTATAAGCCATTCTCCATGTCTGCCTCCCAGAGCCCAAGCTCTCCATGAACTCAAAGCATTAGCATAGAAGAGCAAATCATCACAATTTGCTTCTTGGTTTCTACTAAAACCACTTCAAACATGGAGTTCTGTTAAGAAATGGGTTTGCTTCACACTCATATTCCCATCAGTGAGCCAAACCATTTTTTGTAATGCTTATATAATCTGGAAAATGGAGGCTGTGTGTGTGTGTGTGTGTGTGTGTGTGTGTGTGTGTGCGCGCGCGCGCGTGTGAAGTGTCTGTCTTATGCCTATGTGTCTGTATATGTTTATCTGTGAGACAAGAATTAATGGTGAATATTTTAAATCTAAAGGGATTAACTTGAAGGTCAAAATACTTTGTGGGGGGCTCTGCACATATAGCTTGTAAGACTGAACTTTTGGTAGCCAATTGATCTATTACTTCCTATGGGAAACACTTGTAAGATCTTCTCTTTAACTTTGAATTGCTTTTTAAAAGTAAGTGCCTTCCAAGATGCAAGAAGAGGAAGGATTTCCTACATATGCTACCTTAGCCTCCTCTGGAGGGACCTGCTGTCCCCTCTTTGTTAGGCAGAAGAAGAGGCCAGCTGCCCACAATGATGATCTGTGTCCTTGAGTGTGTTTCTAAGCTGCCAAGTGGTACAGAGATAACCCTGGACAGGAGGCTGGGCCATGTCTCCACAATTGGGAGGGTGGTAAGCAGGAAGCTTAGCAAAATGCTTCCTGATGGGCTTGCCCAGGCTGCCAAGGCACAGAGAACTCTGCCATGCCAGGCCATGGGCACTGGGCAAAGGGCAGTGTCTGTTAGCTTGCAAATCCCAGCACACCAGAAGGACAGAAACACAGAATAGCTTTCAGACTTCCTGCCACCAAGTGCTAATGTGGAAATGGCCAAATAAGAAATGTCCTCAAGCATAGCCAGCATCTGGCCTTTTCAATTCTGAGTTTTCTGCCCAGCCTACAGAATACAGCTTGTCTGTAATTCCCATATTCTTTTTACCACCCAGAGTGGTCAGTTTTTACAGGATGTAGCTCTCTGTGTGTCATTCCATAGTAGGTATTTGGGTATGTTCCATCAGTCAGATCTACCAAATTTATTTCTTTGCAGAAAAGCATTTTTATTCCCTTCTATGACAATTCCATTTCATGTTTATCAGAAGTGAAAATTTTATACTTCTCTCAATCCATTGCTCATTTGTGAGAGCACATAGTCTGCTTGAATCTTTGTGCAGATGGTGGGTCCATGTTTTCTGTCCAGCTGAGACATCTCAGTCTAACAGAGGTGGTAAGAGTATTCTGAAAAGCAGGGCATTGGTGCCAACTGAATCCGGTTCCCTCACAGATGCTCTCTATGCCTTTTCCATTGACCCCACTCTCACATCCTAGCATTCACTCCCATCTTATTTGTGCAAATACCCAAGGTGGAGTTTAAGCAGAAATTTCAAGCATCGAACCAGAATGGTGCATTTAGACATTTTCCGATTTAATAAGATCATTTCCCTGAAATCACTGCTTTATGTTTCAATGAGAGGCACACAGAGACAGTGCTCTCTGGAGTAAGTCAGTGTTTGAGTCATACTGTTGAGCTCTTTACTGGGTTGAAAGCCAGCCTAGCAGGAGAAGATGTAAGCTGTGTAGCTGAGAAGCCGTATCTGACAAACCTGAGTTCTATATGATGGCACAAGACGCCTTCACATGGTGTCTGACTGCTTTCAGTGCTAATTGGTATTGTCTGACTGCTCTCTAGTTAATTGTTATTCTACTTTAATTAAGATTGTTAGGAAAAGCTGTGCTCCGCTTATTTCTCACGCCTTGCCTATGTGGTGTCTGAGTCCCTGAGTGTCACCAGCCCCTCAGACCTGGAGTCATGAGCGCTAAAGTGGCGCATGTTTCCTCCAAAACATCCTGAGCTACCAAACAAGGGATCCTGGGTTCCCTGGATAAGCGTTTGGGAAGCTGCTGCCTCTAAAATATCATCTGGAGGCTGTCTGTGCTTTGGGGAGGACTGTCTAGGTTGAAAGGCTCTTGAGGAACTGGATGACTACAACAGATCACAGCTGTGGAAACACAGGGCCAGGATCTGTTAGATTTGGGCAAATGACAAACAGAGACTAAATCAGGCACATGCCCACACTTGCTCCCTGACCTGAGTGTGACAAATTAGGCCTCAGAGAGATTTGGTTTTGGATATATTTTACCAGTGTCTTTACATCTGCCCCCAGCAGAGCTACCCCACAGCTGTCTCAAATACCCTTCAAGATATATTTGGACAACAGGTTTTAATCTGCTCATCTGTCATGTTTATGATCATCCACAATGCAACTTCTGCAACATCTCTTTCCTCTGAGTTTTAGAAAAAAATATAGTCTAATAGGAAGAAGCAGGGACATGCTCCCCATCATTCTATTCCAGAGAATGATGTAATAATTACCCAGGAGAACCAGGTACCTTGGCCTGTGGGGCTGGCTATGCAGGATGCACTTGGGAAGGGGAGGGATGGCTGAACTTGGTAGCCTTTATTCCTCTCTTCTGTGTTTATAATCCTTTTGAAAGCCTTTGGCAGGTCATCACAGCCAGCACCATGATGATCTTAGTTGATGACATTCTCCTAAATCTTCATGGCTTTAAGCTCTTTATTAATTTCCCTGTGGGTAGTAGCTATCACCATCCAAGAATATTTAACCAAGACTCTACTTCAAACTCCTGTATAACTCTAAAGAAATGAATATAAAGTTACGGGCATCTCTATACACCAGGGACTCCTACAAGAGACCTGGAATGCATTCCCCCAGGCAGAGGCTACTTCTACCTGCTGCCCTAACTAGGGAGATGTGGTACCATCCTTCTTTAATTTCAGTTCCTTTTCCAAGATTCAGTATCTGCTTCCATGGATAATAATCCTCTTTCCTGTCTTCAGGATGCTTAGTGTCTAACCTTCATGGAAACCCACCACAATTTCCTAATCTGCTGTATATAGACTAGAAGGCAGGGAAAGTGAACAAGAGTGGTAATAGTACATTTGTTCCAGTAGTTAAGTACCACGTAATAGTAATAATAAGAAAGGTGATAAGATTTGGTATCTCATTCTTGCTCTCCAATTAGTCAAACCATGTCACAGACAACCTCCTTCATGACCTCTCAGCTAACAGACTGAAGATCCTTGTTAACGATGTTATTTATTTTCACAAAGATGTGGCATATTCAATAACAAACTCTTCTTTAATATCTTAAACTCTTTTTTCACTGTCTCTCTCACCTGCTCACCCTACCCCCTGCCTTAATGACCTCTGAAGTATCATTTGGAGGTTCTCTACACTTTGGGGAGACTGTCTAGGTTGGAGTTTTCTTCTAGAACTGTGTGACACTAGTTCACAGCTGTGAAAACATTGGGGATATGTTGGACTTAGGAGAGTAGGAAAGATCTTTGAATGTTATTAATCATTTAAAATGGTCATTAACTGATGTATAGTGTGCTCTATGAGAGTATGATATTTGATATTAAGTGCTTCCCCACACCAGAAATGAGAGAGACATCACAAACAGGGACAATTTTATGATTGTCCTGTGTGGAACCTGCTACCAGGAATGGAGGAAATGTGGCCCTGAAAACAGCCAACAACCAAGCTTTCACTAAAATAACCACCAGATAAGGAAGTCTCTCGATTGCTAACCACACTTGTGCCAGACATTGGAGATAAAGATGGAAAGATTTGACCCTTGACATCAGGGATCTTAAGCTCTACAGGTAATGTGTATCTTAATTTTTGCCATAAAGATTTCTGTGGTTGGCTTTGCAGATCTCACATGTTTGCATCCATAACAAACTTACTTTTATCCATGTTATAATTCATATAAACACAATGATGCTACATAGTTGGTTGTGTTGACTTTAATTTGCTTGATGTTATGTGTATTAGCAAATGTGTGGCAGTGTATGGTTGATTTTCTTTGTTCTATAGTACTCCACTGAGTGAAGAAGTCACAGCTCATTTACTTCCACTGTAGATGGCACGTGGGGAGTACTTCTCATTGAATTATAACTAACAATACCCCCATAAACACTGTTCTGTGTATATCTTGGTTCACAGGCATAAGAGATACTTTGGGAGTGGTGTGAACCAGTCACTAGATATACATCTTAAATTTTACTATATAGAAAATGGTCAAAGAATTGTAGCCATTTCCATTGTCACAAATGAAGTCTGATATAATCAGACTTGCCTTCAGACATTCTGATGGCCCTTCTCATTATAAGTTAGTGTCTATGACACAACTTTTTCTAACACTGGCTCCCCTTTTACCTCTTCTTATGCTACTAGACAGGTATTGAAGTCATAGCTACTGATATTTTCATTTTACAGTTAATTCTTTTTTAAATAAATAAAACTTTCTTACTTTAAGTAAAAATTATCACTACCACTGAACTAAATCTTCTCCTGCCCTTTCTCATTATTTTTTTTTATTTTATGTGAAATAGTGTCTCACTAAGTTCTGACCTCATTCTGCTGTCCAGGTTGGTCTTAAACTTGTTATCACCTTCCTGAGTATATAACAACTACAAGCCCAAGCCATCAAGCATAGCTTTACATGTTTCTACAAACATACTTACAACAATGGCACTAGAATTTCTTGAGTTTTTTCTTCGCATGTCTTTCAGCACATTTTAGACTAAAGCATTAAGGTCTAAAAAACAAGAAACAAGACATTGTCAATTCTTAACTAGGATCCTGTTGAATTAACATGTATGCTTTGAAGAAGTTATATCTTTACAACAAACACAACTATTTTAGCTGTTTTAAATATCTTTTGATAATGTTGTATAATGTCTTCTGAAAAATGTTGCATTCATTTATTCTCAAATTTTATATTTTCAATGCTTCAAATTAAAAGTTATTTTAGTTTGTAGTTCTCTGTGGTTGGTGAATTTAGGCAAATTGTTTTTGCATTAATCTTACTCAAGCTCTTACTAATTCTAATGCCCCTTATTCAGATACTTTCTTTATAATATGCATCATAGAATCTGCACACAATCCTTTCTTGCTTTCTCTCCTTCCCCAGTCTTTACATCTTCTGCTTCTTTCTGAGTATGCTTATGCAGTCCTCCAGGATGAAGCTGAGCCCAAATGCAAAGGGTGACATCTTTTTCTTAGTCCAAGTCCACACAAGAACAGCCTACAACTCTTCACAATATAAGATGATACTTAATGCACAATTTATAATCATTAGCACATAATATATACTATGTATTTGTACAAATGACATACAGATATGTATTCAGACATACATATACTCATCATGTAAGGGGAAGAAAGTTGCCATCCATCCATAGCTTCCTGAGACTTTAAAAGTCATTACTAGACATTAGATTTTAAAACACCTTCCTGCATCTTTTAAATTACCATTCCATTTATTTCTTTAAATATGTTAATATAGTGAATTATACTATTCTATTTGGTAAAATTAAATGAACTTTGCATTTCTGAAATAAGCCCTAATTTTCAACACTCCATTAAGTCAACTTGATCACTTCCTTTCAGGGAGAGGGGTGTTCCAGCTATATTCATGAGTGAGCTCGCTCTACAATTTGGCTTTTACCTCCTGTCCTTGTCAATTTTGGTCATCAAGATTATGAAAACTCAAAATTAATTTGGAGTTATTCTTGTCTTTTTCTGTACTTCAGAAAAATTTTTATGCCAAATCAAAATGATCAGCTGTCTGTCAGCTCAATACTGCATTCAATTTTCTCTGTCTGAGCTTAAATATTAAAATCACTAGATCAATCCCTATATTGTTAGAGAATTCTTAATAATGTTTTATTGTATTTGCATGGAATGTATTTTTATATTGTTAAATTATATTTAAATTGCTATTGTACTTTTCAGTTCTTCTGACAAGTGTCAAGGTCAGTTTAATGGACACATCCTTTAATATATGCCTTGTCAAAACTCATCACTTGATTTCTCCTGCTTGTAAGAAGCTATTTTCTTTTATTTTTCCATTTATCTGTCCTTCACAGACATGCAAGTACAGACATAACTACATCTGGACACATATTTTCTTAAACTATCAAGAGTTAGTTGTAAATGTGCTAATTTTTACCCTTAAAATGTTTTACTAAGTGTGACCTGGTTGTTAGTTTTGCGCGCAAAAGCAGATACACACTATCAAGGCCACACACGGGAGTTTATTTAAGAGAGAGTTCCCAGGCAGGTGCAGAAACAGAAGAGCGGAACAGCAGGAGACAGAGGGAGGCCCGAGCATGCGCACAGTCTCTTTTAAGAGAAGGGGCGTGTACGGCTATGTGTCATGCGTCTGGGGAGGTGCTTCTGTATGCAATGTGGCAGAGTACAAGGTGCATCCCACTTGAGCCAAGTTGGTTCAGCTACAGTGAATGCCAGGAATCCTTACACTGGTGCCATTCTCATGCATTGTTCATCAATTAATGACAACATCGACTAACCCTAGCGCTCCAAAAGTGTGATTGTTTTATTATTTTTTTCACTGATGCAGGTGCCAAGGAAATAGTACATGCCATACTTTCTATTTCTTCTTGCTTCCCTTCCCACTAGAATGATTTCCCAGCTTGCCAAATATGTTAAATAATTTCAACATTTGAAGATGATCTTCAGGTTTTTTTTTTTTTAGGATTTATTTATTTCATCAGAGTTTAAAATTTTATAAGCATACATTATTCATAAAATCAGCTTATTATCTTTTAATTATCCTTAGCATTCTTGGTTTTTACTTTGTATAATTCCTAGAAGTGCTAATGTGTATTTTATAAGTTAACTGTGCCAGAGTTTTGCCTAATTGAGCATTTTCAAAGCACTGTCTTCAGTATCACTCATCTTTGCCTCACTTTCCACCACTGATTTCTCTTGTAATCTTTATTATTTCTTTTATTCTACTTGTTTGTGGTGCTATTAAAGTGTATTTTTAGCTTCTTCTATGGAATGCCTTTAACCCACTAAATATAAATTAATATTATTTTCTAATGCATGAATTAGGGCTATACTTATTAAACAGTTATTAGTTTAGTAATAACTGAATTGATTACTGTATCATATATTTATTATATTTGTATAGTATAATTTAATAAATATGTACAAGTTGTTGAACTTTGTAATCCAGGTTTTAGTTTGTGTGATTTACATTTTTATATGTGTCTGCATGTGAATGTTTACATGTGTGGGTGCAGTTTCCCATAGAGATCAGAGACAGTAGATCTGCTGGACTTACAGTTTTGAACTATCTGACATGAGTGCTGGAAGTCAAATTTAGGCTTTGAGTCATCTCTCCAGCTCCTAGATTATATCTTTTAGTTTATCAAAAAATAAAAATTTAGTATCATTTATCATCTTTTTAAAATTATCAAAGAAATAATGCTGTTTCATTATGGTGCTTTTATACACTATGCTTGAAAAGAAATAATGATGTTTCATTGTGGTGCTTTTACACACTATGCCTGATTCACACTCATTTATGCCTATCATTTCTCGCCTTCTCTTGCTTCTGTCTCCCTCTGGTTCCTTTTCTCCTTCTAAGAATCCCTCCTTCTAGTTAATGTCTTTTTTTTTAAATTAAAAATCTAGATTCAGCAGATAAGAGAGAACATGAAATATTTGTCTTTCTGGGTCTACCTTATTGCATTTAACATGGAAGTCCCCAGTTCCATCCACCTGACATAATTTCATTATATTGACAGCTGAATAAAACTATTGTGTACATATATTGCATTTTTCTTTTCCTTTATTATAAAGCTACTTTCATGAACTTATGTAACATACTTGGAGAAAATTCATTCTACATCTTGATTTCCTCCCCATCACACCTCAGGCAACTCCCATTAGTCCCCTTCTTCCTCCAACCCCCACATTTTTATTTCTCTTTTTAGGTCATTTGTAAACATATGACTTTACATGTATATGCATATATGTACATACATACAACATAGATTACACACACAATAAAAGACATGATCTTTACAATATGATGATCTTCCAGATGCATGCATTTCTAAGCAAATCTTCATTTTCTTTATAGTTAAAAAATGTTATTATGTATATAAACCACATTTTCCTTATCCATTCACCCACTGATGGACATCTAGGCTAATTTTGCACCTGAGGTATGTGGACAGTGCTACAGTAAATACAGGCATGCAAGTATCTTTTTGGTGTGTTGACTCAGATCCTGTGGGCATATAGACCAGCAGTAGTACTATAGGATAACATGGTCATCTTATTCTTTTTATTTTGAGGGAAACAGTCCACACTGTTTTCCAGAATGGCTACACAAATCTACATTCTTACCAACAGCATCAGTAGTTACTTTCACTCCATATCTCCACTAGCTTTTGTTTAATAGCATGATGATAATGACCATTCTGACTGGGATTAAATTAGATTTCAGTTTGCATTTCTATGATGGTGGTGAGTGTTCAACATTTCTTTCCATATTAGTTGGTCAGTTATTTTTCTTAGTTTGAGAACTATTTGTTTAATTTATCTGCCTACAAATTGGTTAGATGATTTGATGGTTTTGTTTTACATATTGATTAGATGAGCTAGTATTTATTTTTCAAGTTGTCTATATGTTTTAGATATTAACTCTTTTATATATTCTATTTTTCTATGCTCTAGGTTTTCTGTTCACTTTGTTACTTTGTTGTGAGAAGGCTTTATTTTTTTTCTGTTTGTGTGTTTTTTTTATTGTTTTGTTTTGAATGTTACTTTAAAACCATTCTTGTTTGCTAGCCACACCTGTGTCTCCCTTTACAGAGGATGCAGTGGACAGCTTACAAATTGTAGCAGGTTCTTATGACTCCCCCTGAACTTCAGCCCATGTAGTTAGGCTTGAACCACAGGGAACAGTCATCTGAGTGCATAGTTTCATCATCAGCCAGGAGCTTTCCCTAGAACCTTCTATGTTCTAAGGCTTCATAGCTGTCTGATCTTGACCTCTACTTATATCCTAGAGGGTAGATTTCAATAAGTCCCAACAATGCTACCCCCACATCATTCTCCACCAGCTGATGAGGCAGGTTTTGATTTTTCTGGTGAAGTTTGCATTTGAGCCCTAAGAAAACTGGAAACTTTCATTCCAGCACTATAACCAACCCAAAGGATATTGGCTACCTCTCACGTTATATCTATATATGATTTATTATTCTCTTTAACTTCTATTCCATTTTCCCGATAAGCAATGCCTATATTAATTTCCTTGTTGAAATCACTGAGGAGTTTGAATCTCTTTATAGACTTTTGACAATATATTTTTTTTAGAAATTACATACGATTGTTCAACATTTAAAAAGCAGTTTATTTCCTTCAAAACAGAAACTAACCTTGTTATTTTATATTGTAACTGTTTATATTTAGACAAATATCAATACTTTTTGTATTAGTTTGTATCAGTTCTATAAAAATTTCTAATTTAGTGCTTCAAAACAAAATATGTTTATTATTTTATAGCACAGTAGCTGAGATGTCCAAAATGGGTTTCCCTGGACTTAAACCCAGGTGATAGTAGAGTTACATTCCTTCCTGAAATTCTGGGAAAAGTCTCTATGATTTTGCTTTTCTCAGCTTCCAAGTTACCTACATTCCTTGTCTCTTGCTCTCTACCCTCAAAGCTTGCATACTACACAAGCTCATCTTCGTTTCCCCTTTTCTGTGTAAGGCAGAGGTCCCAGGAATTATGGGACTCACCATAGCTTTCCTCCTTATGGTTTGCCTTATTTCTTCACAAGTGTTATAAGCAAGAATAATTTAGATAATAAACCCTGGCATTTCCTTTTTTATCTGCAGATGGCATATTCCACCTGAATTCTTAAGAGACATAACTTCAAAGTCATCTTCATGTCAACACCCACCATTATTACCATGGCAAAGTCAGCATCGAGTCATCCATTTGCCAGGGGTCTCTCTGGTAGCTTTTAAGATTTTTCTTTTTCTATTAAGTGCTTGGGTTTAACTTTTATGTAGTTTAGTCTGGATTCGAAATCATGACTTTATTTTGCACTTATTAGAATTTCTGTACTCATGACTGTGGTTCTCAACATTTCTGGAACATTCCAAAAAATTTTCTGCTTTTATATTGTCTATAGTGCTGTTTCTCTTGTGCTCTGGAAATCTGATAATACAAGATTCTTCCCCATTATTCTTATGCTTTGACTCTTGTACCCTGGTCATTCTCATCATCATGTCCTAGATGCTGGATACTTATTTGGCTCTATTATTTTTCTTATAGAAAACATTTATTCTCGGCTATATAAGATTTGCTGATTAATTTTTCCATCTGATGATTTTTATTTCAACAAATATTTTTATTTCTAAAGTTCTTTTCTAATGTGTGTGTGTGTATATGTATCTGTATATACATGTTTTGGGGAGTGTGTCTATAAACCAGAGGATAATGTTGGGTGATGTGTATTGCAAAAATATTCACTCACACTATATCATTTAATTCTTATACTTAGTTTAGAACTTTCTTAATTAGACAAAAAGGGGAGATGTAGTGGGATTCAAGCATTACTTAGGGAAGCTTAGATGCTTAGCTCCTGAGTAGCAGGACCCATATGGGGCATGGCCAGAACCAATTGCAACCTGAGAAACACTGACCTTCCTTCCTGTTTTGTTCCTGTATTCTCAGGGAGCAGATCAGCAGCCTGGTGTGGGACAGCTCCACTCTCCAAGAATTGTCTTAAGGTTCAATTTCTATCCTGAGTGTTTGTATACCCCTCAATAAATATAAATCCTTTATGTGATATATTGCAAGTGAATATTTCTGCAATAGATGTCTTCCACCTTTTGTTTAAGACAGTTTTGCATTCGCTAGAATTTCACCAAGAGCTAGACTAGCTGGCCATTAAGTTCCCAGGGATCTACCTATCTCTTCCTCCCATTTTACCATTGCTGGGTTGATCCAAATTTGAGTCAGGACATCTGACTTATAATATGAATTCTGGGACTCTGAACTCCAGTCCTCAGGCATGTAAGAAAAAGCTTTACCAACTGAGCCATTTCCCCAGCCAGGGTGCTATGATGTTTCTGCTTATTCATTAGTGGTCCTTTGTGTGTTTTTCAAACCCATAGTTTTGGAGTATATATGTTTTAATTGTTTAAATTTTACCTCTCCAGATTCTAGTATCTGATGAATTTGTGATCTTGGTTCTTGCTGGTTTCTATTCAGTTCTGTGTCATTTGTTTTTAAAATCATACTGCTTATTTTAATTCCAAACAATTCATGTGAAGTAGTTAAGACTCATGTGAAGTTTTACTCCTTGGTGAATACATTTGTTTCTGATGCCTGCTGATATTACTACCTTGAAATTTTAATATACTGTTTTAACTTTTTTTTTAGAATGCCCAAGAAACATTGATTAAACACATATACACGGACACCACACACACACACACACACACACACACACACACACACAAGGACTTGTTTACAGATGATTGTTCAAAGGAGATGCTTCTTCATCTGCCAAGGACTAAGGTTTAAACAGATTGTGGTCTTCTATGTCTCTTGTCTGTGAAGGCTCTTAGTCCCATCCAGTGTCTTTGTAAAGCTGTTATTTTATGGTACAATTAGACTTTAGGTTGTGAACTCGTAAAGTAAAAGGTACAGAGTCTGGCTAGACTCTGCCTGAATACAGCACTTGTGCTCACACACACCTGTGACTTCTGCCCTTCACTTCACCCTGTGTCTTACAGAAGCCTTTGCCTTAGCTCAGCCAGACCTTTAATACTGGTCTATTTGTCTGGTACATTATTCTCTGCCCATCCTACTGCCAAAGCTGGAAACTTCTAGCTTGCACTTTGTCATTGCAACTTTGATTTTCCCATTTGATATGAGAAATGCTATTTGGTTAAACTGTTGTATAATATTCCTTGGAATGAAAATATTGCAACAAATTTCTGTTCTGTTGAAAGCATTTGCATTTTTCCTAATTCCTAATTATGATAATATTTCAATGAATGTTATGTGTTTGTTTTTGACTGTAGAAGCATTGCTTAGCAGAAATTTGTGGTGGCCATAGTGCATCCGTGGGCATTAGCTGTGTGACCTAGTGTGTTTTCTTCAATGTATTTTAGAGAAAAGAGAAGTTTTATTACTGTATTTTTTTTTTTTTTTGCTATCCTGGATGTTTTGCTTTTTTATATAAAGCTTGATAGTGATTTTCAAAAACAATAAAAAAGAAAAGAAACATATCATAACTTGATGTTACAGGTACAATTTTGGCTTCTTTAAAACTGGTACCTCAGAATATGTCCTTATTTGGAAACCGTCATTGTGTATGTAGTCAGTTAAGATGAGGTCAGTGGTATATGATGGGCTCCTAACTCAATATTACTGATTCTCCAATGAGACAGTCACATTGAAGACTATTAGGTGGAGAAAACTTGTTTATGGAGGGGAAGAAAGAGAATACAGTAAGTAGGCCCACACAAACCAACAGACATCTGGAGCCACATGAACAGGAAGAAGCCAGGAAGATGCCTCTAGAGGCTTCAAAGAAAGCATCATACAGCCATCACCTTGACTTAGGATTTCCAGATTCCAGCATTGTGGCAGAATGAATGTCTAGTGCTCCTGACCAGCCAGTGTCTGGCACTTTGTTGTGCCTGCACCGTGACTTGACTTTGCTGTTACTCATTCAGTTTTAGGAGCATTTATGTGATGTTCTCTAAATGTTGTACCAGGATATTCTTAATAAACTTGCCCAGATATCCCAGCATTCTTCATTTTCACCACCACCTACTGCCATTAAACCTTTACAGCTTTTCTAATTTGGCAAATGTGAAGCAATATGTTCATGATTTGAATTTCTATTTCCCTAATGAACCATGATATTTAACAGCCATTTTTGTTGTTTATTTGCCATTTAGATTTTACTAGATTAAAAATTTTCCTATTTTCTTAATCGTTTATTTTTTTTCTTAAAAATTCCTAGAATTCTTCCTAAATTCTCAGACCAATTTTTTGCCACAGTTGCAGATACTAATCTTTACCCAATGGTGTTATATTTCACTTGATTTTTTTTTTTTTTTAGCATCAAAACAAACACAGGCTCTTAATCTCAATGCACTGAATATATCAATATTATTCAATTCAATATATCAATATTATTCAATATATCAATATATATTCAATAATATATCAATATTATTCTCAATAATTCATGTATTTTGGTGCTTGCTTAAGAAATTTTTCCTTATCTTTATTATAGAAAGGTTCTCCTAAAGTTTCTCTGAAGATTTACGCTTGAGATTTCCTTCCATCTAGTGCTCCTTTATTTACCCTAACTTAGTGGTCCTTCATGTCTCTCCCTTGTCATCTAAGTGCACTTTAAGATTCAATGTATGTTTCATCTACTTTAAGATTCAATGTATGTTTCATCTATTTCTTGGCTGTCTGCTATGCTTCATTTCTCTGTCATTCAGTGATACCACACATCTTAACCAGTGTTACTCATTTTCCACCATCATAAGTCAAATGTGCACTGGCAATCACCAATCTTTTTTCCTTTCTGAGATGTGCTCTGATTATCATTTCTCACCAGTGCTTCAACATTGTGTGTAAATGCTGGATAGTTTCTTTCACCATTCTTCAGTTCTAAGTAATTTTTATTTTTGTTTTTACTTTCTCTGTGGATTATTAACAACTCATATGTGTATCCCCCTAATTCCAAACTGTGTCAATATTTTAAAAGCATTTTCGTTATTAATTGTATTTTAGTAGATGGTATTAAAATATTACCTACATGATATATATGGTTCCTGTGTATTTCTTGAGACCAGCTTTGCAAATCTTCAGCTGGTGTGTTTGACAATGAAATCACATCTCCTCTAAGACTTAATTGCTTCATTTAAGTTTATCACTAAAGAAAAATTGTGAGAATGGTGTTCAAATTCCCTCTAGCCTTACTAAATTGTATTGGTTTGACTCACATATTGAAAAATACAAAGTTTGATAATGATGTTTATTATAGATTTTCAATTGCATTTTTGATGATGTATTTTTGTTTTATACATTTTGAGATTATGCTATTAAGTATAGGAAAAACAAGGAACTACTATGTTTTCCCAGCAAATTGAAATTTTACTTTTATATAGAAATTATCATTTTAATAATACTATTTTATCTAGAAATGAAATGCAGCACTTAAGATGTATATATGTGTATGTACTATATATAGTGTATGCATTCATGATATGCATAAAATACACATATAAATATGTACTTTATTATATTATAAATTTCAACTTTTTTGTACTTTAGTTTGTAAGTGTATCACTTGCAAAGAGCTTTAATGCAGCATTAAAATCTACTTCTAATCTCTATAATTAATGCATTAACTTAATCATTTTCTATTTAGTAACAGTGTATTTGATTTTTATCACTTCAATATAGTTTGTTTTAATCAATCTCCCCTCTGTGCTTTTATTTAAAAATTTTTTGAATTTTTATTTGTGTGTGTGTGTGTGTGTGTGTGTGTGTGTGTGTGTGTGAAGGTGCCTATGACAACCAGGAGAGGGCTTTGGATCCCTTTGAGCTGGAGTTATAGGTGGGTGTGAGCTCCTGATAGGAGTCCTGGGAAGGACACCCTGGTGTTCTGCAAGAGCCCCAAGCAGCCCCCATTCGTGCCATCTCTCAGGTGCCCCCATCTTTATTCCTCTGCTATCACAGTGGTTCTCAGCTTGTGGGACGCAATTCCTTGGAGGGTCGAAGGACCTTTGCACAGGGGACATCTAATACTACCAAAAAAACACAGATATTTACATTGCAATTACAAAGCAAAATTAGAGTTATGAAGTAACAACAAAAATCATTTTATGGTTGAGCCTCACCACCACCACATGAAGAACTGAATTGAAGGGTCCCAGGCATTAGGAAGTTGATTTATTCGATAGATGGTGTTTTCTTCTGTTTCTTTTCTCAGTAAGCTTTTTTCAAGCTGAGTCCTTTGTTCTCTGCCTTCTTATTAATCCTTCGCCCTCAGCTTTAAAAACAGACACTTGTTGGTTTGTTTGTTTATTGTCTGTGAGTGTCTTGGCTCACATGCCATCACACATGATGGTGCATTTGTGGATGCTGGAGAGCAACCCCTGAGAGTACTCTTCTTCTACCATCCATGTATGCCCTTGTAAGGATTCCTGGCACTCCACGTAGCTGAGCCAACTCGGCTCAGGTGGGATGCACCTTGTACGGAGGCATACTCCTGGGCGTGGCTGTGTAAGCCCTGCGGCACTGGCACTGCGTACAGAAGCACCTCCCTGGATGCATGACTGATACCTGTGCAGGCATGCCCTAAACGTGTCTACTATGTAAACCCGTACACACCCCTTCTCTTAAAAGAGACTGCAAATGTTTGGGGTCTCTCTCTCTGTCTCTTGACTTCTGTCCTGCTTCTCTGCTTCTGCACCTGCCTGGGAACTCTCTTAAATAAACTCTCGTGTGGACTTGGTAGTGTGTATCTCTTCTCATGCAGGAAACTAACAGTCCTGGGTATCATATTCCTGTCATCTGGCTTGGCAGAAATCTTTACCTGCTGAGCCACCTCACAGGTACAGTCTCATAGTTTTTAGTAAGAACACTATCATGAACAATATTTACAATTGATGGGTGTCTGTGCTTTTGGATAACACTTGGAAGTTACAACATTTTATTCCTGACTCCTCCATTCTAATTTTTATGTGATCTTTGTCTAGTATTTTGAGGCTATTGTATATGCACATCACTAGAACCATGTATTATCCTAAATATTATTTTTAGAATATTTAGATCTTGTTCTGATCTTCTAACGCATTATCTTCAGTAACTTTGTTTTTCTTAAAGTTTTCTGCCATGCAGGCAGATATCTGATGGCTGTACATTAACACTGATTATTTGAAAAAAAAATGTGTAGCACAATTACTTTTTAACAAAAATTTGACTATTAGGCAATTAGTTAATTGTAGACCTATTCAAACAATTTGATGATAGAAGTATCTAATCAGTTTGTCTAAAAGGCTTAAAAGAAGCCCCAGTCTTTGCTTGCCAAATACAAACATTTATGTTCATGTACATGAAGTGTATCATGTAAATCCTCAACATTCTTCCCCATTGTCTCTGGGGCTGCTTTTTGAGCATGCTACCACATTACCCTTTCTAGGCAGTTGCAGGATGAAATCAGCTTTCAATCAATTTGAAGGAAATGCATTTCGGTTGGACTTTGGTTGTCTGATTTAAGAGTATTTGTTTTCCAACTGTAAATAAAAAAAGGCTGGGTCTCTGATAATGATGTTAGCTTCTGGTGTTAAGTTACTAGTAGACTGGAGCAGGAATGGGGCCACACTTTGCCGTTTAGGCATGGCATTGGGTTTACAATCATCTTCAATTTCGCCACAGGGAAATACCTACCATTAATCATGTGCTGTCCACTCCACACTGCTTTTGACATTCTCAGATGTTACAGAACATTGGAGGAAGGTGATATAATATATCCTTTACCTTTGGACACATGATTCACTATTCATAACCATGCCAAGCTGGAAAAGAAATTCTTAAATACTGAGAAATTGAAAGACATAAAATTTTAAAATTACTTAGGTGAAATGGTTTCCTTGAAGTGTTCTTGCAGACCAGCTCATCATCCTAGACAGGGCCTCAAGAGCAGGCCCAGGCGTCCTCTTTTCCTGAGCTGGGAAAGACAATATATGCTTGTGGCCTCACTCTCTTACAAGGGACCTTTCTTGCTAGAATAGGAGCAAGTCTTGCCTCCCAGCACAGTTGGCCCTAGGCATTTTAAGCACCAGTGTTTGTGTATTTATGACTTTTGTTTCCACCAAGACCCAAGAGAACAAGAATCTAGTCCAGACTGTGTGACCTCAAACTAGTAATACAACATTTTTGCTTTAATATCTCTAAGCAGAAAATGAAAGTACCACTCACACTGCCTACTATTCAAAATGCTGCCCTCTCTGGTGCCTGTTACCCACCCCCCACAAAAGAATCTGTCAGCATCATGCTCAACCCACTTGGAAATAAAGAATTCTTGGCATTTGCTAGAACAATGTCCATTTAAGTGGGTTTGCAACAGACTGTTAGGAATATAGTCAAAAAAAGAGTAATAGAGAAAAACATAAAGGCAAAACATTCCTTTATTCACTCATTCACCAAAGGGCATTGCATTCCTGTGCTGGGTATGCAGGTCTTTCCTCTCTTCCAGTTGACTTTATTTTGGGGCCATCCTGGAAGCTAATGAGGAAAGTAACAAAGTGAGTGAATTCAGAAGAAAAGAATTAACAAGGACTGTGGTTCAGGTAATTCAAAGAGAGGATGCTAGAAAGTGCCTGGGTGGCTTCTGGACAGATGTCATTTACAATAAGCTCTGACTGCCATGTGGTGCTATGAAGGAAGGGCCATTCAGGGATGTAGTTTAAAGATAAGGAAAGACCAAAGTTCAAAGGACCAAAGGCCATTGATGAGGAGAGAATGGATGGGGAAGCTGGCAGGAGCTGGTCCAGGAGGGTTTTGTGAGTTGGATGGAAAGATGTTTTATGTGAGGCATGATAGGGAGTAGCAGAGGTTTTGATTAGTGGCAGGGCTGAGTAGGTTTGGAGGAGAAACAAGCTCGAGATGCTGTACTGTGTGGCTTCATTAGCAGGGCAGCTTTGGCAAAACTTTAGACTGAGGCTTTCACAATTCACCTCCCCACAATTCTGGTCACTAGGAATTTGATATCAAAGTATCTACAGGTTTGGCTTCATCTAAGACCTCTCTGGCTCGGAAGTCGCAATCTTCTCTGTGTCTTCTGATATCCTTTCCTCTGTTATGTGTGACTACAACTTTTCTTAGGAATCCAGCCAAATTGGATCAGGATTCACACTAGTGGCCTCATTAACTTACCCATCTTTTTAAAGACCCTCTTTTCAAATGCAGTCACCTGACATACTGAGGAATAAGATTCCAACATACAAATCTGAGGTTCACAATTGAGGCCATAGCAGTAGACGGTCTAATCTGAGTAAAGGTATAGCAGAAAGATTGGTTTGGTCTCCATTGGTCAATAGTGAAGACACAAGCCTGGGTGGGCCGGAGAACACTGCTAATGGAGTCAGTGTCACGTCATCAATGGACATGGAGGTCAACCTGGCCAAAGTATTGCATTATGGATACAAAACTTGGGCTTTCTGATTGTCAGCGTAAATGGGGCCTTGGAGTGGGAGGGGATATTTCAGCAGTAATAAGGAGCTGGATTTTGATGGCAGAGCAGCTGGTTATAGGAAAGTCATAAGGGAGAGGAAGGGCTGGGGAAGTAACTTGTAACAGGATACTCATTCCAAGCCCTTAAGGCAGAAAAGGAAGAAAAGAAGAAGGAATGAAAGGAATGTCCCAAAGGAAGTATAGCCTGCACCTACAGAAAAAAGGGAGAGAGGACACTAACCTAGGAAGTTCTACAAGGCTTGCTAACAACTGTCCTGCTACACTTGCACTGTAATTATAGTGCTGTGAGTCAAGGCCACACACCTACCTTGTGTCTCTCCAAAGCCCACACCTACAACAAAGGAGAGGGAGGAAGCATTATTTCACATGGTCAGAGAAACATTTGAAGTCAGGCACATCTCAATTCAAGTCTCAGATCCTTCATTTGTAGAAGGTGCCACAATCTGCATGGCTTTGAGATCTTCCTGACTGGGAATGAAGAAAAATTCAGAGAACCTGGTTTGCACGAGCTGTGCACTCTGATGAAGAAGCACCAATAGCCTAAAACCTCTCCAAGTTTATCATATCCTGATGACTGAGGAGACAGGGCAGTGAATCTCAGTACTGTATCAGTCCCAGGCTGCAGAATCCTGATGGAGGAAGCAGTGGTTGATGCTTTCTGCACACATTATGAACATCTGTGTTCTCACCAGGGGAAGGCCTCTCCAGTTCCCTGAGCCTGACCTGGAGAAGGGCTTGCTGTTGCCGTGCATCTGAGGCATTGGGGTCTTTGACATGACAGTGACCATGTCAATGATACATATTCACTCCGGATTTCATTAACTCCCCATGTGAAGGGTCCTTAATCTCCTGGTGCAGGTCACTTAATACCTTTAAGCTTTACATTTCCTAGGTGTCTATTGGAAATGAAATATCTTTTTTAGTCTTTTGCTGAGTTCAGTGAGGCAGAGTGTACTATGCCTGCTTTATAGTTGTTGATGAATAAAGGATTCATTTCTTTAGCATTCATTAATGGAGCAGAACACTGGGGTGACAGGCTGGCTAGATGTAGGTACTTTTACAGGTGATGAAGGCTGGATGTGTCCATGACAACACTGGCCAAGATTTTGGTGGTGCTGGGGCCAGTGTGATTTCGTGTGTATTCACACCCATCTGCATTTTACCTGTACAGAAATACCGCACAATGAAGTGCGAGTCAGTCTAAGCTATCAGCAACTTATATAATACTGAGTGATCACTGTAATTACCAATGGTCAAATTTATGTGTCCCTGCCATTCAGCTCTGAAAGCAGGCAGGCTTCCCTGGTCTCCATTTGCAGAAAAGGAAACTGAAGTACAAATGATAAGGAGCTTTCTCTGGAGATACCCAGAGTAAAACACTTGAACAATGGTTATAACTTCAGCCTGTCTGAGTCTAGAAGCTACTTTCTTTTTTCTTCCTAAGGTCCAGTGGATCAATTTTTAAAAACTGGTTCCATTGCTTTACCTCTGCAAGTCTCAACATTTGAGCTACCCAAAAGGACTACTTACACTTAACTTACTCAGCACAATTTTTTTTTCCGCTAGTTTTTATGGTAGGAAAATAAATTAAAATATTAGAATAAAGATGTTCTCTTGATATGTAGTAAATCACCCTAAACCTTAGTATTATATACAACCATTTGTGTATTCCTGAACTCTGTGACCATGAATTGGGTCAAGATTTAGTGGAAATAACTTGACTTTGTCCCACAGTTTTAAGGCTTTATCTGGGAAGATCCAAGTATCCGGAATGGGGTGAATCCTGAGGATACAGTTATTTTACAGCTAGCAAAAAGATTATCTGGAGGTTCTGGGATAACTCAAATGTTAGATTTAACTCAGACAATCAATTTTACATCATGAAATCTTTTCACATGTCTGCAATGCCCCAACATCGTGGTCTCAGGTGGCTAGACTTCTCACATGGAAGCTCTAACCTTCATACATAAGCATCCTAGCAAACAAGGCAGAAGCAAGTATGATTGACACTGAGAAGTCACACACTGAAGTCAGTTCTCAGATTAAAAGGAGGGAGACAGAGATTCTATCTTATAATGGAAGAAGTGTTGCTAAATTTTATGGCTGTTTTCACAGAAACTTTCTCTATGTGTGTGTCCAATAGGACAATGTTTAGGAGTAATGCACCACTGTAATGAATGATATCTGTCTGTCTTTTCTTTCTTCTTTCTTTTTTTCTTTCTTGATTAGGGGAGTCTTCCTTGCTAAGCATAAAACATTAAAGCCAAAACAGCTTTGAATATGGACTAGGTTAGGTTGTGAACAAGCAATTCTTTTTTTGCTTAAAAAGAAATACAAAGACTTAAAAACAGAAACAAACCTAACCCACACTGCTGTGTCCAGCACCGGTGAGACTTGACCTGACTGGGATGACTGGGGCTGGAGAAAGGGCAGACACATAGACACGAATTCAGAAAATCTGGGGCCAGGTGGGCCATGTGCACTCTGATGAAGTGGCACTGACTCCTCAGTAGCCTAGTACTCAGTGTGTTATGTATGACACAGGGGAAGAGGTGGCTATTCCCCATAGCAGGTGTTTGCAAGCCACAGTCTCAGGTTGAAGACATCTGGGAGGAAAAATCCTCAGTTGCTAGATTTTTTTTTAAGACACTGGCAACATGTGGCTCAGACCTCAGGAAGGCTTTGCTATTCCTCTGAGCCTCATCCTGCTCAGTGGTGGTAGTGGGGAGGCTTTGCCATTCCCATGGATCTCAGGTGTTAGGTCCTTGGTATGGCTATGCCAATGTCAACAATATACATTCACTCAGGACTTCTCCATTTCTTTACATATTTACTCAAGGCTTCCTAGGCTCCCCCCACAAAACCTACCAAACAAGCAAACAAATTCCTATTGAATCAGCAGCATCTGTGCTTGTATCAGAGTTATCAGAGCAATGTGGAAAACTCAGTGAGCTACTTAGTTGCTCTAGGGTTACAGAGCCCCATGTTCCCTCCAGAAAGGAGGCTGGGGAAACATATGTGGCTCTATTTTTTTCAACATAAGTTTCCCACCATTTCTTTGAAAGATAAGTACTCTTAGTTGACTTAAATGTGAGTCTTGTAGGAAGTTTCCATTTAATTTTCCTTTTTAAAAAATAAGTTTCCATAAGTAGGTATAATTTATTTATTTTCTTCATTTATTCAGTTTAAATTATTCAGGGGCTGTGTTTTGGGCCTTAATTTGGCAAAGCATTAATGACCCTGGTGAAAATGAGAGAAACCTGCTGTGTTTATGTGAGATCTGTTCCTGTTAGATTCTAATTTTTTTTTTTTTTTTGGAACAGAGGAGTTATTTCTTTATTAGAACTATTGACCCAGATGAATTGCCAGAGATTCACTATTGCCTTGCAGGGGGGGCCCTGAAATTGAGGCTTTTAACAGCCAAGGCCTTACATCATCCTGCTCATGCAATTTTGAGTGAGGCCTTTAAAAGAGCAAGAATGAGTCAAGGATAAGAAGTATGCCCTCAACAAATGCAGAGATGTGTATCACCAATTTGGTGATAATTGGTAACTTAAATGGTCATGATTCAGAAGTAATGAAGGATAATGATTTAAAACGTCAAACTCCAAAGCTATCTTTTCTGATCTGATCCTATTTTTCATTGCTCATTTGTCCCCTGTGCCTCTCCCTGAAACCATCACATATGGGGGGGGAAGATGGAATGTGGAATTAGGCAGATGTGAATTGATATTCTGCACAATTAGGTGAATGTTGATAAGTTATTCAAACTTTGGGAAGTAGAGATCTGATCACAATAAAATGGGAAATAGCAACTGTTGTTGCAGGAATTAAAGGGCCTAGAAAATGTATGAAGCCCATTACTCAGTCTAACACAGAGAGAATGGGATTCATCGTCTGCTGGATTGCTTGATACAATTCTTGTATCTCGAATGGTTCAGAGGAAGTGCACAGCATGCTATATGCTTGCTGTATACATGCTGTACACTTGGTAGTGTGCTGTATAAATAGCATGGCTGGAAGCTCTTGTGGTCTGAGTATTTTCAAGATAAATTTTCTTACTTTCGTTCACTCTAACCCAGGTCATTTTGTCTTTTCTCCAACTAAGCAAACCAAATCATGCTTGTGATAGGCATTTTAGAGACTTGGAAAGTAGGTAAAGAAGGAGACATTTTTGTATTTATTAAACACTGGCCATAACTAGCAAGCATAGTGAGTGTCTCATATTCATTTTTCACTTCTTGTACTGACCTTATTCAGAGGATATAGTGTTACTTAATCAATTACTCTCAAACATGGTGACTTAATGGAACAGCCATTTATATTTCTCAGCTGTCAGCTGGACAGTTCTGATGCTAGCCAGACTTAGCTAATCTTGCCTGAGCTTGTTTCATGTGTCTGTGGCCAACTTGTGGATCATTTGTGCTGACCAGGTTAGAGTGGCATTGGCTGGCTGGGACAGCTCAGCTCTGGCCTGTGTTGGTCTCTGACTTTTCTGCAGGTTCAGCCTGGGTTTCTTCTCATGGCAACAGCAGGAGTCCAAGAAAGAGGAAAAAGTCAAGCATGTTACTGTTCCAGCCAAAGCAAACCACACAGCCCAGCTCAGAGTTGAAGCAGCAGAGCATCATCACAGGAAACAGCTCCAGAGAGGCGTGAGTAAACAGCTCATTTAGTTAAAACTTCTGTAGCATTTGATCTAGCCAAATGTTCATAAGGAGGGGAGATGGATGCAAGACATGTTGTAAGTACCTGTTTGTAAGTGCCCTATCCCTACTTACTATGTCTCTCTGTAGTGTTATTTCTTGGTCATTTTTCTGCTTGGGGATGTTTTGGAATTACCTCTATGCTCTACTTCTCATTATTTGGTCTGAATTTGAAACTTCATCTCAAAAACTTAGGACCAGTTAATTTTTAATAACAGTTGGTATAAGGACCTTGAGGGATGACATTTAGTCACTAAGAAGGTTATTATTCGAGTAAACAAGGGGAGTAAATATCAGCTGAATTGGTTGGAGTACAAAAGAGATTTCTTATTCACTGGCACCTCTCACTTCATGGTCAGCATCCACTTCTGTAGATCACTGTTTCTGGATTATGACTTTAACATTGGAGGTCTTGATGCTGGCCTGACACTTGCTAGCTCTTTACCTTGGGCAAGAGAGTGACCTAACATTCCTAAGGCCCCATTTCTTTCTATAGGAAATGAGAAAAATTGCACAGGTGTTGCTTTTCGGACTAACGGGAGTCTTCAGGTGAAGAGCATAGGGTGCTCCAAGTCCTCTGCAGCCACCAGGATTTTCAGCCAATCACAAGCATCTCTTGTTACCTCAAATGTCGAAGTGTCTGCTTTCTTGACCACCACATGGCCGCAGATGTGCTGCCAGAAGTCTCTCAATGCATTTTATAGCTTGATTGTGTACTCTAAACCACACTTATTAATTATGAGATGGTGTTTAGTCACTGTTGCAATATACACACGTGACTAATTGATTTGTATAGGCTCACATCGAGCAACATAAAAAACTGTGCAAGGCTATCACATGTGGACTCTGTTTCCATCACCGCCTCTGGCTTCTCTGAGAGAGTCAAAAACTCTGTGTCCTTCATTGCCTAACCCAGTATTCACAGTCGGCTTAGTGCTCAGGAAATGTTTTGAACGAATGATGTACAAAGGAATAATTTTGTTTGTTTCTGTATTTTTCTATTTACCTGATTTCTCAACTACATATGACCTTTGGATTGTGGGAAAATAACACATCTGTGGAAATACGGTCAATACTTTATTCTGAGCCATTATTTGGTTTTGCTAGGAAAAGTCTTGGTCCTTTTGAGTGTGGTTGAAGGTGTGGAGAAGAGTATGATGGTGTTTTATGGCCTGAGATCTTAGAAGGCATGTCATCAGGTGACATATTCTTACAGAGGCAGTGGCAAGGTAAAGGTGGCAATTTCTGAGGGGGAAGTTTGAATGTGGCTCCCACTGCCAACTGAAGGTTGCCATTTCCGACTTAGCTAGTCCCTGACTCCAGCAGTGGCTGAGATGGCGCAGAGCCAAGGCATTGCAACTCAGGTCACAGGCGATCTCTGCCCTACAACTCCTAGAGGCACAGGCGCTTTGCAGCTCTAGCGAGCACCTGGCGCCCTCCCCAGACCAGGCGGCATAGCGCGTCCATCCCTAGACCACAGCTAAGGGCAGGGCCCCGCAGAGACACCATCCTGTCCCTTCTGCAGGGAGGTCGGTTCAAAAGACGCATCAGAATAGGGTCGCCTGCATCTCAGAAGATTCTCGGGCCTTGGATGAGCACTTTGTAGAGGAGCTCACGCTCCTTCGCAGTTGCAGTTTGGAGAGCCGCAGGGGGGACACAGGCCCTAAGGCTCCCTGGAGCCTCCCTCTAGGGTCCTTTGGGAACCAGCGCCCAACCAAGGGGATCATCCGAGTGCGCGGCATTGGGGATGGTTGTGGAAAGTTGGGGGCCCGAGCTGCGAGGCGGGGGAGCTCACAACCCCGCGCCAATGTCCGCGTCTCATGAATATGCACGAGCCACCTCCCTCCCTCCGTGACGTCACGGGCCGTCCCGGGGTGAGCGCCGGAGCCGCTCCGGGTCCGCGCCAGTGAGTGCTGCTGTTGCCGGCGAGCGAGCGGCGCGGCGCGGCGTGGCGAAGGGCAGCCGAGGCCGAGGCTGAGGGCGGCGGTGGCACCAGTAGCGCACCCAGCAGCTACAGCGAAGAGACCCGCGGCGGGCACCGGTGGACACCGGCAGGCGAGGCCGGCACGGGTGGTAGGCGGCGGCGGCGGCTGCAGCTCGCAGGCGGCTCAGGCGGCGAGGATGCTGCCGGGGAGGCTGTGCTTAGTGCCGCTCCTGCTGGCGCTGGGCGTGGGGAGCAGCAGCAGCAGTGGCGACGGCGGGGACAGCCGGCGGCGCCGCCTCCTCGCGGCGAAAGGTGGGTGCTGGGGAACTTTCTTCCTCTCCAGGAGGGAGGCAGGCAGTGTGGGCTCTGGGGTGCGGACTGCAGACTTATGCGTGTGGTACCCACCCTTTCTTGTAGCAGCTTTGGCTTCTGAGCGCACGGTCTCCAAAGTCAGTGCCCTAAGCTGTGGACCCAAGAGGTTTTTCTGGCCCAATCTCTGGGCGGGGTTCTGGCGCCAAGGAGAAGGCGAGGTCTATGGAGTGCAGAGAACTTTGAGGGCCCTATGTGCCCGGGTGGCAGCATCGTGGGCTTGTCGGCTCAGGGATGCTTGGAGCAGGGCTCGATATGGGAGTTGTATGGGGGTAGGGTGGGGTGGTGGTGCCAGTCTGCTCTTGCCCTCGGGACAAGAGCCAGGGGCGTCTTCAGAGGAGCGAGCCAAGCTGGACAGGTACTCCAGCTGGGGGATGGCGTGGGAACTTGTAAGCTTCTGAAAGCCTTGCTCACAACCCAGCGCTTCGCAGGCTCTGCAGCGCGGGCTCTGGCTCCCCTGGGAACACACGCCCTCAAGATGGGCAGAGTCCGGAAGAAGCGCGGGATGTGATGGTCCTTACTGCTGCTCACACTCTGCGTTTTTCCAGAGGTCCGAGTCTCCGAGCCCGAAGCTCCTCTCTAGTCTTTCTAGTTGATCTTGACCTCTCCAAACCTCCAAGATTCTCTTGAACTGGTGCTGTTAGAGGGAGCCTAGAAGCAAGCGAGCCCCAGACTTTGACAGCTGCCTGGGAGCGCTGGGAGGAGCGCATGCTGGGGAGCCAGCGTCTGGAGGAGGGCGGGTCTGGAACAGAAGGTCACGCGGTAGCCAGAGGTTGGGAGGCAAGGCTGGAGCCAGGTTGAGGTGGATGGTGGTGGGCACAGGCAAGGCTCTGGCTGATTTCAGGATGGAGCGCTGGGCTTTAGTGGTAACTTGTTGATTCTCTGCTCTGTTGATGAGGAGGGCGTGCGATTGGTTTCTGCCAGGTGAAGGCGAGAGATATGTGGTCCTTGAAATCCTGCCTGGTGATATTTTGAAGATGGGATTTGTCCTTGTTGGAAAAAGACTCACAACTAGAGACAGCCCGATTTAGAGGCTTGCTAACAGGGCAGGAGAGGAGTGTACAGCAGACTGGATCTCTGGAGACTGGGGAGTTGGGGAATCAGGACATTCACCTTGTCTTAGCTTTAAGAACTGCCCGCCTGTCATTTGCAAGTGATAAATCTGAGACAGGAGGTATTTCTATTTTTTAAATTTATGAATTTTTGGTGACATAATATGAAAAAGTTTTAAACACAAGTGACCTTCTAACATTCACCCCTCCCCATTCCTTAACAAGGATTCTCCTCTTTGAAAAGACAGAGCAGACCATCACGAAATCGTCTTTTAAAAACTGGTATGGCAAAGGGATATATATATGAAGGGACCAATATGATTTGCTTTGCTTCTGGTGAAATAGGAATTAAAAGCACAACGAACGCCCAAACGGTCTGCTTTCCTTCTATACAGACACTTTGATAGGCAGACGGATTTTTTTCTTCCACTTGTTGCAGACCAAGTGGCATATTTATAAGCAAGCACTCGTGTACAAAAAGGGTAAGGAGCTTACGGTAAGCAAAGACTGGGGAAGAAGTAATTTGGGAAGAGAACTTTGAGTTGTTAGGTGAGATGGGAAATTAGAGACTAAGGAGAGAAAGTCAGTCAACAACAATACAGGCTTCCAGTGATCCAGATTATGGGATTATATATTATGTATCTTAGTTATATACATCTTAGTTATTATGTATAACATATTGTAACATATAATATTATAGTGGTTCACTTAGAAAATATTCATTTGATAGTTAAAGCCAAGCCATTTATCTGCCATTCTACTGTAAAAGTTAGTAGCCCTGAGAATTGGATCTGCTCTCTGAAATTTTTTTGTCTTTCCCTTTCCAACCACTAGGGGGATGCAAAGAGCACCATTTGCTATTTATTTATTTATTTTGAGACAAGTAATATTTGGTCACAGCAGACACATTTATTGTAACAGTTAAGTTGATATTTACTGGGCAGACATTCCTTATTTCAATGCACTTAAAGTTTACATTTCTAAATCATATAATTCCTGAGGAACATTTGAGAGGGGCAATAAAACTGTGTTTTCCCTATAATGTATCCTGACAGTGCTATTTTTAAGGTTCCTATCATTTCTATTCCCATCATCAAAAAAGAGAAGGCTCAGTAGGGGCTGTGAGAGAGACTGAACAGAGAGTAGCTTTCTTTCTCAATGCACTTCTGAGTGCACAGGTAGAAAAGAGACTACAGGGAGCGAGCAGGAAGCTGCCGAGCCGAGTTGTGCACACCCTCTGAGAGTTGTACGCCATACCCTCTGCACAACTGATTGCAACTGCTCTCTTGGCCGTGGATCCCATAAGGTTGTGTGTCTCTATAGCAATGTCTTCTGCCTTTATATCCCAGGCTTCTTAATGCAAAGGACCCAGAAGCTGACAACTGTTGGGGCTTTTTACCGAATGTTGAGCTTTCAATGTAACTTTGTTCCAGAATCAGAAATAATACAGTGACTGAGCGTTTAGAACCTGCTTGTTCACCCTAGGATAGGCAAAAAAGGACCAGGTTATATACATTGGAAACTATTCTAGAGAAAGGCATAGCTTATCCAAGAGAATGACAAGGTGTTGAACTCTAGACAGTCACATTTATTATAAGAGTTATGCTATAAAATGCCAGTGATCTCACAACATCAAGAGCTCAGTATACATTCTCTTTCTAGTTGCCAGACTCCTGGCAGAGAGGTCATTCAGTACAGTCCTTGAGTATAGACCATCAATTACTACAGTCTTACCCAGTGAGCATGTAGGCAGACCTGTATGTGAGGTGGGGAATCAGAACTTGCTTGTATCTGTGGAAACCAGTGTTCTGGCTCAAGGAAGCAGCCTATTTTTTTTTGTCCATAGACTCAAAACCACCTTTGAACAATGCACAATATTATACATTTTGGTTCCTGTCCTGAAGAAGGATGTGGACTCCTGTGGTGATGGCCCTTGGCAGTCTAATAGAGTTATTGGTCTAACTGAGACACGAGGGCACAAGCATTTCCCAGCACTGAATCAGTGTATACTCTGACCTGCAGTTATACCAAGTCATCTCTAGTCTTGTGGTTAGAAGGTCTTCCTCAGCTTGATTCTCAATATTACCCAAATGTGGTCAGATGTGGACATGGTCTTTTCTAGGAACTTTCCTGGACTGGCTCCTCCCAGAAAGTCATGCCACTGCCTCAGGCATGTCCTTGTTTCCTTGCCTGGTTCCAGGCTGAACTGTGGGCCCTCATAGCTCTGCTGTCTTGCTTGGGCTGACCTTGAGTTGTGAGATGAGCAGCCAACAGTGCTTGACTCAGTGTTATGCACCTGTGTGCAATCCTGGGTGGTATCCTTTTTTTTTTGTTTGTTTGTTTTTCTTGAGGTAGACATTTTAGATTTTTTTCCTGTCCTGTAAAGTTTGTGTTTAGTTGCCAGAGAATCTTGACTTTGAAAATTGGCATCATTACTCCCTCATTAGGTGATATTAGGCAAATGAATTAATGGCATGAGCCTCAGTTTCCACACCTATAAAGTGGGGATACAGAGCCCTCTTGTACAAGGTTGTTGTCAGAATAGTATTGAGAAAGCTTCTATCTCAGATTCTTTGTCCTTTTCACCCTAAAACAAGACACAAGACAAAAAATGAAAACCAATCACTCTGATTGTCAATCCTATAAACACCTGGGCATAGTGTCTAAGACTGGAATTTTCCATTTTCTGACTCCTTTGTAATGGAATAGCTTTGTCCAATCAGCAAAAACTTGATTCTCTCTGTATCTCATTTTCTCTTTGTATGAGGAAATCCACATATGGGCAGATACCACACAAACATACAAACATGCATGCACATACACACATTTATTGTGAGTTGTGAAGCCTTCTGCTTCTTTGGCCACGCATGCATTTGAAATGCATCCCTAATGGTCAGGCTGAAACTTAATGCAGAGCCAGTGAAGAGAGAAAACTTAGCTCAAGAAACCCCATTTTGCATTCTAGTAGCTATTTTACGAAAAGGTAAAATAAAGTTTAGTTTCTCATTTCTGGTGTGTGGGGGGTGCTGGCCAGGTCTGGGAGAAGAATAGTCATGCCTGATCAGTCCTGGGAAAAGAACATGTCCTAAAAGAATAGACCTAGCAGGGGGCCTCTTCAGTTCTGAGAGAAGAATACCTGCCCAGCTCTGGGAGATCAGCCAAGACATCAGCCCAGGTCTGGGAAAGGAATAGATTCTCACTTGACTAGTTCTGGGAAAAACCAACCACCCTAGGTAGGGTCTAAAGATACTCTGGGGCAGAAAGACCCTAAACACAAGCCTATCAGCACTATACCCCCCAAGCAACCAACTTTGTTGTAGTTTTTTCCTATAAACACCCCCCTCGTAGCTAAGAGCACCAGCTACTTCCTGCTCTGTTGTCACAGAAGCTTGAAGTCTGCTCCCTGCCTGGCTTGTATTGTGCTGCCAATAAACCTTGCTGTTTGCATTCTGGACATTTCTGGCTTCAGTGGTCTCTCTGTGGGTTGAGCTCTGGACACAACACCAGTTAAATGGAAGGCTGGGGAGTGTGCTGTACTATTGCATAAATAAGCAAGTGTATCTCTATGAACAAGTACCAGAGGTGTGGGAGGTTCTGGTCCCTGGAAGAGGAGCTCATGGGGTTTGATTTGGTTATAAAAACAGATCATCTACCAGGCTGCAACCTGCCTCCAAGCTTACTGTCTTAGACAGCAGAGGTAAGTGTTCCTTTTCATCAGTTAAATTCACAGCATTTGAGATGATTTGTATTTACATGGATAAGGGTGACCCTAACTAGGAGAACCAAGAGACAGCTTGAGACTCATTATCATTTTCTTCTTTATGACTTAGCCCAGCACTAATTGGGCCCTGAGGAAATGGTTCCATCAAAAACTCAGGTTTTAAGGAAAGACCATGGGGAGGGCCTGGAAGTCACTGAACTGAAACCACTGACATTGTATAGAAGAGAGGTATGAGCTGTGAGGAAGATACAAATTGAAGGCAGGAGTGAGCAGAAGGCAGGAAAATGTCTCTAATGGGGTTAAAACCATTCTAACATACTGTGGCCTCTGTTATTTAGCCTGATCAGCAAGCACAGTTTCTTGCCTCCATCTTCCTATCGGAGAGCAATGAAGACAATAAAGTCAGCTCTAAAACAAGAGTAGATTGTGCATGGAGCCCCCACAGTCATGGTTAGGAGAAGTGGCAGTTTTATGGAAAATTGGAAGAGGTCTTGATAGATGACTAGGGATGGGTACATAGATAGGGGTGGGTACAGGACAGGTAAATGCAAAGTAGTAAGAATGCCCTTGACTGGTGGCCTGACAAATGTAGTCTGAAGTTTCTCTCCCACCCACCAGAAACTTTCAAATATCCAGCAGCTGCTTCCCAAATAATTGGCTCAGAGCCTTAATGTTATAGTAAATTCTGAACCAGTAGCTTAAGACTGTTACTAACTAGCTATTTCACTTAAATTAATTCATAATTCTTATCTATGTTTAGCCACATGGCTTGGTAACTTTTCTCAGTTCAGCATTCTCATCTTGCTTCCTCTGTGTCTGGCTGGCATCTGCATCTGTTTTTCCTCTTCCCAGTATTCTTCTAGTCTGGAGGCCTCGCCAATACTCCCAGCCTGCCTTCTGGCCAATCAACATTTTATTAAATCTATACCAGTGAAAGCTGTTTACATTGTACAAGAGCATTATCCCACAGCAGACAAAAGTGAGGAGGAAGGTCATACTGCACTGACTCCATTGCCTTCATATAGGCTCCGGAGCTGATAGAATAGCACATGTATTGAAAGCATGCTACCTTTTAGACACTATGTTAAAACACTTGTTACAATTTGACCCTCAGAGAAACTCTAGGAGCAAGAATCAGAAGCTCTGAGAAGGAATAGAGGTTGTTCAAGGTCTTACAGATGTGGCCGAACTGAAATTCCCAACTGAGAACAGTGTGGTCCACATGGATTCCCTGCTCAGGTAGCCTTACTTAGCAGAGTGATTTGATGTGAGGTGGGAAGAGCTCAGAGAGGTTCCATGGACCCAAAGTTATGAACTTTCTGTCTGAGAATCCTTCAACATCTGCAGGACTCTGTTTCAGCGGAAGCTTTACTCTCCAGCCCCCTTCTTGATTTGGAGTGGGCCTGTTTGTCTCCTTTCTTCAAAACCCTTCCAACATCCTGTGTCTCACATCAGGAAGGGAAGGCAACTAGATTCTGCACCACTTCTTACCCAGGGCACAACTGTCCTTAGGACGGACCTGGGCTTTCCTTTAAAGTGCCCCAGAGTTCCTGATGCAGCCAGTGCCTTGCTGTACCACCCTGCTTCCTCTGATGATCTATCTACTCTCTGGTGGGACTTTGATCTTTTTTTTTTTTCTTCATAGTGCATGCCATCTTCCTGTTTCCACAGAAAACTGTGGGTCCCTCATTCTTTTTAGACTGGTGCTAAGCTCTGTATTCAAGAGTAGGCCTCTCAAAGCTCTCAAACATCTTCCACAAGCCAACCCATGCACTCAGGCTACTTCCTGATTTTGACCTGGTCATTTTCCTACCAACTTACAGTTTCTGCTTCGTAGGGGCTTAAAATATGCAGTGCTGAAGATGAGTCAGGACATTAACCACACACTAAGATGAGTGAAGGGATCTCAAAGATGCGGCTTTAAATTGCACTCGGAGTCTGCAGACACTGTGCTCACCATGTCTGAGAATGTTAATCAGCTAAAATTTTACTTATTTCTCTGGAGTCATTGCATTGAATTGTCATGTGAAATTGTCAATTTCAAATAAAAGCACATCATTTTTGTGTATTCTGCCACTCTCTTGCCATGGTGTGTGTTTTATTATGTGGTTAAATAAATATGCAGCTTTCAATCAAGTCTGACTAGAAATCACCAGGGGGTGTTAGGGAAAGGCCTTGGTTTTTAGTTTTCGTGCTGTGCTCTGAATTCACTGATGAGCTGGCAGGATCTTTAGATCAGATCCTCTGGGTGCCTGGTTTTCTGTAGGCGGGAAGTAATTTCATGGTACCCATCTCCTTTACCTCAAAAGTTCCAGGTATCCAGGTAGATAGCTCTGCTTGTCCTTTGAAGGGAGAAAGTAGCAAAGAAAATAAAGTGATCATATTTTAGAAATTTGTTTTGAGACTTTGGGACTCCAAACCCCCAAACAAAGCCTTAGATCATTCCCCATTCATCTTGTCTTATGGACTCAGTTAATTATAGTTTCTGAAGTCTGAATTCAGTGAGGAGTCCCTCCTCAGTTCTTAAAAGTATGTGCCTTACTTCTGATGATCCCCATGTTATACACAGAATGCAGCAGTGCCAAGTCCAGAAATTTTAGCCAAATACTAGCAAAACTGTTAATATTATATCAAGTTGATGTGTACATTTTCCCATTTTCATGGAGAACTGCATTGCAGTAAATTAATTAAAACAGATATATGTTAATCTAATGCATGTCTCCTTGCAATTAATGAACTATAGTCATTATAGGAGCATTTGATTTATTATCTTCATTTTTAAAATGTTGAGTTTTCCTGTAAAATTAGACATAGTAATAGGAGAAGCTGACCCATATATAGCATTAAGAAAAATAATCACATTACTACAGATTAATCACTCTCTAAAAGGATATAGTTCATTAACACCATGAACTGAAAGTGTTAGATGTAAATTAGATTAACCTTTTTAGTGACTCTTCCCTTTATATTGTGCGTTCTCCTCAAACTTAAAGCACTTTACATATATTAATTCAATTAACCCCACCCCAGACCCTTGATAAGTAAGTACATATGTCACAGTTGGAAGGGAGGAGAAAGGAAACTCTTGAAAACATATTGACATCCAGCCTTAGGATATGTTATTTATGATTCCTTTGAAGCAGCAGTTTCTCTGGACTTACATAGCTTGAGAACATGGGTAGGTATTCACGATTTCTCACCCCTGCTGCCAGGAACCACTTAGCACCCTGTATCCAAAGACAGTGACAATTCTGTCCAAATGTTGCAAAGAAACTTGGTTTATTGAGTAAGGTATACCCATCAAGTCTAGGTTTAGTGAGGGACAGTGTCTGCTCAAATGGATGCAGGAAGATAGCTTGACCATCCAGAGAGTCGTCTTTTCTTTTTGCGGCAGGCTGCTGATTTTCTGTCGTCCCCTGTACTTGACCATCTGAATTCAGAGGATGGACTCTTGATCAAGACATTAAGAGGACAGTGGAGAAGAAGCAAGGAACTTGTGGATGCTAAACCTTTATGCTCCAGGTTTTCCCTTCACTCTGCTCTGGGGAGAGACAAGCTTTTCAGTCCTTCCACTGCTGGGAGGGGGAGCACACTACTCTGTAGAGCTCTACACTAGTTTCACAGAGAGTGTGGACTGAGTGAAGAGCTGAGGCTCAGGCTACAGCTTGGAGCTAGAATTACTCCATCTTCTGGGGTTCATGGTGTTTGGAAGTCTTTCTGTCCTTGCAAAGGGTCCTGAAGACAGATATGCTTATAGAGCAAGGAAGAGAATGGAGTATTCTTGTGTTTTAGAAGCTTATGAATATTCATGGGAGACTAAGCATTTCACCAACTTAAGTACATATGGGTTCGGTGGTAGTTCATTTCTCTAACTCATTTTGTACCTTCAAGTTCTCAGAACTGAACAGCACTTTCTTAGGGATGGGTTCAGATTATAGTTCAGAAGTCTTGTCCTTTGTAATGCCATAAATCTCATCTGTCCGTCTGCCTTGTAACTAACGGTGCCAAACCTACCAAGAGAATGGCTGAGCTAAAAGGATTATCATCATGATTAGACTTGAAGAGAAGTGGAGAGGGAACAGTTTTGGAGTGTGGAGGATTCTTTTTCCATGCATCGGAAGTTAGGGAGTCACACACTGGTCCTTTCAGACTTCGTGGAAGAACATGAAGCCCACAGGGTCAGTCCTAGTGTCTCATTCCATCTCTCTTGACTCCAGATTGCCCCCGGCTTCTCTCTATTGAACCATCTGGGAGAGATGGTGAATTAGGTTTTGGAGCCAAGAGCTGAGAGCCAAACTACTCTCAGGAAGCTTACGGGCTGCTAGAAAAGGGGCGAATGCTGAATTTGCAGTACATGGCATTTTCAGAGTTTTATTTATGTTTCCTTTTTGGTACTTTTCGCTTGTGGCAATCTGGGTTCTCATTTAGAACAGAAAAGGAGGTTAAGATCATTCATAATCAAAGTGAAAGAATGCTGCAACTGGTACATCTGCCTGGCTTCTTTTTTATTGTTCATGTTTTTTTTTTTTTCCCAAAAAGAAAACCAATTATTTATGCTTTATTGCAGCATCAGCAACAAAATCGGGATGGTCATTTCTTAATCCCTAATTTTAGAATTATATTTAGGACATTTCAGTGATATATACCCTTCTTTTAGTTACAGACAGTGAATCAAGTTGTTTGTTTTTAATTACACTTCTATTCCTACCCCTTTGAATGCTCTCCTGCCTGCTCTCCACTCCTGTCTTCCTGAAGTTTAATTGCAGCTCCCCCTGGATAATTCTCCTTAAGGCAGTAATGAGAGCCAGGGAGTGACCCATAATCTTTCTATAAAGGTGTAGCTTCTCCTGGAAATTTCCTCTTAGGAAACCCAAGGCCCAGCATTTTGTCTCTGAAGTGTACCATGGGCTGCTTCAATATTTTCAGTATTTTTCCATTCCCACCCTGCAACATATCTGCCTGCTCCAAACACTTCAGAATCTCTCTTTTTTATCCTTAGTTGCATCAAGGTCTGCTTCCTGGAAGCTACTCCCTAATGAGCCACCAATACCGACTAGAAATGTCACCATGATAGCTTTATGGTGTGCTTTTTTTCAGTAACTGGACAATGTGAATAAAGACATTTTCTGAATATGTGGCATGTTTCCTGGACAGAATAAGCCAATCTTACCAAAGACAGGGGTTTGCTGTGAGCATTGCCTTCACACCATGCCATCCGGCTCACAAAGCCTTCTTCATGGGAAATCTGGAGTTGCCACATTCTGAACCCAAGTCTACAAGACATTGGCATTCTCATATTCTACTTCATCATCTCATCAGGATGGAAACATCTCTGACCTTGACACATGGTAATGACATATATTACCTGCTCTTATCTTGCTGTCTTTGGGGTCTGCATTTCACATGGTAATACTCTAGCTTCAAGGCAGACTATCTGGGGCAGTGTAAGTGGACATATGATGCATGCAGGTGTCCGTTGTGTTTATTCCACACTCAAGTAATAGCAGCTTCTATGCCTCAAATCTTGGGACCCATCCCAGGGTCTGTTGGGAAACATCTTCTATTATCTAAAATAGGTTGGCAGTGGCTGGCTGCCCATCCTTAGGAACAAGGTTCGTACCTATGCTGAATGCCAACTGTGGTGAGTCTTAAGTGTCTTTTCAGAGTTATTCCCTGATAGGAGAAAATCTTTTCTTAGAAGTTTCTGTGGCTACTTCTTTTCTGGACCAAGGCAATTTCTTGAAACTTAGAAGCACAAGGCTTGGCTTCTGTGTAGCGCTTAGCACTTTCTCCTCAACAGAGCAGTCTGTAGAAGCCTGGTCCTCAGCATTTGTCATTCAGTGTGTGAACTTCAGCATCTTTTGTAAATTAACCACCATTGAAGTCATGTCACCCTGAGTACCGCCTTGTTCTTTGTAGCACAGAACACTGTATACTACTGAAGAACATTGTCTGTCACGCACTGGTGAGAATTGAGTTGTAACTATCTCCTGCTGCAGATCTGATGTTCTCCCATGTCACCCCTTGAATCCTCCTTGTTCCCATCAGCATTCTATTAATGCCCAGACTGTACAAATCCTAAGTGGATAAAGCACGTCGGCTCTCCAAACAGATCGTTAGAAACGATTTGCAATTTGTAATATCGGATGCACGTGTACATAGAAGCAAGGATGAGGTTCTTAATTGGAAAAGCTTTGTTATCAATTAAAGTGGGATGGTCACTTGCAATGAGGCCTGTGAATTTCTAAGCCCACAGCTGGGGCATCAGGGAGCCGAGGGAGATACTGATTTCTGGCTGAGCCTTCTAGGTTGTTTATATAGTCCACAGAAAGGCACAAATGGGAATCTCTCCGAAGCCAGAACATTTACTTTGGGATCTAAGGAAATGCTAGCTCAAGTCTGAACATTAGTGCATGCCTTTATGCATAGCAAAATAGTACTTTTCTCAGCCAAGTTAAAGCCCAGAACTTCTGAGGCTGACATTAGGAGGTATCTCTCCTAAAAGACATTAGCTAGAGGTGTGGGCTATGATATGTGGCCTGCAGTGGAGGGTAGATTCCTGGTAGCAGTGATTTTGCCCATGAACTTCCCTTTCTCATAAAGGTAAGAATTTCTCTCTAGTTAATTCTATTATTCCACACGTGGGTTAGGGCCGGACTCATCCGAAGTACCTCTCTTTCCACAACTCTGTTTCAAATGGGAATATCATTGCCCTGGGAAAATCAAGGTTGGAATAGAGATCAGACAGACTTCACTAGTTTTAGAGTATGTAACAGGAAATAAGCAGAAAGGATCTTAGAACCATGAGTCAGTCTCTCTCTCTCTCTTCTTCTTCTTCTTCCTTCCCCTGCCCTTTCTCTCTCTATTTCTCTCTCTCCACATGTTTCCTAGTACACCATTATCCTGAAATGAAATTTACAGACACCTAAAAGAAACTTACATATATATTTCAACCATTGTATTGACAATGTATAAGTTGAAATATACAGGTGTTAAAAGGAAATAATGTATAGTAATATGTGTTCCAATGTGCAGATGCTTTGACTTACCTGTACTAAGGGATGAAATGAAGTAGATGTTTGCTGTGAATTCAACAGTAATGTGCTGTAAGTCATTGTGAATTCAATAGACACCACCACATCCAGGTGCTAATGGCATCATGAATGTGAAGGTGGTAGGTGACTTATACAACTGGTGAAATGTTTCTGGTATTTGAACAAAACAAGACATGTAATAGTCTCAGTTCTTAGGACAGAAGACTCAGGATCTGTTAGAGCTACACAAAGAGCATTTAGCTGGTCTTCTCTTGTGTGGCTGCTGTTGGAGAATGGTACAATTCAGGTGGAGATGTCCAGGCACAGGTATCAATCTCACCCTCCCTCCACTCCAGATATCAAAGATGGATTTCATATCTGCTCCCAAGTTGCACAGATTTTGTAAATGTGTCCTTTCTGGGACTGTCAGTGGGAAAGAGGAAGATTCTACCAGCTGGTGGTCAAGTGGAATAGGTCGACTTTACCAGATGTTGTGTAGCTCTCTCTCTCTCCTCCAGTATGGTACAGACTCATGCGGGATGGAACCAGAACAGCTCTGGTCACTCACCTAAGGCCCTTATGGAACAAGGTCTATGAACAGTCCTTTATGGAAGGAGAGGCAAAACTCATAAAGTTCATAGGCCTCAGGATGCTCACAGGCTCAGGAGCCTCTAGGAGATCTTTATGAGGCTCGCCCATGCCCCAAACATATGTGTACCAGGTGAAGAATTAATTGGGAAATTTTGAAGCTTTGAGTAGTGTAGCTGCTTGCAGCTTCTCAGGGGATTCTTCAGTGATGCAGATGTGTATGGACTGTTCATGCTGTAGTTTGTAATCTTCAGTGGGATATCTGCCTCTAAGTCATGCAGGGCACACCTTGATGGTGGAGCCCATCAAACATGCACTAGAGCATCATTTAGATCAATGATTCAGAAAACATTTCTTTGCCTGGTTCAGTATAGAGACTCCTGCCTCTCTCCATCTGTCCTTGACACACAAAAGTATTAGGTGGGGTTGGCAGTCCATGGCTTGCCTCGTACCTTTGGAGTAGATGATTCCTTTGGGTCAGATATAAGACTAACATAATCTGGACTAAGTCTGTAACCAGAAGTAAACTAGAATATGTGAATCTGACTGGAATACATTTTATGTGGTTGTCATACTTTGGAAAAGAAGAGCTCAACAGTATGGTAGGGCAAAAAATAAGAAATGGTATACGCAAACTACTGGCTGGACATGACATTGATGATCTAGAGATGAAACATTGTTCTGTTGATGAAAAGGTTCTTCTTCATGCTTTCACTGATAATGTAGAGGATAGAGAATTTTGATTTTGTTCTGTTTTTAAATTCCTAGGTATGATTTAATCTCCCTCTCAACACACCCACTTTTGTTTGCTTTTTGAGATCAAGTCTCACTATGTAGCCTTGACTAACCTGTAACTCAAAGAGAATGGCCTACCTCAGCCTCCAAAGTGCTGGGATGAAAGCTTCCTTCTACTTCCTTATAAGTTGGAAGTGTTGCTAAGGAAGAGACTATATCGCCAAAGAGAAATTCAGCAATTTAAGAGATAGAAATGCAATCGAATGGTTTGATTTAATGGGGGAACAGCATGTCCTCTCACTAAGTGGCCTGCTGGCATTTAGTGGTTCTGTAATATTTGACTTGGAGTTGAGTTTATAAAAATTTCAGCCTAACAGTAACTTCAGGCCACCAAAGGGTGTATGTATTTTTGAAATGAAAAGACCTGGTTGACATTCTGATTCCAAAGTCAACATCATTTCTTATGCGTCACCATATTTTCAATTATGATAAAAGATGAGCTGTGAATTTAAAGATGGTTTTCCTGGAAGCTCCTGCACAGACACAGCCTGTGTGTGTAAGAAGGAGAGCTTGGTGGGGAGAACTTCTCACACCCAGCCCCCTGCCTTGACTTACTAAACACTTCCTTCTGAGGCTGCACCTCCCAAGCAAACCTGCTTCCTTCTTGAAGTATTGCATTATATTTAGAAAGGGATTCTTTGTAATTTTCTAAAGTATTTGCTGCCTGATGTCACAGCAATAGTTGAACGTCCCCAAATACACACACAGAATCATGGCAGCAAAGGCATGGGGTTGTGAAATACCTGACAGCCACACAAAAGTACATCGAACAACAATTTTGTAGCATAAAACAGATGGTTAGGGTGTGTTGTTTCAGCATCTCTTTGGCATTTCAGCATATATACAGGCCACTTCCAAGTAGATGCTGCTCAACTTTAGCACTAAACTCTCAACGTGGTTATGTTAGGTAGTGGTTAAGGTCGGAATCTCATTTGGGCAGTCCTGTGCCATTGTAATTTCAGGAGGTACTAAGCTTCTAGGTTCCTGAGACTCTGAGCATTCCTAAATCTCCCTATATCAGGAGGCTCATGGAAATGACCCCACATTTACCTTTAGCTGGCGAGGATGAGGAAGGGTGGCCCTATCACCAATCCCACTGTGCTGAGCTGGGAGAATCCAGTGGTGCTGAGTCAGGGAGAGCCTGCTAGTGGTGGCTTGGAAACTGGAGCCACCTCCTCACAGAGAAAGTGAGCTTCAGGATATGCTGTGGCATTATCTGTTGAATGTGTTTGTGTCGGGCTCAATGAGGTGCAGATTGCTAGAAGTCACAATGTAAGATGCATATGTATGGAGAGAGCCAGGTCTCTGTTACACCCACAGAAGGTAAAGGTGATTTAACATCTTCTCCTATGGGTGACTCTTCACCTCCCCACCCCATGGGCTTGTATCTGCAGCCCAAATTCAGACTCAGCTTTTGCTTATGGGTTCTCTTTGGTTACTGGCATCCTCTATTTGCAGGCATAGCAGCTCACAAGTTCTAGGAAATTTACACTCACAGAACCTGTCTTTATAAGTGCCAAATTCTTACCCCCGCCCTTCCCTGCAGGTAGAGGACATCTGAGGGACCTAGTGTTCTAGCTGCCTGTGGTGGTACCTGGCTTCCTTCTTTCCCTGCTTCACTTGTGTGCTCTTTCTCATCTTTCCTGAGATCACCCCAACACCCCCAAACCTATACTGGAGCCTAAGGGAGTCCAGACCAAGGGAGGCCAAGCAAAGAAGCCATTTATAGAAAGTGTCTTTATTGTACTACTCTGAATCCCACAAGGCAGATCAATCAAGACTGGAACACTCGGTGCCTTCAGACATTTGGCCAGACTTGTTTGGCAGCTACTAGGCTTTATGGGACATTTGGAGATCTGTATATGACTTTTGGGAACTCTCAGTGTTCATGTGCAGGACTTAGAACCCGCCTTCATACCATCTGGGCCTGGAAAACTTCACTGGAACAAATGTACTATGCATTGATCTGTGGTTGATGCAGACATGGGGGCTGGAGGTAGTGGAAACGATCCTCTCTACCAGGCTTTAGAAGGTTCTTTAAGGACAGGGTGGTCCCAGTTCCTTTCACCATGTCTGGACCATGGAGGCCCCCATCCTGGCTGTGAAAAGAGTTGAACTAGGGCCTGTTGCCTGCAGCCCATGTAATCCAAGTGCCTTGGGGGAACATCTGGCACCCCTGATCACAGCCAGATTTCTTGAGTGGCTATTTTCAGTATTTTCTCAGTGTACCTAGAAGTGAATTTGTGAAGCAGTTAACTCTGCTGTCAGCATTTCTCTTGCCAGTATGGAACAGCCTGTACCACTGAAATCCCGGCTTCGAGTGCTTACAGGTCTGAATTACTGTGGCTGTTCAAATATTCCAGGTAAGACACTGAAACGCTAATAAAAATTCTGCCCTTTCTCTGAAAGACTAGATACGTTGATCTATTGTCACAGGTGCAGCTTGATATGAATTAGCCCATTAGCTTAGTCTCACATCATGGTCATCTCACGGGGATATATATATATATATATATGTGTGTGTGTGTGTGTGTGTGTGTGTGTGTGTGTGTGTGTGTGTGTGTGTAGAAAGATTTTTCAGATATGAATGTTATCAGCACATAAAATAAATGCAAGTAGGAATTGCTGGAACTGAACCCACATCCGATTATTTGAATTGTTCTCTTCATTCTGGGTAACTGAGGCATGGCATGTAAACGTGTCTGGATCTTGATTATGTTACTTGGAAGCTGTTGTAGAACTGCTCCAGACCCATGTTCTCATCTTGAAAATGGGCACAATAAATCTTAGCCCAAGAGGTTACTGTAAAATAATTTCAAGTTTATAGAGCTTGGTGTTGTGGTTATTTGTTGATAGTCAGCAATCTAGCAGCAATGGCTGTCTATGTGCATAGGTCCTATGGCCCAGAGACTTAGAGACAGGTTAGTTTGGTGGTTTGAAAAAAAAAAAATCCCCCAAAGGGAGTGTCACTGTTAGTAGGTGTGGCCTTGTTGAAGGAAGTGTGTCACTGTGAGAGTAGGCTTTGTAGTGTCTTACTCTGGCTTCTTTCAGTGTGACAGTCAGGCAACTTCCTGTTGCCTGCAAGATGCAGCACTCTTGTCTCACCTTCAGGACCATGTCTGCCTGCACGATGTCATGCTCCTCATCATGATGATAATGAACTGTAAACTAGCCTCCCCAATTAAATGCTTCCTTTATAAGGATTGCCATGGTCATGATGTCTCTTCACAGCAGTAAAAGCCCACACTAAGGCAGTTGGGGATAATAGTTTGCCTCTGCTCTGTGATGTCTGTGAACCTAACTGGAGGTTGAGATCATCTGGATGTTTCTTCAGATGACTGGGATGGATATCTCAAGGGCTGGATCTTACTGAGAAAACTAGCTAGGTTCTGTGATGGTTTAGCTCCCTGAATGCAAAACAAACTAAGGATGGTGACCCCTCTTGCCTGGAAGCTCAGGCCTCCAGTGCACAAAACAGAATCTGCAGGGTTTCTCATGGATTCCCAAGGCAGCTAGTGCAAAGACCCCACCTTAAGTGTGCCCTAATAAAGGGATTGAATTTTCTCCTTGATTTACTGCACCTGACTTTGGTCTTATCTAAAGTGGCCTTTATGCATCAAGAAAGGCCAGGTGGACAGAGACACTCATTTCCTGGAGAATGAATCCTGAAAATTCCCTATGAGAGGAACAGCATCCCTGAAGAGAACACAGGGAAGACCATGGTTAGTTAGACATGAGGGATGGAGGAAAACATAGGTCAGGGGTGTAGGAGTCTGAAGACAGTTACTCTATTTTGTCACATTATGTTCAACCTGCCTGGCAGCCAACACAAAGAGCACTGTACTGTAGACCAGCATGGTCTAGACACTTACATGCATCAGCTTATGTCAACCTTGAGTGAACTCTGTGAGGTGCATATCTTGATACATTTGAGGATTCAGTGAGAGCTCTTCGCTAAGTCCAGAAATAATGACTCCAGGACTTGAACCATGATCGCTGAGTTCAGAGCCCTTGCTTTTTGCCTGGCTGTTCTATGCAGCTTATCATGAGGTAATGAGCTCATATATTTTGTTCCCTATTTTTTCATGTGTGTGTATATTAATTGTTTTCTCAACTGTATTCTGTATTTACCGAGAGCAAGAGTGTGTCTTTTTTTATGTTTCCCTCCTGTACAATTTGAGTGCCTTAGAAATGAGGACTGGGGCTTGACAGAGGCCTCCATCCCTTTGAAGTGGCTCAACATGGTGATTGTCTTGTTAGTGACACAGGCCAGCCCTGGGTGTCAGGGAGAACAGGGAAAGCATTGTCATTCACAGCCTACTCTCTGAAGGAGATTTTGTTCTGGTTTATTGTTGAAGTATTGGTTTTGAAATTACAACACAGAAGGTCTACTAAATAATGTCCCACTTGGAACAGACTCTCCTTTTTCCTGTTTTTAGGTTAAAAGCAATAACCATGAAGCAAACAGGAAGAAAGCTCTCTAAAGAATATTGTGAATGGCTGACAGGTTAAAGCTGATGCATAAATGCAACATTTACATGACAAAAACTCCAAGCACAATGCTGCTTGTCATTCACCAGTAATAGGATTCTTTGAAACGCTAAAAATCTTAATTAAATAAATATGTAATTTATTTTTGCTGGTAATGTTTTTTTCCCCAGGAGCTATTTAGGCTAGGATATCATCTCCTGAACATAAACTCACCAAGGCTGTGTCTGTTTCATAATCCCCCCTTTTCCCTCCTTCTGGGTTTAGCAGACTGCTTGGAGCATATGCTTCTGTGAATGTCGTCTATTTGAACAACAGTTCTTTGTCCCCAGGATGATCTGAGTTTTGATAGAGAAACCAACAAGGTAACAGATTAACTCATTAAATGATGATGCTGTGCAGGAGCACAGTGCCGACTGGGTGAAGATGGAGTCAAGGTTGGTGGAGGTGATGGCAAAGGGATACTCACTCTGGGTAGCAAACCTCAGGACTGCCCAGATCCCCAGCTTTGCCTCTGTCATACCTGACACTTAGAACTTGGGGCACAAGCAGGTATTCCCTTTTTCTAAGAACCCTCACTTCCTCCACTTACTGGACCTGAGTCCCTCACCCTCCACACCACTCTATTCTAGATCCCAAACCCTAGAAACAGAGGTCTTTCTTTTTTTTTTTTTCTTAACTTTATTTATTTATTTATTTGCCTTGGTGTTTGCCTAGAACTGGAACTACAGACAGTTGTTAGCTGCCATGTGGGTGCTGGGAATCGAACCTGGGTCCTCTGGAAGAGCAGGCGGTGCTTTTCAACACTTCAACTTTTAAGATGAAGTGCTCCAGCTTTAACTTGCACGTCCCTCAGGAAGAATTTATACAATCTTTCCTTCCTCCTTCCTTCTTTCCTTCTTCCTTCCTTCCTTCCTTCCTTCCTTCCTCCTTCCTTCCTTCCTTCCTTCCTTCCTTCCTTTCTCTCTTTCTTCCTCTCTCTCTCTCTCTCTCTCTCTCTCTCTCTCTCTCTCTCTCTCTCTCTCTCTCTCTTTCTGTCTTCCTTTCCTTCTTTCTTTAACTTGGAGGCCTGACTGGCCTACCAGACAGCAAGCTCTGTGAGGGAGCAGTGCTCATTTCTTAATTCCCGATGATGCCTCGGCACCTGAACTGACCTGCATACAAAGATCTGAATGAAGCAATTAAATGAGACAACTTGGGACACATGGAGTTCTGAAAGGTTATGAAGTTGGAGAGGGTTCTAGAGGTGGGAAATGATGTTGGTTTAAGGTCCAAAGTCAGCAGAGTGCTTATGGCATATGACAAACTGAGACCAGTGTTCTTGTCAGAATTTTAATTTTAAGTCCTAAGGTGGAGAGAGGCTCTATACTGTTTGGGCCCATGACCTTGAGTTACAAGAACTGGGCAGTGCCTGTTGCTGGACAGTGACATTTCTAGGCACTTAGTCTCAGGGCTACTGTGAAAGGGTCTCTAGCTTCTCACTTTCCTTCTAGAGTAATGCCCAGAGTCAACTCTCACTTGAGACTGGTCAGAACAAAGTGCTGCTTTTGCTTAATTTATAGTTTATATGAACAGTTGCTCAATCACAGGGTTATGGCCACCAGAACACTATAGTCCTCTCACAGCCTGGAGGTGGTGAACTGCCAGTGAGGACCAGGAATGTCACTGACCACTCCATAAGGCTTCTCAGCATATGGTACATATATTATACCTCTATCACTTGTCTAGGAGGCATTGAACAAGTTGGGTATGCTTCATTTTCCTCCTGACCTGAGCTTTCTGCAGCCTATATTTTCCCTTTAGATCAATGATTACTTTTCACTTGTGTCACAGAATGCATTTATATATAAAAGAATGGAATCCACTGTAGAATGTGGGAAGGTATCAATGGGTAAAATAATACATTTGATTTCTGTCAGGGATGACATGATGTACATGAAGGTATAGGTGGACTTGACATACCTGTTAGGTCGGGCATTGAGTAGCTAGAAGCAAAGAACAATTAGGAGCTCACTGAGACACACATCCACACTCGTAGAAACCCATTGCCACTTTCTGAAGGCTGTTGTTTCTGTGGACTCATGATTAGACAACTTCATAAAAATGACATGCAATATATTGGGAAGATAGGTACATTAAGAAGCATTGCATCATCTGATTCTGTTTCCATATTTATACAATATTTTATCCTTTGGGGATCACTAAATTTTTTTTAGATGTTAATATCTCTGAAGCCAGGGTAGGTCTTTTTTTTATTATTTGAAAAATTTTAAGATCCCCTTTTTAAAAACACTTATAGGACTCCCAATGGGAGAATCACAGGTTTTCTTTTTTTTTTTTTTTCCATTATTTGAAATATGACTTTAATCAAGCACTCTGGGTAGTGCTGAACATTTTCTTGTTAATTTTAAGAAAGCCTTTCTTGGAGGTAATCTATGTCAATTGCAATGCCAACAGACCATTGTTGAATTCTAATGTTTTATAATGTGCCATTGAGTGAGAATGCAGATTTTCAGATGGCTGCAAGGTGCAACAGACTGATGATGGCCCTGGTGTCTCCTAACAAGGCCATAAGGATGTCACACAGGCTAAGACAGTTGGAGTGAAATGGAAGAATGGCCCATTCTTGTTGAATTAAATATGTTTTCTGTCCATTCTATCAGATCTTCACCTAAGTCAATATTTATTTACCAGATGTATGTGCAGGAGCCAGAAAAGGTTGACCTACAGAGCAAGATTTCCTTCTTGAGAGATTCCAGCTATTTCTAACATTTTCCTTCTTCATGCCTCAGTAATGTGCTTCCCCCTCCCATGACTGCATTTGAACTCTCCCTCAGAGAAAGCCAGATCATGAGCAATGAAGAAAACTGTACACTGTGAGAAGCCAGGATCCGGTGAAAGTTTTTGAGGAAAAGACTGTTCTCCTGTCTGTGGATATGTGTGCATGTCAAGGGATGCTGTATGATCAGGGTCAGCTTCTGCTTCAGATCTGAAACTTGTTTATTTTTTCTTTTTGTTGTTTTGGACTTACTACAGAATTCTACTGTAACTTAAAAACTAAGACAAATACATATCATATAATTCCATGAAACTGAAAAAATAAACAAAGCCTTTAAAAGTTACAAAGCCAGTGAAACCAGGATATTAATCATAGTATTTTTATTTTATTATATATATATAAATACTTATTATTTGGTGTTTTTACATCATGCACCCCATCAAACTCAGTTATCAGACCTCTCAGAATCATGCCCACTCTTTTTTCCTTTCTTTTTTTAAAATTATGAATGAAGTCACATTTTCTATCTGTGTATATATCCTTGTTCAAGCTCCTTTCCCCCTCCCACCCCCTCCAGTCATTGTCTCTTCTCCACAACTCCCCATCTCCTACCCAGCAAGGGCAGGAGGTCCCAAGGTCCCAGTATGGCTTAGTTCATCATCCACTCCAGGCAGATCCAGTTTCCTCACCCCAACATCAAGACTGACTCAGGTGTTCCTCTAGAGGGAGTGGGATCCAGGGACCAGTCCAAGCTGTTTCAGATCCCAAGCTGTTCAGTAGTTGTGCTTTGTAGCTTGGACATGCTTTGCTTTTTGCTTTTTTTGTTTAGAGTCCACTAATGAGTGAGTGTATCCCATGCTTATCTTTCTGGGTTTGTGATACCTTGCTCAGGAGAATATTCTCCAAATCCATCCATTTGCCTGCAAATTTTAAGATATCATTTTTTCTTACTGCTAAGTAGTACTCCATTGTGTAGATGTACCACAGCTTGTTAATCCATTCCTCAGCGAGGGGTATCTAGGTTGTTTCCAGGTTCTTGCTAATATGAATAATGCTGCTATGAACATAGTTGAGCTAATGTTTTTGAGATGAGATGCAAATGTGCATCTTTAGAGTATATGCCTAAGAGTTGTATTGCTGGATCCTTGGGGAGATTAATTCCCGGTTTTCTGAGAAACGGTCATACTGCATTCCAGAGTGGCTGAACAAGTTTACACTCCCACCAACAATGAAGGAGTGTTCCCCTTGCTCCGCATCCTCTCCAGCATAGGTTGTCATCTATGTTTTTAATCTTAGCCATTCTGACAGGTGTAAGGGTAGGTCTTATATGATGATGTCCTAGAGGAGAAACAATGTGATAAATGATTATGTCATTTATTTGCCTTTGAGGCATCATCCTGATATGTGAATAGAAGCAGATTTAAATAGAAACTTCAAAATAGTGAGATGATAATGTGTTCTGTCAATCAGTTGAGTCTCTAGGTGACTTAAAATAATAATAATAAAAAGAATGGGGGTTCATGTTATAGACTGGAACTTGTGGCAGTATCTTCTCTACATCTTCACAGATACATGATTACAGAAATGCAATCTGGTTCTTTGCCTTGCAAGAGCTTGCTTTTTCAAGGAACAAGAAAAATTAGAGTTCCTTGAAGATAGCTTATTTATTTCACAATTTAAAAATACAGTCTTACTGTGGAAAATTAAGGAAAATACATTTTAAGTAGGAACATTTTAAAATTTGCATTGAAATTAAAAATCATCTATACCCTCTATCACTCAGAAATAATCCTAAAGATATTTCAGAGACTTTTCTGTGCATAATTTTACATAATTCAACTCATACCATATATACAATTTATATCTTGGTGCTTTCCACTTGGCATTATCATGTAACTATTTTTCAAGGTTATTAAAAGCTTCTCATAAGTATGGCCTTTAATGGCTGCATAATATTTCAGTATGTAAGGTACCATGATTTATTGGAACAAGGTTTTTTTCCATCAGATACATTAGTGTTTCCTAGCTTTTTTCCCCACCATTATAAATGATCTAGGAGTGAAACTTGTAGCTCATTTTATGTCTCTAGGATACAGATTTAAAAGTAGTATCGAAGAAAAGCCAAACTGCTTTCTAAGAGCAAGCCATCAATTTATATTTTTATGTACAGCCTTTTAGAACATTCTCTACTGCCATTTTCCTAACAGTTGTAGCTAGAACATAGCAAAAGGCACCTATTTAAAGTGTTCAGCTTTCTCACTTTGGCATCATACACACTCCTAAGGCCATAATCACAAATAAGACAATGAACAAATTCATCACCTTCCAAATTTCCACATTCTTTTTTTATGATTCCTTCTTGCTGCCTTCCTTCACATTACACTCTACCACACAGGCAAATATTGATCTGTTGTCTCTCATTATGAATTAGTTGGTACTCCTAGGGAGAAATTTATACACACTCATAAACATACATACACATTCATGTACATATGCATATATCAAAATATAAAATATATGCTTCCTTTTTGTCTGGCTTCTTTTACTTAGCATAATAATTTTGAGATTCACCCATTGATGCCTGGATTCACAGTTCATTTTAAATGATGAATAATATTTTACCACATAGATGCATGGCATTTAATTGATGGACCCTTCGATTGCTACTAGGTTTTTGTTCTGTTATCATCTCAAATTAAAGTTGCTATAAATACTCACATACAAAGCTTTAGTGGGCATGTGGTTTATTCCCTCAGGTGAATACATCAGAATGGAATAGGAGTATTGAATAGTGTCTCCATGTTAAACTTACTGCAGTCATTGGTTATCAGGATCCTATCGTATGATGAAGCATGGATGAATTAGTATTATTATTAATAAATATTAAATAACTTTAATTGAACAATTCACAATCTCTCTATTCAAAGAGAAGAATTAGAAGGGGTTTGGAGACTACTTCCTTGCCACACACTTATATTTTGCTATGAATCAGGGCACTGTGTTCATGGGGGCTTCTTCCACTTATGCTCGATACAACAGAACTGGAGCCTAAGCTCTACCTCAGATATTTTCAGACCCCTTCCCTGTTTCTCTCAGATGAGCAGATGTAGGTCTTTTTTTGGTCCTTGGTTTGCTCATTCTTGTCGGATTCCATGTCCTAATTATAGTGCTTCATAATGAAAAGATCTGGTCTCCCTCTGCCAATCACACTGCCATCCCCTCTCCTCTATTCCTCATGGCCTTACTGATATGGTGGTGAGGAGGAGTAAGCAGTGGGCAGGGAAAAGTAAGACTTTCTCACATATAATTCTTGTGTGACCCTGTATCCCAGCATTTGGGTTACTTGGGGAAAAAAAGATGGTCAGAAATTAGAATTGTCCCCATGCTATCCTTTCTTTAATGTTCTGTGGGGTTTCTTCTTAGAGTTACTCATTGCATTGATCCTAAGTTTTCTGTTATAAAGATGCTTATCTATTGACAGAGTTACATTTGGTGCTGTGGCCATGCATGCCAGACACTGTGAGCATGTTTCCGCACATCTCTGTCAGTGCAGCCAATCAAAGAGCCATTTTGAGAAAGCTCTATTGCTAGCTCCTAGGTCAAGTACTATGGTAGGACCTTGCCCTTGAACCTCCCACTCAACACAGTACTTAGCACATGGTAGGAGCTCAATAGATTTTAGAGTGAACAGGTACTGCAGATAGGCTTGGATGATGCCACTTGGTGTTAGAAGAATGTTGTAGGGTCCCAGCAAGTACTCCTTGGGGGAGGGAGCGAGTAGGTGTGGAATCAATGGCACAGACTCCAGAAGCAAGATTGAAAGCAGTAAGCTCAATTTGTTGAGAAAAAAGTAAGCCTTATATACCCTCTTTCCTGCCTGTGGGAAGGTCTGCTCTGCTGGCATCTTCTAGTATGGCATGGCCATCTCTTATTGGTCCAGGTCATCTCACATCAGAATTCTGCCCCTGTTACCAAGGCCCCAAGATAGACCCCAGGCTGACTTATGAGAAAGTGCCCACTTATGAGGGGCCTTTAGCCCTTTAGCCCTTTAGCATGGCTTCTGAGAAAGCCTATGAGCACAGGCTTCACTTCAAGACACCAGTTGTAACCAGTTTGAATCAGCTGTGGTCTGGGAGTCAGGGTGCCTTTCCCTAACCCTGTTGGCCCCGCCTCCAAAGGGCTAAACATTTGGACTGTGCCTGCCTTAGACTGGTCTACCAAGCAAGCTCTTACTCATCTCTGAGGACCACTATACCAGAGAGCAATCTGGGTGGTGGGCTTAGACTGTAGCCTTTTGAATCTCTGTGAACCATGCATACATTACCTCTCTAGGAGGGCTTTGTTCTGGGTGCCTGAGAGACATTAAAACCTGGAGGGTTACCTTGGTGGCCATTCTTTGCTGGTGAATGTTCTGTAGGAGACATTTAAACAGAAGAAGAATTAAAAGCATTACCCTTTACATATGTAAGAATCCAGGAGGGGTCAAAAAGCCTCTTAAAATTATTCCATATATTAGTCAGGAAATCAGTTTCCAGGGACATGGCTGGCGTCTTGGTTACATTTAATCAATGAATTTGTTACCAAAGCAGGATGGAGTAATAAAGGAACTTATCTGACCAGGTCCCTTTTATATGTTGCTCCAATCTGTTTCTTTCCAACAAAATATTGGAGACCTTATAGGAGGTGAGGCAAATTGCCTTCCTGATATCTAGGGTCACATGCCAATAATGACATATCCCTTACCAGTGCTAATTCTTCAGTCATTGGATCAGTTTGTTGTTCTGGTATATGTATAGTCTGATGAAGATGTTGACTAGTGACTTCCTGGGCATATATTGCCTCAGCAGACTGAGCCACCACTTGATTCCAGGTCTCTACTGTGGTTGCAGTTTGAATTATTGAGTCTGACCCAGCTACTGCTCCTCTCATTCCTAACAGTATTGCTGTGATAATGGCAGCTGTGATTTCAAAATTTCTTTTTGCTCTATGCATCTCTGCTAGGTGGGTTTGAGCCATGATAGGAACAACATGAAAGTAGATGGCATTAACAACAGGGACCCAAATAGCTTCTGGCTTTCTCCTCTAAATAGCTATTTCCAAATATCCCTTCCAGCAAGCTGTTAGAAAGCAAACATCCCAGGAGCAATCAAGAACGTTTTATATAGTAGAAGCATTAGTTACTAAAAAGAAAAATGGTGGCCAAGCACAAACTAGGGTGGCCTGCAACTAATTTTATAAATTTGTAATACTTTTACCTTTTTCTAATTTTTACTTTTTCTCCTATGGGAGTATGTGCCATTATGGAGATACTTTAAAACTTTAAAAACTAAGGGGGTGCATGTCAAGACAATTGTATTGGTTGTGTAAGTCCCAATTGCCTATAATAGAATCACAGGTAGATTTTAGGGGGTCTCTGCCATGATATGGGGAAATTTCTAAGGCACTCTTTGAAATATATCTCCATATGTCAAGGGTATAATTATAATACCAATTCCAAAATTCAGTTTAATAACTATCATCAAGTTGCAATAGAAAATTCAGAATTGATCTAGAGGACAGAGCCAGGTGACAATGCTCTCAAGAAATGAGAGGAGTCACCAAAGTAGAAAAGTTGAGCATTTCTGCACATCGAGCCAGTGGGGGGTGGGCTATCATAGAGGGTTCTAGTGAGCTTTTATTATAGGAAAGGGGAGGCAATAACCTTCAAGCCCAACATACTTCTACTAGTGAGGGTACCATGAAGATCTTCTGTGGTCATCTTGTATAACTTAACACAGAGATCTTTAGAAGAGACCGTTAGGGTAAAACAAAGTACCCTTTACATGGACCATGTGCTCTTTAGTTATAATTATCAGGTCCATGAAGGGCAGTCCCAAGCTCATATTAGAGGTAATAAACTTGGGATTGTAGCCAAATCAGAAGCCAAAGGGTAGAATAGGGGGTAGTGGTACAAGGGGCAATCAGCAATATAAAGGGCTAGTACATTACACTTCTGGGGCTAATGTCATAGAGAGGTTAACATTGCATTGTTCCTGGCAATGTGTGTTATGAACCTCAATGACCTCCTCAGGAGAGGAGGATTTCAGACTGGCAACAATGGCCAAAGGAATAGGGATAAAGGAAAGCTGGAGGGTTACTCCTGAAGCCACATCCCTTTTCCTTGCTAGAAATAGCACTGTCATCCACATGTCTGATTCCCACATGTTCTCTGGGGATATCCATGCAGCCAGTTCTGCCACCTTGCATGTTGAATGCAGCCAGTCATGGGGTCACTAGGGGCAGGCACGTAGCTGAAGATATATTAGGAGATAGAAAAGAAAATTGAGAGTGGCTCATGGTTCAAAACCACAAAAATCCACAGTTTATTTCTGAAAGAACTTACATATAATTTTAAGAGGGTATTCAAACAAAGCACAGTACAAGCATTCAAATACTATCTTGAGAAAACCCCTTGCTGTCCTTGAATCAGACAGTGGGCAGCTTCACTCTCACATCATGTGCCTCCTGCTAGCTCAGGAAGTAAGATAATGAATTATTTCCCAGGGACTAATCAGACTAGTTCCAAAGTCAAGGCTAGAACTCATTCATTTGAACTCTAGAATAGCTGAATCACTGTGACCCTTTTCCTCTTTGAGTCAGCAGAGACTCTTGTGTTAGTATGGGAAACTGAGTCACTTTATGGGCTCCTACACTTGCCCCAGAATTTCTCTAACTCAGCTGTTTTTACACAGAGCCCATGGCTTATCAGAAGAGATTTGAGGGCTCCGCTATGCAGCTCCTTACAAAGAGAGGGATCATAGAGCAAAGCAAGCAGAGACCAAAGAGGAAGTGTGTGTCTCTGTCAGACCCAGATGTCTTGTTGTTAGTGGGGAACTTCAGTGACTTTTTTTTTTAAGAGTATGTCCCCATCCACACTGTGTCTCCAGTAGGGGGTGGGGGGGTCAACTTTTGGGGGTCAGACTTTGGTTCTGTTTCTAATTTTCCTAGTGTCCTCTGTATGTATGTATGTATGTATGTATCTATCTATCTATCTATCTATCTACCAACCATCTGTATCTCTCTCTCTATCTTTCTATCTGTGTGTAATATATATATGTACATATATATATATATATATATAAGTAACCCTAGATATACTCTCAAAAATGCTCAGCATTTCTGTTTATTAAATAGGACATTTTAAGAAATGTAATACATATTTATATTCTAACATTAATCACACTAATCTTGCTACAGTGCTGTGAAATATCTTATTTCATAGGGGCAGGGTGGCATGGTTTCTTTTAGCTTACTGCTGTCTTTAGAGTAGATCTCTTCAGGAAATGCCCTCCAGAATATGCCAGTGCAGTGGGATGTACAAGGAATTGTCTTGATGTACTGCAGCTTGGGCAATGAAAGCATCAGGGAAGACAATCAAAGTGTCTTCACTGAAGAGAGTCTCAGATAAGAAAAGGAAGGGTGGGGCCTGATACAAACATACATTGTCTAATCCAAAGTCAAGGAAGCTTTTGGGTGGAGACAGAATTGCAGAAAGCTTGGTCTCTGGGTGTGAGCAGAGAGGGAGGATATGGAAGAAGTTAGTTGAGGGAGGACCCTGTCATTGCCCCTCAGATCCAGCAGGGAGCCAGCCACATAGAAGGTACTCAGGGGGAGTCCTGTGGTGTTGGATACAAGTTACATTGCCTAGATTAGAAGAAATGAGATCCGTTGTTCCCTGGAAGGCCAATCACGTGTCCTCTAGGGACTGTGCAACCCAAAGCCATTTTAACTAACATTTATTTTTATTCCTTGAAAGTTTTAGACAATATATATTGATTATATCCACCTATACTATCTCCCTCTAGTGCCTCCCCCCAGGGCCCAACACATCCTCTCCCTCCCAGCTTCATGCTTTTTATCATATATTTTTCTTATTAATGACCCACTGCCCAATGTGCACATGGGTGCATCTACTGGGGCATGAACAATCTACTTGCAACCACATACCAAAGGAAAGTGACCCTCCTTCAGCAGCCTTTCTCTGTTAGTATCTCTGCATATATAGGAGGAGCCTTGAGGATCCATCCCCATGTTAGTATCTCTGCATATATAGGAGGAGCCTTGGGATGCTTCCCCATCCAGCTGGAAGTTTGACTGGCATTATCTTGTGCAGGTTTTGTTCAGCTCACTGCAGCTTCTAGGTAAACTTGGTCAAAAGCCATGGCTAGGAATGACACAGATCTCTCTCTCTCTCTCTCTCTCTCTCTCTCTCTCTCTCTCTCTCTCTCTCTCTCTCTCTCTCTCTCTGTGCTGTTTTGCTAAGTGGCCATGTTGTCAAATGGCATTCTAAATATTTATATCCTAGTTTTCTGCTGCTCTGTTCTCCACTTTAGTAGAGAAGCTTCTCTTTGCAGTGGATAGAGGTTAATGCAGAGATTCATAATGTCCAGGCTTTGAGTATAAGTAACTTTGGGTGGTCAACTGCCAGTGTGACATCAAAATCAATCCTACCATCCAATGTTCAGGAAAATTTGAGGTAGATGAAGTGAGAAGAGTATAAGGACCATTGGCTATGAGGAAAGCTGCAAAACACTGACTTCTGGTCATGACCTGGCTGTTGGATGTATCCACTCACAGCAGCTGTGGTGACCTACATAAGACCTCCTTAAGATTAAGATGCCTAAAAAATATTTGTGTGTGTGTGATGTGTGTAGATAATAAACTTTTGTATGATGTATGTGTGTATGTTAGTCCATTTTGTGTGCTATGTGTGTAAGATGTATGTATATATCATGTATGTGCAAGTGCTGGTGTATATGTGTCATGCCATATGTCTGGAGATCAGAGACTGTGCTGAGGCAGGGTCTGTCCTGTTCTTGCTACTATGCTGGGCACTCTACTCCAGCTGGCTTGCAATCTTCAGGGCAGTGCTCCAATCTCTGCCTCCCATCTTGCCTTTGGGATGCTGGGATTGCAGATGCATGAGATCACATTGGGGTTTGTTTGTTTGTTTTATAGTAGATTCCAGCCTTCACATTGGCTTTTCAGGCTTTGTAGCAAGCATTTTTACCTATGGAGTCATGTTCCTGGTCCCCAAACAGTTTTTGTGATGACTTTATTTCTTTCTTCCTTAACTTTTGTTTAAACAAAGAGGAAAAGCATTTCCCTGGTGTGTGAGCATGGCTTCCAGGTGCTTCTCTTTTACCCACAGCCCACATCTCTGGCTCATGGCAGCCTCACTTCCCTTCAATGCAAAATGACCTGCTTTGTCCTTCAGAACATCGAGTTGATAAATGGCATCTGATGTCTTTCCCAGCCCCCATTCATCTTGATGGCAGGCTTCAGACAACATCACTGGGGTTGATATTTTGTGTGTTAGGAGCTTTCTTCAGTGATTTCTTTAATGTGCCTTTGATTTTTGTGCCACCTTTCCATGGTCCCCAGAAAGTTTACAGTGTCATTTGGCAAAGAAAATGCTTTCCTGCAATTCTGTTCAAATGCTGTTTAAAAGAATTAATCAAAGGCTCTCTTACTTCTCAAGATTGCTCACAGGCAATGGCTCTACAGGCAAAGGACTGGCATTGATTGATCCCTTGACAAGAGGCCTGTCAGAACCAACTTCCTTTCCTTGTATACAAGGTAATCTTGCTTTCATTGTACTTTAAGGGAGCCATGGGTCTTGAGCAGCCCTGGAGACAGAAGCAAGGCCGTTCTGTCTGTACTCTCAGGTATTTCTTCTTCTATGCATGCTCTGTGTGTGTGTGTGTGTGTGTGTGTGTGTGTGTGTGTGTGTGTGTGTGTGATATCTTTGTAGCTTGGGCCTCAGAGCCATAGTCTTAGGGCTTTTCATCTGGCAGGCAAAGGGAGATTGCTGTAAATAAATATCAGGGCCCTATGTAGAGGTGAGGTAGGGCAACTACCTCTGGTAGGTACCATCTAAAGAACTGCTCTATTTTCTCAGAGGGCAGGGAATAGACCCACTTCCCTATCAGTACAGACTTCAAGGGTGACCAAGTGCTTTTGAGTGTTAGGTCTTACACAGAGCCTTTGCTTCCTTCCATTATGGTATCTCACATATGTAAAATTGTCAACCTGTCTAACATGGTTTGCTCACTGAAGTCACATGCCTCTGTCTGTCATGGAGTGCCACTTTCCATCCACACTGGACACTATGCTGTCAGGGTTCTAGACTGTCTCCATTTGGAAATTGAAAGAGATATAAGAAGAAGAAACTGCCTGGAAATATGGACGTGTGTAATTGTGTTGAGGTCAGAAGAAGCCTGCAGCTTGCTAAGGCATGCTGGATAAATTGCTGGCACAGGGCCTTTCTGTCTTCTTACCTGCTCTCATACACAGTTGCCAATTTATTCTTTCCCTGAAAATGAGAACTCCAAGTTTCCTAGGAATAAAATATTCCAATTGTATTCTGGGTGTTTGGAAAGGCATCTAGAGGATACAAGATGCAACTGCCCTCACTGTGGATTTCTCAGTCCCCAGAACCGAGACATCAATCTCACCATAGAGATGACACAGTCTTTGGTGCTCTGTTGTGGTGTCACAAATGGAGTAGGACAACGACTCTGTGTTCTGATTAGTTCAGATCTTGGAGTACTTCAGAAACTTAATATGTATAATATATTGCTTCATAAAATAAGGGGGATGTGTAAAAAGAAATTAAATATACTTTAAGAAGCTCAAATAAAATTATTGACATTTTCATTTATATTCATGTTGGTAAGTCTGTTCTCCAGTGACTGCAAAAGACATAAAGCCTTTTTATTTGTTCATAACTTTGAGCCATAAAAGACATCGTTATTAACACCTTTTCCTCATATGGTTGCATAGATTTGATGTTTAAGAGCTTGGCAATGTAAAATGAACATGCAGGGTATTGGTAACTCCATGAACTGTGTAGAACATTCTAGATAATGTCTTTTTATTCCTCTATTTTTACATGCATCATTATTTTACCTGAAGCTCAATGCAAGCCTTGAACTGAATACTGAGACATGAAAAGTTGTGTGGCAGGCCACTTACTCCTAGTTTCAATGCCCCACCCTAGGTCAGGTCTTAATTCCTGAGAGGGCTGCATCTTTTTACTATTTGGTTTTCTTCCTTAGCACTGCTGTCTTCTCAATACTTCACTTTGTACAGCATGCCCGAGTGCCTTTCCTTGTCCATGGATGGGCACATGACTCTTCTTTGAGTCAACTGAACCACAGCAAGCAGCTCTCCTCTCTTCCTAGGTTTTCTGTAACCAACCACATGAATCCTTTCTCTACCCCTTGGAAGTCTTCTAACTTTCAACCTAACTATGGACCTTGCCTGATTTCCTGTGCTCTTGCTTTGTGAGTGCAAACTGGTCCCTCTGCAGCACCCCTTCACTCCTAGAGGTGTGTCTGGTCCTCTTTTCCTGGAGGATTTCCCAAAGACATCCTTTTCAGGGATGTCTCCTCTAAACTCTGTATCTAATAGAACTGACAGCACAGTATTAACAGACTGTAGCACCATAGACTGCCCCTCTCACCCTTATTGGTGCCTGTGATCAATTTGAAGGCTGTGGCCATCAAAGACAGAGACAGAAAGGACAGCTTTGGAGTCAGATCCTCTGGGTTCCAGTCTATCTGTCCCCTTCTTACCAGAGGGACTTGAGCTACACATCATTATGGTAATCACCTGATGGACTTAAAAACCAATGCTGGCATCCTCCCAGAGAAACTCTCAGTGGCGTTTGCCCTGTGGAGTGACCTGGGCCTTGGTATTGTGAATGCTCCTCAGAGATTCTTGTGTGCAGCAGCTTCTGAGCTATTTGTTTTCCATGTCTGAGCAGATGGGTGAAATTCACCATCTGATAAAATGTTTCCTACCCAGGGTTCCTGTAGCTCTGTGAGCTAGTATGCAGTGGAGTGCCCCTGTATGCTGCTAATAAGTGCTGTTCAGTATGATAATGATTCAGTTTTGTAACTGTCACAATATTTGCCATGATGTCCTGACATCATAGGTGCTACAATATAAATCACAAAAAAGCCTGTGTTTTAGTTACAGAAATCGACTGTCAGCAAACTCATGAAGGTTTGTGAAGATCTCATGGGATCTTCTTTGAACCTTTAGTATAGACTTGGCTTTTCATTGAGGGTTCCTCTGTCCCAAGAATCAGTACCATTTCAGCTTGTCATAAGAGCCTTAAACACTTGAGCACATTTGCATTGGCCATAGAAGACTCCCAGCCTTGGTGGGCTCCTGTATAAGTTCTACCTGAGTCTGCTACTTGCATTCCCACTTGGAAAGAGCTGACTAGGCGCTGATGCTGTTGTTTCAAAGGGCAACCATGACCTATCCCAGGTCTCAAGTGATGATGGGCCAGTGGCCAGATGAAGATGTGTACCCTTTAGGAATAGCACTTAAATGCAATTACGAGATTCCATTTCCAGAGATAAAACCCATTGTGCACCTGCCCTTTGCCCTATGTCAATGCATTGCCTAGTGTTATGGAGGGCTGATGGCTTCTGAAAAATTTGGGTAGGCAACACTGCTTTTAATGGCCAGCTTTTGCCTTCAGGAAATCAATCAAAGTGAAGATTATGGTTTAGCATCACCAGACTTTCTTCTTTGCATTCATCTGATCTAAGACTGAATAGCTATTAGTTGTCATTCCTGGTGCCAGAGAAAAGAAATGACGACTGATGATGTGGAGTCTTAGTACTGTTAAACAAAATGCTTATAGAATAAATACTACCTCTAATTATGAGGGACATTTAAGAGCGTCAGTGCTCCGCAGGGCTGGAGAGAAATGAGATGAGAGGCCTCAGAAAAGAGCAGTCAATTATTTTAAAGATGAGTTGGCATCTTTTAATTCCTCATCAGATAATGAAATATCTATCTGAGCCTGAGGCTGTTGTATCATTTCTGGTATATTCAACAAAATTTACTCAACAGTCACTTACTGAGTGCCCTTCCATGCTGGGCTCTGGGCTCAGGGCTCAGGGCTACAGACAGGGAGGGTGGGGGTGAGAGGGTTAGGATATGCAGCTGTGCAGACAGACTGGTGGAGATGTGGTCTGTAAGAATTCCCAGGTGGGGAGAACTGTTAAGACAGATTTATATTCAGGTTAACTAGGTTCACCAAGAACAGTAGAACTTCTTGAATGGGCAGTCGGATATCCTGAATTCTGAGCCCACACTTGGCTATAAGTCAGACCTGGTCTAAGTCACAGCAATACACGACTGAGCATGACCAGCTTTTCTAGATCAACAGGCAAGAAGTGAGGCAAGAGGCATCGATTCTTGGTAAGACCTGCTAAGTGGTATCAACAATCTTGTCACACTGCAACATTTAGCTTCTAATGTTGTCTCTGAGCAGGGGAGCTTGGGAGGGTCAGAAAGCCTCTTGGTTTGTAGAGCTTTCTGGGAAGAGTGTAGCTGGTTGGTTTTTATTCTTTGGACTCTTCGAGGGCCTGCCACCAAGTGCCCAAATAAATTCACATGGAGAATTATTATTACTTATAAATGATTGGTGTTAGCTTGGCTTATTTCTAGCCAGCTTTTCTCAAATTATCCCATCTACCTCTTGCCTCTGGGCTTTTACCTGTATCCTATATATCTTTCTTTACTTGCCCCATGGCTTGCTGTGTTCCTGGATGACTAGCCCCTGGAGTCCTCCTCCTTTTCATGCTCCTAGATATTTTTTCTCTCCCATTTTTCCTTCTATTTTTTCTCTCTGTCTGTTATCCCAGCCTATCCTCTCTCCTGCCTTGCTATTGGCCATTCAGCTTTTTATTAGACCAATCAAGTATTTTAGAAAGGCAAAGTAACACAGCTTCAAAGAGTTAAACAAATGCAACATAAAAGAATGCAACACACCTTTGCATCATTAGACAAATGTTTCACAGCATAAACAAATGTAGCACTTCTTACAGAAAAAAAAAAAGTCCTGGGAGATGAGTCTCACAGTTTGGTGGGTCCTTGTACTTCTGTCTCAGTCCTCTTAGCAGCCCTGACTCTTCTGCCCCTCCTTTAGGTCACAAGCTAAGGCTGCTCTTAGTGAGTAATGATGTTATTCTGAGCATCTCTCCAAGGATTTGGGTCCTTGCCCCTGCTGAATTTAGTAGAGAGAAGAGATAAGGCTGGGCACCAGCTCTTCACAGCTCACCCAGCTTCTGAATGCTTTCTTTTCTCATCAGCAAAATAACAGGGGATGCAAGATAGTTAAAGGCTTATTAGATTCCATAGATTCATAATAAAGCCTGTTGTGGAGGACCTAGTCTACTTCCAATACTTAGAAACTGGTAATCAGTGACATTAACAGTTCCATAGTACTTCCCACAGCTAGTGACCTGCTGCTGAGGGATGCTGAGACATGAGGCCCACACACCATACAGGTGGGTCTTGGGAGTTTTTGAATGGGTGACTAGATGAAAAATATCAAAATTGTCCCTCCAATACTCTATATTAGAGATGAGTAGAATTTTTTTCTGCATGTATCTCTGTGTAGTTAGAAATTAATTGCTCTTTTAGTCTATTGAAAAATAGCAGAAAGAAAAGAATTCCTGCTAGCTTTTATGAATGATGTGTTAGAAGACAAGGACCTTTATCATGTTAGTGAGAAGGGAAACTGACTTGTTTTTACTGCTTACTATGAGCTGCGCTCCAGAGGTTTCCTGGGGGATGGATTGGGTAAGACCTAGAAGTCAAGTACTCTTGATTCCAAGGGCTCTAGGCCAATGTGGGACCTGACAGTGGTGGGCTGCCACAGGCTAGCCCTGGACACTCTCTTTTGTTACTGAGGAACCTGTCGAAATAGCTAGTTGGATGATAAGAAAAATTAGTGACTGAGAAACAAGGCAGGTGCCATCTCTTTTCAAGGACTGTGACCCAGCTACAGCAGCATCAATGGCCAATTTGGGTTAGTTGTGAGAACCTAGAAACACAGCCAAGGCCAAGAGGACTCAAATTTGAGCATGACTTTAAGAGGTGGATTCGTCTGATCTGAAAGCGAAGTACAAGGGATAAGGGTAAAGGAAAGAAATACTTGTCCTATGAAGGAGGGAGCCTCCAGTTGGCCTGCCACCTTATGTTGGATATAGGGTAGAGAGCAGCTAGGAAATGGGGTTTTGGACCCTGTCTGCATGAACAAGTATGAAGCTTTGGAGAACTGGTATTGCCTACTCTAGAAGAGGCCTGAGAAATAGGGTTAGGGTTAGGATTATATCTTAGGATTTGGTATGGAAGCTCTTGGGCTGTCCATAATACCCCAGTCTTTGTTTTATTTTCCAAATTGATGACTCTGTAACTTTACTCAAGTCTAGGGTGTTGTTTGGTCTAGAGGAATTGACTTTCATATAAACCTTCTGGGAAGATCTTGGCACAAAAGAATGAAGCTATAGGCTGTAAGATTCAGGCACCATGGGTGGACATCTAAAAATCTCTTGTTACTTGTACTCAGCCAAGATATATCCACACCATCCATGAGGATACCCCAGTCTGCACCTCTGTCTACATAAGGATAGGGTCTGAGATATGCCCAGGGAGTTTGGAACACCTGCCCTTGGTCCCATGGTTACCTTACCAAAGGGAGAAGTGTTATAGAAGAGCAGCATCCTTCTCCAGAGGGTCTGGTCAGATTTACAATGCTTTCCAGCATGTGCCAAACCAAAAAAAAAAAAATGAAATAGAGTAGGAGGTTTTTTAACCAATTCATCAGTCTAAGTAAATCCCTGTTAAGAGGCAGAAATGAGCTCTCATGGGGATAATAGCCACGGGAAAACAAGTATAATAGTATCTTCTCTTTCCAAATTATATATAAAATCAATGTCTGGTTTCCTGCTAAAAAGCTGAATATCTTTTATAATTTATTCTAGATTATCAGGCTTACAGATTTTTGCCATACTGTAGCCTCTAGTCCTGGGCTGATACCTAGGATGTTCTTTTTAGTAAAAAAGATTTACTTTTATTCATGCATGTGTGTGTGTGTGTGTGTGTGTGTGTGTGTGTGTTTATGTTATGTGTGTGGGTTCTTTCAGAGGCCAGAAAAGGGTGTCAGATCACCTGGAGCTGGAGTTATAGGTAAGTGAAAGCTGCTGTGGGTTCTAGGAATCGAATTTGGGACCTCAGGAGGAACTGCAAACAATTCTTCACTGCTGAACCATCTCTCCTTTTATGGATGTTCCTTTTAAAGTGGTGAGCTGAGGGGTCTTTCAGCTGGTAGCAGTGTGGCCAATAGTGTGGAGCTCACAGGAGAGAGTAAGCTAGGGATGCTACCTCCCTCTGGGCAGCATATTCCTGTGCTTTATCTTATGTCATTATGTATTATCCCTTGCATGCCCATTTGCTGACAGGAATCTGAGGTTCCAAGTGGAGAAATGCATTTTCAAATGCCTTAAAACTGGTTATATAGAGCTAGGCATAGGGATCTCCACCATGGTTCTTACTGTGAGTCCTGTAGCTTCCTGGAGTTCTAATAAGGGCTGAGTGAGAGATGGGCTGTGGGTGTTGGCCAAATAGCATATTGGACAAAGTAAATCTCCAGCAGGGACTGAGTAGGTCCCTCAGGCTCACAACAGGAAAGAGAGAACTGCCAGCTTTGGTCTTGTGTGTGCTCTCAAGGCAGAGAACATCTTTTATGGGTCTGTAGCCTTCTTGAGCAGGGTAGATCAGGTACTTCCAGTAAAGGTGTGTGGATATTCCTCTACCTGACACTTAGGGTAAGCATGGAGTATTACTGTGATGGAAGTTATTCAGCTTAACCAGGCCGGAGGAGCTTATGGGTACACTGCAAGAACAAAACCTAGTCTTAATGACAGACCTATGGTTTTGATCCTTAGACACAGACTGAAATAGAAGGTAGACATTTTTGGCTTTTAAAATTAACTCCATGAAGACAGGGACCTAGGTATTTGATGAGCATTAGTGAATATTTTAAGGACGAGGTCATGCTCATGTATGTGACCCAGCATGGAGATCAACGGCACAGTAGGACTCAGGGGTGCTGTCCAGTGAACAAATGAATGGATGAACATCTTCCTGGGCTTTTTGCAGAGAATGTCCTAATCTTCTGCATGGAGACTCTTGAGAGAGTGCTGAATCATGGCTACAATCAACACAACAGCTGCTTCAGTCTGAGAACTCGCACGGCCATAAGACTTTGTGAATTCTCAGAAATATCCATGAGCTCTGTGGAGGGCTTCTGATTCCTAACTTCATGATGTCCCTTTAAGTCAAGAGATGGGTCTCAGGACAAGAGATGGAGACTAGCAGTGACACTAGTATGGCTTATTTTTGTAAAGAGTTCATGTTAAAAATCTGGAAAAGGCAAAGATTTATGATACCATGATCATTACAGATATAAATCATTGATGCTTCAGAATTTGGCCACATCTTAGTTATCAAGTACTTTGCCACAACGACCCTAACTGGCCAGTCTGCTGGTATTTCGGGAAGAACCTGATCTGTTGCCTTGGGAGAGCAGAGGAGGACAGGAGCATCTCCATATCGTAGTGTGGTGTCTTAGTTCCTTGGTTATCAAATCCAGCAGTGAAGCTCTTCCTCAATGGGTGGAGCCATTTACATTTTCCATGAATGAATATTAAGGCGAGAATTACTAACATCTGCTACTTAAGAAAACAGCTGCTCTGTGCAAGGCACCGAGCCAGGTGCTACACATATGGGGTCTCACAGAATCCTAAAATGATACAGGAAGAGGCAAATAGTCTAAATGCGTAGTGAGAGAAACTGAGATGGGGGGAGGCTTAAACAACTGGCCTAGGGCCATTTTGGCTATATGTAGTAGGACAAGGAATCAAATGGAGTCTGTCTGAGGCTAAAGGACCCATTATCCCTTCTATGTGCTGAGTGTACTGTTATAGCTTGCTGTGTCTGACAGACATTTGACTCCCAGCTGGTGGTGCTGCTGTTCTGGGAGGTTGTGGGACATTTTGGACACAAGGTGTAGCTGGCAAACGTTGTTCCATAATGGTAGAAACCTAGGGCTTACCATCTGGCTCAACTCTCAATGTTCTCTCTACTTCCTTGTCATTACCAGGTAGCAGCCAGCTCTCTGAGCTCTTAACACCACACCAAGATCTCCCACTACCTTGCCTTCTTCACCATGATGGAATGAACCTTCAGTCCATGAGCCAATACAATCCTCTCTTCCCCTAGGCTAGTCTGTCAGGTTTGGGTGGTAGCACTGTAAAAGTAACTAACACATATATCTAACAAGGGACAGCTAAGTCAGAAGAATGAACCACCGTGACATCTCTGGCTCAGCTCATATATGGTATGGTGGCTGGAGACAAATGCTAAGCCTCTGCTTCCTTAACTATACTACTCAGGTACTCAACATGTCAGGGGGATGTTTGTGTACTATCGTGTCTGTGTGTGTGTGTGTGTGTGTGTATGTTTGTGTGTGTGTGCATGTGTGTAGACATACATTTTGACTCTTCCTGGCAACTATACTTTCTAGAAACAAGTATCCATCCTGCTTCTTGGAAGATATTTAATAATGAAGCACTGCTATGTCATCATCTCTGTCTGCTCCAGCAAGGTGGCTCTTGGGAACAGCAGCCATTCCAGTTGTAAATGGGAATCAGTGGGTGTCATAGGGCTCATATTGCTGTAATGAAACACCATGAGCAAAGCACCTTGGGGAGGAAATAGTTTCTTCAGCTTACACTTCCACATCATAGTCCCTCACTGAAGGAAGTCAGGGCAGGAACTCTAATATGGCAGGAACCTGGAGGCAGGAGCTGATGGAGAGGCCGTGGAGAGGTGCTGCTTACTGGCTTGCTCAGCCTGCTTTCTTATAGAACCCAGTACCACCAGCCCAGGGAGAGCACCACCCACAATGGCCTGGGTCCTCCCCTATTGATCACCAATTAAAACAAGTTACTCTGGACCTTAAGGAGGCATTTCTCAAACAAAGTTCCTGCCTTTCATAGAACTCCAGCTTGTGTAAAGTTGACATTAAACTAGACAGCCCTGTGGGGGAGACAGTCCACCAGCTCAAACCCTGCAGCTCAACTGTGCATGTGAGACTGTGCACTGTGTGATGGCTGCTGTCTCACCCCTGGGTCTTTCTGATCACTTACTCCTTCACACTTTTCCATCAAAGGGCCAGCTGAGCAGCAGTTCAGAACCCCACAGGCAGGTTGACTGCCATTATGAACAGGGTGGTAGAGAGAACCAAAGAGGGCGTGGACAGGAGAAGAGCGAAGGAAGTGGGTAGGGATATCTTTTGAGTCCCCTTGGCTTGTGGCCCCACAAACTCACCACTCTCTAACATGCCACTCTTGGTTCTTTTCTGTTCTCTGATCTCAGATTGGCTTTGAGTAGTGTTGGCATTGGCCATAACAAGGTCAGGGTCAGGGTCAGCTTGGCTTGTTTTCTGAGGCAAATTGTCATGTGGGGGCTTCCAACTTGATCTTTAGCTAAGGATGACCTTGACTCCTGGTCCTCCTGCCTCTGCCCCTGGAGTACAGGGGTTATGTAGATCTTATGCTTGTGCCTTTTTATCCCCTCTTATGAATCTTCCAGGAAGCTTATAGATGAAGAATCTTGGCATCAGAGTAATTGATTACATGCCAGCACCTTTCTGGATCCCACATTCTGAAAGTCCTTCCTTCTCCTGGCTTTTTGCCAAACGTATGTTGCCTGGAGGTCCAGGGTAGTGAGGGATGCCTGGTCAGTTGGCCTGGGCATTGCACAAAAGCTTCTGGCTGCTACAGGGCAGACCATACTTGCTTGTCATCCTGGCCAGGGTGGAGGTCAGCCACATTCCTTTGTCATCTTTACCTGCTGAGATAAATATAGCTTTGGAATTGAGGTTATTTCTTCACCCTCTCTGCTCAGTGCGCTCTTCATAGTTCCCTCGCCGGCCAATTTTCACAGCACGTGGTGACATGGGAGGAATTGATGTCTCATTCCGACAGTAGGAGGAGGCTGATTCTAAGAAGCCCCCAAATAGCAGCATCTGCTTCTGAGGAACTCTGTGTCAAGCACAAATACCAGAGGACATCAGAGGAAGGCTCTTTGCAGCATAGAAAGGGAACAGAAGGGACATTTTTGTCTTAATTGAACCAGGGGTGGGAATAAAAAGATAAAAAAAAAAACAAGGGATCCTGAACACATCTCTTCAAGAGTTAAAAAAAATTAATTCAGCAAAACCAAGTGCCGGCTGGTGTTGAGTGCTGTGTTTTCCCTAGTCTTGCTGCTGATGAAACCTTTTTCTCAGGGGAGGCCTTGTTTTTAAATGTTTCCATGGGGATTGTGGCTCCTTCGTCACGAAGGACTCCCTGAGTGGGGTATCTGGGCCAGAGCAGGTGGGAGAAGAGCCATGGAGACTTTGTGTTAGAGCTTCAAGCTTGGCTTCGTTACTCTGTGCACTGGGAGTACCTAGGAAGCAGAAAGACGAGCCAAGAGGAGAATTGAGTTTTTACCATATAACATGTTGTCAGAAAAGAGTAACTGTAGCCATCTCTAGGGCACAGCTCTGATTAATGTCCTATCATCCTATCATAGTCACATTCACTGAATGTTGAGCTAATCCAAGTGGATTGTGGCTGACTTTGGCCTTTCCTGGGAGGTAGGGGTAGTTATGTGTGTGTGAGTGTGTGTGTGTGTGTGCGTGTGTGTTTATGTGTGTCTCTGTGTCTTTCTGTGTATGTATCAGTGTGTCTCTCTGTGTGTATGTGTCTCTGTCTATGTGTGTCTGTGTGTGTCTGTGTATGTCCGTGTGCATGTGTGCATGTGTGTGTATCTCTGTTAGTCTGTGTCTATGTCTGTCTATATGTGTCTTTGTGTGTGTGTGCATGTTGACATGAGCATATTTATGTGCTATTCATATTGTTGTTACTGGAACAGAATGCCTGAAATCATGCACTTAAAAAGAACAGAAGTGTTTTGGTCTCATGATTTCAGAGAGTGCATATCAGTGCAGCTCCACTGTGGGCCCATGGCAAGGCCAGGGCATCTTGGTGTAGAGCATATATCAGGGTAACTTTCTCACCTCATGATGACCAAGAAGCTAAAGGTTGGATCAGTGCCCAATATTCCTCCAAGCACACTCTCTCCATGACCTAACTTCCTCTGGCTAAAAGTCTTCTCTATCTTAAAGATTTCACTGCTTCTAGTCTCTAAACAGGCTGATGACCAAGCCTTAAAGCTATGAGCTATTAGCATTTAAGAACCAAATCCTAGCAGCAGGACAGAGAACATGAATTAAATGTCCATCTTTGTAAGCAGAAACTAGACAAGGCCCAGTGGTGAATACTGCTGCAAAGATGTCATTTAGAGATATGGAGGTAGAAAAAGAATAAGCTGAGAAAGTTGTGCTCTTGAGTCTTAGAGGTAGAAAAGAACAGAGAGAGAGAGAGAGACTCAGGATGACTGGGGCATTTATTTATTTATATTTTGCAATAAACCCTCTAGAACCATTTGACTCTTCTAACAATATACATGTACAAATTTGATAAAAAGTGGTAACAACCAGTAAAAAGGTGAGCCCTGAAACCATAGGTATACTACCAGACTCATCAGGTAATATTAATACATCGATGTGTGCATATATATATACATACACATGCACCAATAATAATCAAAGAGAAAGAGGTTATAATGTGAGTGGAGGTGGGACATAGAAGGAGGGGGCTGAAGGGAGGAGAGAGGAAGTGACGTAATTACATTTTTAACTAGAATGTACAAAAGTAAAAAGTTTACAAAATAGTCATAAATGTAAGAAGAAGAAAGTGTTAAAAGAGTCATTCCCAATGGATCCCCTTGCTCATGTCCCTATGCTGGGGGAGACAGGCCTAGGTAATTCTGGGCACCTGACTAGCTGCCACTGTGCTAGAGACCTCTGATCTGCTACAAAGAGCCAGGACTCTGGTTTCTGTGATTTCTTTGGGCTCCCACCCTGAATCTTCAGAAACCAGAGCTCCTATGCTCTGTCACCTGCCCATGGAAATGGCCCAGTATAAATCTGGGGCAGCTCTTTGTCTTTTATTCTTATAGTTCCTTGTTTATAGAATTCAAAATAACCTTGATTCCTTTTTTTGTTTTCTTTTTGCTACAGAGTAGGTTCCTAAATAAGGCCCTGGGTTTCCTGTTGGGTTGGGGTACTTCTGTTTTTTGCTGTTAGAAAATCAAAATGTACATTCTTCACACCACCACCACCATGACCACCACCATGACCACCACCACCACCACCATGACTACCACCATGACCACCACCATGACCACCACCATGACTACCACCATGACCACCACCATGACCACCACCACCACCGTCAACCCCTCAGCTTTCTCTTTTCTGGCTTCCCTTTCCCTCTACCTCAGTGTTCCTGAATTCAGTAAATGGTATTTGCATGAATCTAATTGTTCAAAGAGTTGTTTTGCAGTCATGGTTTTTCTTACTCTACATTACACCCAAGGGCATCCTGTGAATTCTGCTTCCACCTACATCTGGAACCTCTCCACCTCTCAACCTGTATTGTTAACACTCAGCTCATGTGACCCAAATGAGCACATTGGTCTCTCTGTTCCAACCTCTATCCTACACAAAGACACACAGACACAGACACACACACACACACAGAGACACATACAGACACACACACATAGGCACACACAGACACACACAGGCACACAGACACAGACACAGACACACACACACACACACACACACAGGCAATGCAGATATTAAAGCTCTGTTGCCTTTCCAGTGAGCCTCCAGTCAAGCCTGTGGTCCTTCCAGTGAGGAGCATGCCTCTGGAAGACTGGCCTAACCCTCTGGTTCCTCTTCCCATCATCTCCCCTCTAGCCTCCTCTGCCTCTTCCATACCTTCCTTCTTGCATTCTCTCGCCACCCAGGCTTGTTCCTGCCTTAGGTCTTACAGCTGCTTCTTACTAGACTTTTCTGGATAACTTGCTGTTGATTGCCCTTTGTTTCACGTGGGTCTCTACTTATATGTCAGCTCATCAGAAAGGCTGATTCTATGTAAGCTCGCCATGAGAAAGCCTGTTTATATGCAAACTTATCATAGGGGCATTACATGAAAGGATCTCCCTCCTTGTACATAAGTGTCTATCCCCTTTTCTGCCTTATATATCTTCATAGGACTTGCCATTTCTATTTTACTATATCTATCTATCTATGTATCATTCTCAGGAGATTATGATCTCAGGACAAATTCTGTCATTTGGAAACTCTGATTTGTCCACAGTCTCAGAACAGGGCCACCTTAGTCGGCTCTTACCAGATACTTGTCGAATACCTTGTGTACCTAATGTGAGCAGAGCCTTTCCATGCATCACAGGACATGCAGACTTATCCAGACTTGCTTCAGGTTGGTAATTGATAGAAAATGCCACTCTGGCTTCTATAATGGGCTTGAGAGATAGGACATGCTGTCTCAGTTCCCTCTTGGAATTCTCATCTTCTTGGCTGGAATAAATGGTGTGTGGTATTATGGGGTATGTGACAGAGAATTCCCTGCAGTTAGGGATTTATGTGTAGGTCTGATTGGGCAAAGCAAAGCTATCTCTTTTGTTGGGTCATCTGCACATAGGTGGTTATTACTGATGTGTCTCAAAGGCATCATCTCTTTTCTCTCACCTTTTTTGAAAAATGTCATTCTCTCAACTGACTTTCTGCAAAGATTTAGCTATGCACTTGGGAAGTAATGTAGCCCCCATTCCCAAACTGCCCTCTTTGTTAAAGTGATATTTAACAAAATCTTTTTGAATATTACTGCATTCTTATCTCTGTCTTAGGCTGTGGGGAACCAGGTGGAACATTGGCCTTAGTTTTATGCCTCCTTATAGGGGCTAGTATGAGCCAGATAAAAGAGCACACGTCTACTTGGGGGCAAAGGTGCCCTTTGGAAACACAGACTCTGTGTAGCTTTTATCAGTCTGCATTTCAACATGACTGTGCCAAGCCCCCATTACATTGACTTTCTTCTTTACCAAATGGAAAGCCAGCCATTAATTAAATGTCAATGACTATTCCTGCTAGTTCAATTTTCTGGTTCTATCTAATTAGAATTAAATGGTGAGAGAGGTTTGGCCGGCTAAATCAAAGGAACAAAAAGGGCCCAGGCTTCCAAACTGTGTCCCTGCATTTGCTAAATCAATTTCAATTAGCTGCCTAAAGCCTTTCCTTTGGCTTCCTTGTGAAGCAAGATGGTTGCTTTCTAGAAAGAATCTTGGCTGTTCTCGGCCACACACATTGACTTTGGCCACCTGTAGCCCTGAGCGTTCCTTCCATTGGGCTCATACTGGAAGGTAAGCAGTGGAAAAGTAGGTTTGGAGCTCAGGAGTTTCAGATACCTAAGGCAATCCTGCCTTCAGACTGCTCCATCCTGTCCCTCTCTCTCTTATTGACCCCAAGCTCAAGAGTGGCTGGTTGGAGGACTGCTGTCACTGGGCACCCTTCTCTCATTCTTGGCAAAGCAAAACAGATAGACCTGAGAGATGGGGAGCTTGCCAATTCAGCCAATAAGATTCATTTGCTATTCAGAAGAAGCCAAATTCACTGCGGGCAGAATTTCCTAACTGAATTAAGTATTCATCAGCAAATTAAGACATACCACAACACAAACATATTTAATCTCTAATCCCAAGTGCACCCCATCATAAACTCTGAGCTATAACCTGACACTGTAAGTAAAATAAACTTTAGAGAATTATGGTTTTGTTTTTACGAACAAATTATTTTTAAAAATATATGAAATTAGCTTCATGCTATGTGCATAAAGTATATACGGAACTTCAATGAAAAACTGTGTTTAGACCTGGCTCTTCTAAGATTCCTTATTGTGTATATACAAATACAGTCAGCAGAAAGAAGCCAATTATGGAACATATCTGGCCCCCAAACATCTGTATAAGGAATACTGTATCTGACTTGTCAATTTGTCTGTTTTTTTTAGGTTAAATTTTTATGTTTTCAAATATTAACAGTTTCATTATTATTTTTAAACAAATTGACCAAGTGAAACTAGTTTTCTTTTAGTTAAATAAAATGCTCATATATTTCTAAGTGACTATGATATCTTTGAAATTAAAATGCCTCCAAGGGGTTTTGCATTCTCCTGACAATATTGTTGATGGTTAGGATGCCTAGTGTATTGACAACACTCAGAGACAGTTCTTTATTTAATAAATAGCACCTGAAAATGACCAACATTCACAGATCTGGAAAGCCTTCCACCAGATCAAAGGCTCCATGCTTCCCAGGCGTGAGGTTCAGAGGACCCATGTATGAAAATAGCTCAAGACATAGTTTCACCAACATTGCTAAAAGTCACTGGATGGAAAGTCCTGTTATGGCACAAACCAACTTTCATGGCAGCCATTGAAGAAGGGATAAATGTGCACATAACACAGTTACTATAGAAACATCTCATTCTAGACTCAATAAAAATAAGAAAGCTCTAGACATGACCAGGGAATATTAAAATAACTGGGCTAATGTTAATACTGGGCATATGGTAGCCATTTCTTTGTACCAGGTATGTGTTTGTGTGTGTATGTGTTGGGGCATATACCTGTTAACCTGTCTCTCTCTGATTTAGAACTTCTTAATGAGCAATACTCCAAATGTCCACAATATTCTAAACAAACCAGAAAATGAACACCTCAGAGATTAACTCTTTTTTTGTGCAAATTTAGTGTCAGCTTGAGCATTTCTTTCATTTCCTGGAAAGGCTTGTGGCTGGTTTTGCTTTGGTCTGTCCACAGTTTTGGTTGTCAGCTTGATTATGTGTTTTCCCTAAACCTGTAATAATCAGTTGCTCATGTGGAAATCTGTTTAAAGACATACAGGACTTTGTATGCCACATATTATCTCTCATTTAGGGATCCTAGCTTTGAGTCTTCAGATTTATGTGTTTAAACTGGAGTTCTTGCAGAATACAGGAAATAAGAAAAGGTCCTTGGGGAATTTGAAGGGTGTGGAATAGCAGAATGCAGGAGAATGACCTAGGGGAGGGGTGGTTAAGTAGGGAGGATATTGGAAAGGCAGAGCAGAAGAATGGGTGCATGGAGGAGTAACTAATACTGAAGATCATTGAAAAGTCCATCTGAAAACCTACAATAAATGTATATAAAAAAGTTTGAATGGAGTTATTCTGTATTGGAGGGTTAATGCCTGTCTGAGGTGCCAGAAGCTATCAAACTAAGACCCAGTGTTACAGTTGTTATCCACAGGGTCTCATAGACCCCTGAACACTCCAAGCTATTGCCATTGCTCTTAGTTACCCACCAGAGCTTGATGATGAGTTCATATTACTAAGGACACCAAGACATCACATACTTGAATCATGGGGTCTATAGAGCTCAAGCTAGTCCTGGACTAGAAGCTTCTCCCTATCAACTAGCTTTTTTGGTGTTGGACATTCCCATGAAGGCTGTTGGGGAAGTACAGCCATCAATATTCTTACTTATCTATAAAACCTATGAGCTACAATAATGAGTGTTCTGGAAAGATATGACCATTGGTGCTAGAATGGGATGAATGTTATGGGGGTAATGAATTGCTTTTGCAGGATTTAAGGTCCATTCCAAAAAATGGAACTCATGCCTGCTACTCTTAACTGGGATGCAAACCTGTGGGTGTTTAGGTCATAGGCTCTTGGGGAGAAGCCACTACTATTATTTTGCTAAAAAGACAAAATATCAAATTGCCCTCTACTTATCTTTATACTCATAGATTAATGCAGCTGTCAGCCCTCATCAGAGAAACACTTTTGTCTGTAGATGGTGATTAATAGAGAAACTCACAACTGGTAAAATCATAGAAAATAGGAAACTATGGAATAATCAGTCATTCTTATCTGGGCCATCTGCATCACACTCCCTCAAGGTTAAGAGAGCATCACAGGAGAAGGAACAGAAAAGTTGGAATAGCCAGAGGTTGCAGAAGACGATCATGAAACAGTGTTTTCAAGATATGGCAGGGCCATTGTACTCATGAGTCACAGGGGCTGTGTTTGCAATGCACAAGACATGTACATGATCAAACCAATCAAAATACCATATGAATGGCCTCAGAAAGTTCCACCCCTAGCATTGACAGTTGATGGCTACTAGAGGAGGAGGTGTGGCTCCTGATAGACTTCCCATGACCCAGTGGCTAACCCAAGTTCATGCACTATAAGCAGCACAGTTAGACTCAGTGAGTAAAAAAAAGAGTATATGAAGTTGGGAGTGAGGCATGGTGAGGGGATGTACAGAGAGGAGTTGGAAGGAAGGATGTAGGGGGTAAATTTTATTGAAAACACAGTATTTATATGTAGATTCTCAAGGAACAAATAAAAATATACTTATAAAATTATAGAAATGATATTTAGAACATAATTTATGTGTAGTGAAATCTTAGGAAAGAAGTACTAAGCTGTGAGTTTCGTCTGAAGAAATGTATGTATATGCCCTTAGCTCGGCATTATGACTGGGGTTATGTGTTCATTCCAAGTTCTCCTGGAAATAATTCCTTTTAACCAACTGCTGTGAGACTCATGTGCCATTGTAGTATGAATTGTAAGGATAGGAGAAATATTTCATGTTTCTGATATACAACTTAATTCTACAAAATTGTATATATAAAGTGTTTTATTTTTAAAAATAAATATATTTAAATACCATGTGATTTAATTTTCTGTTGAATCAAAATGTTTCTTTTACTCTGCTGTTGTGGAGTAGTCAGCTATGTAATAATATATAGTTTTTTAAAAATATAATTAAACATCAACTTAGGTCTTGTGTATGATTCTTTGGTTTTTATAGTGTTCTATATTCTGGATGTGGACTTCCTCAATCAATAGTATGCTATTAGCTTTGTACATTTTTCATAACATGAAATTAAAATCTAACTGTCAAATGCTTCTAAAATGCATATGTCAGATGATTCTCTTACTTAATCATCTGTAATTTGATTGAACTTCCCTGAATGATCTTTCTTCATTACATTTAACTCTTATCCCCTTTGAGTCTCTTGTGGGACCAAGGGTAAAGCTTATTGATGTCAGCTCATAAATTGACCACTCTGTCTATTCAGCCAAGCATTGGCTTATTATATCTGAAACATGGTATTTGTGAAAATATTCATCATGGGAGACGGGGCCTGAGGAAGTTGGTGGGTATGTCTGTGAAGGCAGTAGACACAAATAGTTGTAGGTACTATTGACTGCTAACCAAAGGGACTGGTCAGTTCCTGTCATAGCCAAGGGTCTCTGTGGATGCTGGCTTCAGGAACTCTTTTTTGGGATGAATGAGCTGAGCAGCTAGATGCTCTGGAGGGATAGAGATTCCAACATCCTGTTGTTCAGTGTGGCAGCTACAGTAACATGCTTCAGTGTAGTCAATGTATCCAAGAAAGTGTATCCTTAAGTTCCATTTAATAATGTAAGTTGAAATAGCTCTGCACAGTGTCTGGCTGCTCTGTTGGACACTGTAGACTTAAGAGGTATTGTGCAAGTGTTCCTGGATCATTCCTCTTGCTGGTATTCTTCAGCACTTGGAATCTTTCTAAGCTCCTTAGCAATTCTCACCTCAAGACAACCTTCCCTTGGAGGTAGATTGCTGTGTTTTCTTCTGTGATACTACTGATGAAAGATGATTCATGTTTGCAGGGCTTGCCTGGCTTTCTGAGAACAGAGCTGTAATTTTATAGAGCAAGTTCCTGAATGTATTGACAAGTTTAAGGTAAATTAGTATGTGCACATAAAGGCTTTTGTTGTAAATCGTTGCTGTAATTATTAATAATAACTGCTATTGTTTCCTTCATCCCTTGTGTTTGGTTTTCTTACTAATTTCTGCCTTAGCCCTGAGTCTGAAGACTCTTGTTCAATATAAGAGACGGACAGCCTTCTGATTTTGGGGGTGTCTGCACTTCTCTAGACAGCTTTCAGCTGCCAGTTTCCTTTGTCAAACCAAGGCTGGCATGTTGCTGGGGGGTGGGCGGTGCTTGTTTGACCCTGCCACTTCATCTAAGATTCATGGTGTATCTTAGAACTCCTGGTACTAATGTCAGCTACCAGGGACTATGGTTTTTCCTCTCTTCTAACTCCTTGAGGGACAGAGATCTGCTCAGAGCCCATATTATGTTCTTTTCTGTTGCTCTTGGTGGGTCTTTTCTCTCTTAACCTTTACACAATTTTCATAAAATTATGCATTTTGTACAGTTTGATGATACTCAGCCATGCTGAAAGCTGGTGGTTATGTGTATTTTTCTGGAGTGTAAAGGCAGTGACATTCTTGTGGCTTAAATTTTGTTCCAGCATCAAGACTTGTGGCAGAATTCATTACATACCTAGGGGCTGGCTATGGGGTGGTATTAATAGACCATATTTGAAGGCAGAGAAAGAAGCCCAAAGCCAGCATTGCCTGTAGGCTGGATGTCTACAGGAAATAAACTTCTTACTTGTATCCAGCAGCTGCTTTTATGCATTCTACTTGACTTATGTGTGATCGGACACACACACTATCTAGTTCAGTTCCATTTAAAAATGTTCCCCTTGGCATCTTAATCCCAAGAAGAAAATGACCCCTAGTGATGTAGTTCTGCTGTCTACTGCAAAGTCAGGTGTTTTTGAAAATCCAATTAATTCAAACTGAAAGTCGAACTTTTTTTTCCCTTCTTGCTTGTGTAGTTTGGAAAGATAATGAGTGATGATCTGCCAGGTTCTGGGCCCTTGCAAGCTGCTCGTGGCAGTGTCCTTTGAAAGGATGTAGAAAATGATTTCTACATATCCATCCCCCTGCATATGTTAAGTGAAGCCATAGGAACTTATCATGAGGAAAAATATTAGAACATGGCAGGAAAATATTAAAAATATAAACTGTTTCATATCCATAACAGTAAAAACTGGAGGGCAGATGAAGTCACCCAAAATTGACTGTCCTGTTTTTATGTAACCCAATTTTCTCACCATCAGGGTCTCTTTCAAAATCTCCACATTATATTTCTGGTTTGCTTATATTTTATAGGCAAGGATATATTCAATTAAAGAGTAATTATTTTTAAATAGTTTTTTTCCAATGAGAAAATAGAAAAATTGCAGTTGGTAGGGGTGACTCTTCACTCAAGTGGGTCAGGGTCATTGACCTTGATTGTACTGGTGAGATCTGCTGAGGGTCTGACACATGTTTCCTTCTGCATCTATGATGATAGCTGTCTTATCACCATCCTTTTAGGACTATAAGCTGTGGGAACTGAAATAATGTTACTAGGATGTTTTAGATTTCATTCTAAACCCCAGTGCAGAGTGGGGACAGAGGAGATAGTTCTCAGCGGAAAGACAGAACCAACCTGAATTCTCAGACACAGAAGGGCTAGCGTCTTTATTTAGTGTTAGAAGCCCTGTGCTAGGTGGTTCTCTGCTTTCCTAGTTGAGCTAGCATGATAAAGGTGGTATTTTCCTAATGGCATTTTAATGGGAATGCTGCTCTCAAGAGCTGGGGATTTGCCCAAAGACGAACAGAGCTGATGGAGGAGCCCTTACTGCCCTTAGTGCACTGCCAACTAGAGTTTCAAACAGATCCTTTGTCTTATTGGGCCCAACCAGACTCTTCCTTTATATTTCAGGCACTGAAAAACAAATAAAAGGAAGGAAGGAAGAAAAGGAAGGAAGGAGGGAAGGAGGGAAGGAAGGAAGACATAAAGATATAGAAAGAAGGAAAGAGAGAAAGACAGTTCATCTTATTCATTGATTCTCCCTCCCTCTGGGTGTGCTAAGGACATTTTAGTCTGCCTTTCTTTACCCTAAGTGAGGTCTCATTTCTGTTTCTGCAGAGTTGGACACTCTCCAGTTTTTTTATATCTAAAAGGGCATGTGACAATCAGCTCTGTGATTTCCCTAACTGCACCTGAAGTGCTAACAGATCACCAAGTCCCTCCTTTCTGTGCTTAGTAAATCTCCCTTCAGCAGACCATGAGAGGCCCTTCCTTCCTATCCCATCAGTCCACGGTACTTCTGAACTGTCTCCTTTCTGAAACACCCTCACCAGCAACAATATAATCCATGAGAAACTGAATTAGGAGATTCAAAATGTGGAATGTGAAGGTTTTAAAAGTGTCACTTCATGCAGAAAATTGGAACTAATGACTCATTTTTTCTTAATAAACTATATGATTTCAAAGTTGAAGAGCTGAACTAGGAACTATACTTACCATTGATCTGGCAACAGAAAGAACTTTCAATGTCCATATCCTGAGAAGTCATATGTTGCTTGCATGCATTGGCGGACTCAAACCAACTTTGGTAGACTTTATGTTGTTATTTTAACATTACTATTATAATAATTGGAAATCTTTTTTTATACTCCATAACAGTGTCATCTAAATGTTCACTAAGGAGTAGAGCTAGTATTAAAAATTGAACCCCAAATGCCAATAAGTTTGGTCCAGAAGGCAAAGCTGACAATAACCACAAAGAAGGCCAGCTACCTATCATGATCCCTTGCATGCAAATGTGCGCTGGAGAACTCTATGGGCTATTAAGGCCAATGCTGATAAAATAAAAAGCAGCTGTCAAAGCAAATATGCAAACTAGCTTGCAGTTTCTGATGCTTCTGCGTTTCACCCTCCTTATTTACCCTGGAGTCCTGAGCATATCTAGTTAAGTTGTCTCCTCCTCTCAGAAATGCATCTTTTGCTTTAAATGCAATTGTCCTGCAAGGTCAAAGGGCTCATCCAACATGTAAAAAAATATACATTTACTGCCAAGTTCTTGAACTATTAATAGTCATTGCTTAATGAGGAGGTGTAACCTCACTGCAGACATCCCCAAGGTGGGGATGTTAGAACCAAAACAGAAGATGTGATGTGACATAGGTAGGTTAAAAAAAATAATGTTGAATGAGGTGCCCATGATTGCTTTAGTCCCCTGATTTCCCCAACATATCCTGTTGGTATACAGGCTTGCTTTAGAGCAGTGCAGGATAAACTACTTTCATACTGATAATCACATTTTAATTTTAATGTTTTTTAAAGCATAGCTAACAATCAAACTCATGATATAAAGTTTCCGTTTAAAAATAAAATCATTTACGTGAAAAAAATAGGTCTGTTTATAAACATTTTAAGTAAGCAATGGTACAGGTGGCACATTGTCATAGCAGAGATTATGAAAGTATTATGTAAATTAGAGACTTTTGGAAGCTGTTGGCTTTAAGTCATTTAGGTAAATACAGGCAGTGAGCACCCATTGTTCTTTTGGGGCAATATATTGCATAATTGGATGTAGTGCTACTTTATATGCAGCTAATTTCGGAGACTAAAACAACCATATCTATTAAATGCTATTTTATTTGATTAATAAAAATGTTAGATTGTTTTAGGATTGAATAAATATAAAATGTTAATTGGATATAAAATGCTTATTTATGTGATCATGGGCATTGCCATAAAACGATAAGACAGTTATTGCTGTTTAATATTGCTTTAATCAAAAGTGCTTTTGGGAAAGCTAGAAGACAGTAAGCTTCTCCTCACAGTAGCTCTTGAGGAACCAGAGTGATGAACAACTGGGACTGAGCAGGGTCATGGGCTGGTGTTAAACTGCACTTTGGAGGCCAGGTTTCAGTAGGAGGTCACAGAATTACTGGATTTGATTGAATATTTATTGGGTACTGTGGGCTTTCTTCTCTTAGGTCTCATGAGGAAGTTGTTAGATCATATCAGGTGCAAATAACAGAAATTTGACTCAGCACTGACCTAAAAAATTTGTAGGTTTCTGTGGTGAAACACCTTGGCTTGGAGTGCTGTCCTGGCTGTGAGTGGCATTGCTGCTACACAGCCACCTCCACTTCAGTTTTTCTTTTCACATTCTCTCCATGATTGACTTGGCAACCTGGGGGGATACATTCCGTTCTGGGTTTCACAAAAGACATCCTTAGGACAGCTGTGAAATCAGTCTCTGGACTAAGGTGCATAGGCTAGGTTGCTCTATGTGATATCTGGAATAGGGATGTGGTCGCCTGTGTGTGGTGATGCTAGAAGATGATTCTTCCCAGGAAGACTGGATTACTGCTGTCAGAGGCTTGAGGACAGCTTTACAGGTCATGGGGAGAATGCCCCTTAGAGCAAGACTTTTGGAAAATGGGCAATGTGGAAAGGAGAATTTAACAGGGGCTCACAGAATGAAGGTTTGTATGAAAATGGAGCATATGAGAAGTTGAAAATTTGAGCTTCAGGGTTCAGTGAATTGTAAAGATGGAGAGGTGAGGCAGGGTCATACCAGAATCTTCGGAGCATACAGAATGAATCTTCTAGTGCCTCCTGAGAGATGATGGCTTCAGGAATTGGTGGCCAAGGCAACATAGCAGAAGGTCAAATCTGCTATGCAAAGCTCACTTGTGCTGGAGCTATTGAGGGCATTGGCAGCCTTTGTGCAGTCAGCCCTGTAGGCAAAACAGGGTCTTTGGCTATTCACTCACCAAGTATTTATTGGGCACGTATTGCTTGCATTGCTTATTTATGCAATCAGAGTTCAGATGCGTCTTAGCTAGTACAATTATTTACTAAGTTTGGTTTAGGAACCAAGTATTTCATGAGTAACCAGGGGAGGACCAGCCAAGAGGAATAAGTGTCTGTTCTGGGTGAGAAGTCAAAGGAAAAGATGCATGAGTTTTAAAAGAGAAGAGGGCTCTTAAAGATGTTGAGATTTGGGGGTTCAAGGCTTGGGAAGTGGAAAGACATGTTTTAAACTATCCTCGGTCTTATTTCCTTTTTCTTTCTTGTCTTCCTTAACTTCATTATGGAGACCAGGTTTCTCTTGTGAGGTGTTTAGAGGAATGACTGTTCTACCAGGCCTCAGGACCACATGCAGTTGGGGAAAGTCTTCAAGCATTTTCTTTCCCATTTACCCTGATGCTGTATTTCAGGGTGCTGTGTGCTGTTTTGGGTCTTCTTTATGTGCCAATCTTGCACAACCTACTTTCAATAAGGAAGAAGAATGCTCCATTATCTATGGTTGGAGCATCATGGATGTCAGGGACATACGTGTTTCTTCCTTTTCCCTTCTTAGAAAGGTCTAGCCTGATCTTTTCTCCTACCCTCCTATTCTAAAAGGACTATCAGATGGACCATTTAGACCAGACTCCTTTGTTCTTTGACTTGGCAGTCTTTCTCGTTTTCTTTCAGTCTTATGTGGCCTGTGCTTTGCAACCACACTACATCAGTGGATCTGTGCACACAGGGATACTAGGTATCTCATTTTCTTACCATCAATCTGCTATTTCCTTCTTCATAACCTACAAGGAAGAAGAGAGGCAATCGTTAGCCAGTTTCCCAGTCATGGGCCTGTAGCTTCAAAACCTTGTCTTTATTTTTAGCCTTTTTCCTGAAGTGATATTTTTTCCTGCAAACATATACCACAAAGAAAAACTCATAGACCATGCTTGTATTTATTGATTAATGGTTTGATTAATAGACACAATGCTGGCCTTTATTGGGGGACACAATTGAATACTGAATCTTAATTTAGTCTAAAGGTTTTGTTACCTTGTGCCAGTTTATATCTCTGTTTCCTCACCTGACCAGTGAACTAAAAATTACTTTACCCAGTGGAGTTGAGAGAAATCAGTGAAGGCTCATGACCACTGAGTGTGAAGTAGCTGGATGTTTTCTAGATTTCTGACTAGTATAGTGAATTTGTGGAATTAGGGCCTGCCCAGTTCTTGTGGGCGCTTGCTAGGGTGCGCCCTTGACTTGTCAGTGCTCACCCTGCACGGGGCACCTGTGATAGGATCTTCATAAGGTCTTAGGGAGTGTCCCAGTGGTGCTTTTGCATCTGCAAGATTTGAGGGTGGGTAGCAAAGCTCACTTTTAGGTCTTAGACCAGGTCATTTTGCCTTCCCAGATGGATATGCAGTTATCCTTTAGCAAGGCTGGCTAGCTAGCTGCTTCCATTTCTTTGAGTTAGCTTGGTGCCTGCCAATAGCTTTCCTTATTTCTAGAATGTTTCACATATTGCTTCTCGTAAATCTTGGTTGGCATGATACTTATTTGGCAGATGAAGAAACTGAGTCTTGATGCCTTCTTCAGATCTCATTTCTGACCTTGTCCTTCCTCTAGAGCCTTGGGCTCCTACAGAGAAAAATTTATTTTAATTAATCCTACACATAGACATTGGTGTGAGATAGTAATGCACTTATTTTTATCTTGTGTGAACTCCTAGGATGCAAGCAAACACATTAGAAGAATGCTTTTCTGTAGCCGAGAGTTTTTCTGTGTCCCATAGCCACTTGGTCCCAAATAAACATGGAGAGGCTTATATTAATTACAATCTGTTTGGTCTATGGCTCAGGCTATTACTAGGTAGCTCTTACATCTTAAATTTACCCATATCTATTAACCTATGTATTGCCATGCGGCTGGTGGCTTACTGGTACAGTCACATCTTGTTTCTTGGGAGGCAGGATCAAGTTCAAATACAGGAAAAGAAAGTTTACCTTTCTTTTCCTGTATTTCTGCTGGAATTTCCCCCCTTTCTTTCTGGTCTTGCCATAGGCCAAAGCAGTTTCTTTATTAACCAATGGTAGCCATACCATGTTCACAGCACATTGAAAGACCATCCCACATCACTTCCTTTTGTATCTCTCTTGCTTGTGTCTGCCCAGCCTTGCCTCTTGTTCAATGCTTACATGACACAACCCCAAGTGTGTTCTTCCCCCTTGTTTTGATTTCCTTGTTGCTTCAATGGGTCTCTTGAACTGGCAAGTCTGATGAAGATGTCTGTAACACCTATTGGTAAGATAAGCAAGGGCCAGGGAGGTGGCTCAGTGAGTGAGGAAGAACTGTTTGTTCCCTGGGAGGCAGATGATAGAAAAAGAGTCCTGACAGGTTGTCTTCAGACCTCTATGCATCCTTTATATGTACATCACATCACAAAAACCCATACACATACACACATATGATAAATAAACAAATAACTAAATAAATAAATGTTAAGATATAGAGGAAAACTAATTACAAAGGAATAGCACCACCTTCCATTTTTTCCACTTCCTTTGAAATCCCAGTGTTATTTTAAATGACTCAGGCCTCAGGCTCAAAGCACTTTGGTTTTGAAGCAAAAGCAAGAGCCAGGTATGCTTGGTGTGATGCCTTTATCTTCCTGGCATTTGCAAGATGATTATTCTGAGCAGTAACATTGACTTAAATAAGCCTTGGGAGCCAGTGGAAGCCTGGAGGCTGCTGACTTTGGCCACACCTTCTAGTTTGTTCTGGCATCATCTGTTAGGCAGGGACATGTCTGCTGGTAGCTTTCAGGGAGGTGGCAGAGGAATTGCATTTCCTCCTGAGCTCTCCACATCCAATTTTCCCTTAGGGACCCCAAATGACCCCGTCATCCATGAAGAGAGATATTTCTTTGGGAAATTGGTTTCCATTTCCAGCCTCCACACCTCATGGCATAGCATATTTCCCACATGTCAACTTAAATATGCTGTTGTCTATCCTCATCTTCTCTTACTTTCAAGAACCAGTGTGGGTAGACAGGGAACCCCACATGACAGGGAGTGCCCAGAGCTCTCTCAAGCAGGGACCATATGGCGGCCTCACGGTGCATCCCATTTCTTCAGCCCACTCTTCTCCTCTTTCCTTGCCTGGGATCCCAACATTTTTCTTTTCTAACTTGTCTGCATTGTTGGAAATCCAGCTTAGCCTCTGTGTGTAGCACTGTCTCATGTTCTGATGCTTTGCTTCATCCAAGTAACTACAGGAGAGCTGGGGAGGAGTTTGATTTTTAACATATCTATTGTTTATATCAGCCAGGGTCCTGGCAATAGAAAGTGACTGCACTGGTACATGAGTTGTACATCCATCTGCTGTTTTTGTATCTGAAGGGGGAGGGAGACCCTCTAACTACTCTCAGCCTGCAGCTGTGCAGATAGCAAAACAGGGACTTGGTATAGATGACATTGTTGTACCTGTATTTTATTGAAATGTAGATGAATCTGCTACTATCATTAACCCTTTGTTACTTATTAAATAAATCTTTATGATACACAAACTCAAGCCAAAAATACCAGTAGAAAATTTTCTTCTACTCACATGTACCTTCAACACTCTGTGCATCATGACTGTGACTGAACTGAAGGTTATACTTATTTTATTCTCTTGTTTGAAAATAAACTTTAGCACATATAATTCTCTGGCCCCAGATTTCTTATTTTTCTTTGAATTAAACTTTATAGAACATGTCTTATTGGTTATTGTCTGTCTTCTGGATGTGTTTCTGGGTGGTGTTCAGATGCTACTGTTACAGCTGTATACTACTCCAGTGTGTAACTTGACTGTTCTGCTGTTGCTGAGCCTTCACTAAGGTGATGATACATACTTATCGGAAAATGCCAATGTTTCTCAAAGCATTTGTATTATTTTTATCCTCTACCTGACAATGGTAAACAGCATTCTCCCAAGCACTGAGTAATGTCAGGCTTTCTTTTATATTTTTTGTGTCTTCACTTTAAAAAATTTTTTTTGTATGTCTTTGTTTTTTATTTAATAATTTTTAAAATTCATTTTACATATCAGCCCCAGATCCCTCTCTCATCCCTCCTCCCACTCCCTTTAGTCTTCCTCCCCCCCACCCCCGACCCACCCTTCATTCCCTCCCTTGGGAAGTCACCAAAGATTGGGTCATTCTGTTGAGGCAGATCCAAGCCTCTTTCCCTACATCAAGATGTCCCACCATAGGTAAGGAGCCCCCCAAGCCAGATCATGCACCAGGGTAGATCCTGATCCTGCTGCCAGGGGCCCTTTAAACAGACCAAGCTACATAACTGCCTGGTCCAGTCCCATGCAGGCTCTCCAGCCATCAGTCTAAAGTTCCCACTAGCTTGGTGCAGTTCTCTGTAGATTTCCCCCTCATGATTTTGACTTATATAATCCCTCTTTCTTCTCTTCAACTCCCAGAGCTTGGACTGCTGCTTGGCTGTGGCTCCCTACATTGGTTTTTATCAGTTATTAGATGAAGGCTTTGTGATGACAAGGTAGTCACCAATCTGATTACTGGGGTAGGCTATCTCAGGCATCCTCTCGACTATGGCTAGTAGTCTAAGCTGGGGTCATCTTGTGGATTTCTGGGAACTTCCCTAGCACCAGGTTTCTCCCTCACTCCATGATGTCTCCCTCTATCAAGATATCTCTTTCATTGCTCTCCCACTGCGCCCCTGTTCCAGCTCGACCATCATGTTCCCTTATGTTCTCATCCCCCATTCCCTCTCCTCTATTGCCCCGCCTTGCCTCCATTTTTGATATACTATCTTACACCTGTCAGAATGTCTGAGATCAAAAACACTGATGACAGCATATGTTGGGGGGGAATGTGGAGCAAAGGAAACACTCCTCCACTGCTGATGGGCGTACAAACTTGTACATCCACTTTGGAAATCAGTATGTTGACTTCTCAAGACCCCAACAACACTACTCTTAGGCACATACCCAAGAGATGTTCAATCATACCACAAGGACACTTGCGTAACTATGTTCATAACAGCATTATTTGTAGTATCTAGAACTTCGAAATAACCTAGATGCCTCTTAACTGGAGACTGATTAAAGAAAATGTGGTAAATTTTCATAATGGATTATTACTCAGCAGAAAAAAAAACATTATGAAATTTTCAGGAAGATGGATGAAATTGGAAAATATCCTAAGTGAGGTTATAACCCAGACTCATAAAAACAAATATGGTATGTACTCACTCATAAGTGGACTGATATGGGATGTCTTTCTGTGAATCTGTGTTGTTTCTATTAGTTAATGAAGAAGCTGTTTTGGCCTATGGTAAGACAGCTTACAGCCAGGCAGGAGATCTAAGCAGAGAGAGAGAGAAAGGAGAACAAAGGCAGAGTCAGGATAGATGCTGCCAGCTGCCAGAAAATGTAAACTTAATGGAACTCAGTTAAGCCATGAGCTATGTGGCAAAGCATAAATTAATAGAAATGGGCTGAATTTAGAAACAAGAGATAGCTAGCAAGAAGCCTGAGCCACAGATCAAACAGTTTGTAATTAATATAAGCCTCTGTATGTTTATGTGGGATCAAGTGGCTGCAGGAAAACTTCTGGCTACAGTGGATACAAGATATAAAGTAGAGGATAGCCAGACTAGGGACCCTAAGAGGGATGCATGGATTTGTGTGTGTGTGACTGTGTCTTTCATGTCATGTATCTTGATCTCATTCATTTCCCCATCCCTTTACACCTACCTTCTGCTCTTGCAGTTCCTCCCCTTTCCAAAAAAATAAAATTTAACAGAAAAAGACGGGAAAAAATCTCATCATGGAAGCTGTTGTGTCACATAGTGAGTCCCACAGTTTACCCTTTTGTTCATACATCTTTATTTGCAGGTGTGTATTGCTGAGTCGGTCTGGTTTGAGGCCTCTGATTTTTGCTTCACTATTGATGCTGGTGCTGGCCCCTCACTGGGGCTCCTCTTGTTGCCCTGTGTTGTGGAGATCCTGCAGCTTTGATTCTGCAGGTTCATGTTCTCAGGGCTGCCTCACCTGTGCCGGTGTCTGGTGTCTATAGGGTCAACTCTACTGTGCAGCTCAGGCAAGGCACAGGGTCTGTTCTCTGGAATGCCGCAACTGGTGAGGGGTTGGATCAGGTTCCCCACCTACCAAAGTGTTGAAGCGAGGGGAGGAGGGACTTCATATTTTTTCAGTTGAGTGAATTCATATGGAACATGAACCACCATGAGGCCTTTGGTTTGTGGCCTTTCAGCTTCCTGGTTGTTACAGTGGCTTAGCTTTTATTTATGTTACTGGTATGACTTCCTCTGCTATAAAAGAGGTTGGTCATATCTGTTGCTAATTTTCTATTGTGTGGTTTATATTTTTCTTTCACACACAACAACAACAACAACAACAACAACAACAACAAAGCCACTTTCTCTTTATTGTAATCATTTTTTTTGAAGAGCAAAGATTTTTTTTTAACCTTAATGAAGTATAGCATATGGCTTCTAGGGGTCAGATCTGTAAAGTGCACTGGGTATAAGCTGCAAGGCCAGAGCTCAGAAGGGACCAAATCAGGTCCAGGCCAGGCCATCGAGGATCTCTTTCCCTCCATCTTTAGGAACAGCATGGCCTTTCTCATTATAGTCTTTGTGCCTGCTCCAGATTGGATCTGAACTTAGAAGCTGACAGCATCATTTGCTCTGGTGACATCCTTGTATTCTTGTTATATGCAGGCCTACAGGAAACCTCAATAGGTTTCTGGAAAACTTGAGGCAAAGTTTAAAATGAGGTTACTTCTGATAGTAAGAGCACTGGATCTAGCTTTTCCTTCCTGTCTAAGTGTGTGTGCGTGTGTGCATGTGTGCGTGCATGCGTGTCTGTCTGTCTGTCCCCTGAATCTTTCAATAATTCCATATATCTGCCTGTCTGCATGGCTTGTCCATTCTGGGGACAGAGACATTGTTGATTCCAGGCCTTAGTAAAAGTACTGTCTCCAGGCATCAGCTACCGGGGCAGCCTCTGGGTGATGGCCTGAAAGTCTGAAGTTTCTAATTCTGACTTTTGGAGAAACTGGAGATGGGAACAAGCTTCGTGGGCTTGAATGCCCCGGGCTCTGTAAAAGCTACTTCTCTGCTTTGGATGGATCTTGGTTCTCTGCTTGTCTAGAGATGTTGAAGCTAGCTTGGGGGCCTCAGACTTGTCAGTAAGCAGGAACTAACAAGATAGCATTTGAGGCAAACCACAATGAACTCTGTCACTCTCACTGACAATCTGAGCCGTGAATTGGAGGAGAATGATTTTATCAGTGTCTTAACTTTCGTTCACTATACAAAAAGTTTAGCAAAAGCAGATGTTCCTGTTTCACTCTCTATATGAATTAAATATGTGGAACTTTTAATTCTAGATCCCACAGTCTCCCTCCCTCCCTCCCTCCCTCCCTTCCTCCCTCCCTCCCTCCTTCCTCTCTTTTCCCCTCCTCTCCTCCCTCCTCCTTTTCCAGAGATTTCTGTTGTCTTATAAATTAACGGAAGGTTTTGACTATAGCAGGTCTCTGTCCTACACTTATCTCCCAGAGACTCACACCAGGGAGCTTATCCCCTCTGGGCTTCTGATAGCCAATGGCAAACCTCTATTGTTGATGGAACATCTGAACCTCAGTGTTTGCTGCTTGGGCTCTGACAAATGATGCTCAGTGCATTGAGAACTTCAGCAGGCATTCACATCTCTTGAATAAGCCTTTGGGTCTCTGAGAAACCCTTGTTAGCTGGCAGCTCAAGGTAGATAATTAGGTAACTTTTCATGGAATGTTGTGATAAATGATGCGATATACAGGTAAATTATTAAGGCAAGCACCTAGTCCACTGTATAAATTCACTAAATATTCACTATAAGTTAAGTAAATATACTAATCCCTAACAGATAACAACTAATGCAATAAAATTCATACAATCAATATTAGAATCATGACCTCATTTTATTCATCTTGACCTATAAAACAGGGGCTACCCAAATAGAGAGGGTGAAATGCTGTACTCTGCAGAAAGCTCAAGTCCCAGTCGAATATCCCTCCAGAGGTCTGCAGGGAATCCCTTCTTGGATCATATTGGAAAATGGCATGAAGAAGCATCCATCAGAGCCCAGCTATTGACATGTGACCCTCGAGGGAGGGGAGGACTAGCAGATGACTGACACATCTTGCTCTTTACCTTCCCAGTGTTTCGGCTTGCACCATCTCTTACTTTGACCACAAGGCAGAAACAACTGTACAACTCTTACTGTTTGTCCAGCTTTCATACTGACCATGAACGTGAGAGCTCAACTGAGGTCCACCTGAACTCTAGCTTGGTTTAGCACTACTCACATGTGTATGCTGTTTTTCTGTGTCCCACATATCTGCCATGCTCTTTACACTTCCAACTTTCTTTGTTTACCCTCCCCTTCCTTTATGGCATTTATAACGATGTTCTGACTTTGCTCTTACAGAGAAATAATCCAGGTAAATTCTTAACTTGATTATGAAGTGCATCTTTTAGTCTCTAATACTTTGCTTTAGCCTGACATGGTAGAACAGGAGAACCAAGAGTTTATATGGCGTTGAGGGCCAGCCTGGGCTATGGGACCAAAAACCAACCAAACAAACAAAAAACCCACTTTGTTCTGAAACATTTTTATAATTTCCTTTGTCTTCTGTCTGTTGCCATTTCCCCTCTTTGTTTTCCATTGTTTGTTAATCACAATTATTTGAAATTTTATTTGACAACTTCAATAACTGGTCATCTATGGATATATTCCTGTGGTTTCTGCCTTGATTATTGACCAAATTTTTCTAACTTTTTGTATGTCCAGAATATTTTTATAACATTCTAGTCAATGCATATTTGAATTTGAATGACAACATACCAGAAAATGTTCTCCATTTCTTCTTAGATGGAGCAAGCAAAGTATCTTAATCCAATGAAAAAATGAAAACACATTTGCAATATACACAACCAGCAGTGTTTGTGATCTCTCAAGTTTTCATAGGCATCTGGTTAAATAAGCACTTTATTAATATTGATCTTTCTTGCTTATTCACAGAGAGAGAGAGAGAGAGAGAGAGAGAGAGAGAGAGAGAGAGAGAACACTGGTGATTTTGAAGGTGACCTCCCTAATGTAAACACATTACTAATCTGACCTTGGTTTCCATTTATGACAAATGCCATCTGGAGATCTCTCTAGGGGATGCAGATGTTGATGAGGTGAGATGACGGAAGTGCAAATCAACCTCTGACCAGCTGGATTCCAGCAGGAAGCTCTAGCAATCACAAATTAGCCACTGCCACGGGTGGCAGAGAGAATGAACCTCTGGGGCTATTTGGAAGGTTTGGGTGGTAGTCCTCTCTGGGAGCTAGTTCTGTCCTATTCATGGATTGTAAGAATCCACTAATACAATGAATTATGAATCAAGAAGCACAGGGAAGGAGAAGTTGTGTAAACCAGAAATGTGGATTTCTGGTTAGAAAGATCTGATTTCTAACCCTCCAGTCAATACAGGAAAAATCTGATGTGCAGAATAGCTTTAATCATTTACTTGTTGCTCAGGGCCACTTTATAACAGTGCCCAGTGAACTGCTTTGCTAATATCTACTGACTACAGAGTAAGGTATAAAAATACTGAATGAGATGAGGGTTGTTTTCCAGGTAGTGTGCTTACCTGGTATACTTGAAGTCCTGTGGTGAGCACTTGCATCACCAGTGACACAAAAACAAACATACCACAAAGAACACACTCTTTGCCTGTGGTCAGAGCTGACATGGCATTCCCCATGTGTTAGCCATATAACTCTCTTTTAGTCATCAATTGGAACCTAATTTTGTGCATCACAAGCAAGTGGAGTTATATGAAGTGGCCTCTTTGTTGGTCAATGGTAGAGTAGGGAGAATGTGACTAGCCCTTGATACTAAAATAACAAGGGGACCAGGAGCTTAAGCTAAGCCCTAAGAACCTAGTGATAAAGGAACTATTTACACTGTCCTGGAGATGGAGGGAGTTCTTTTGATGCAACAAAATCACATGATTTATTGGTCATCACTCCTTTGATGTTGATTCATCCTCAGAACACATTTTTGTAGAATTTTTTCAAATATTCCTACCTGGCCTCAAGTCTTCTCAGATTATCTGTGCATAAGAACATACACACAGAGCCTCTCTGCTTATCTTGTCCCTCCTTGGTCCTAATAAGTCATTTTTGTGCTAACCTAGTTTGTTAGCTCATGTCTAAGACGAGTGTGTGGGAGCCAGTAAAACACAATTCCTGTTACTGAGCAGCTAGCACTACCAGAGGCAACAAAACTTCTCAGTTCTTAATGAGATAGGACAAATTTAACTAAGTGTTGAATGGTGTAGTGCTGACAGGTGCTGGTGACATCCTGATGAAGGAAAACTTTATGTGGTTTGAAGTGGGAGAAGCATCAGCTCTTGATTTGGGATATGCCTTCTGTCCATATTAAAATTTGGCTAATGTCATCATCAGCTGTAAATGGAATGCCACCACCACAAAGGAGACAGTTAACAGAGTTGTGGAAAGGTGCCAGCCCCCACACAGCAGAATGTTGATAACCAACCATTCCCACTGTTGACAGCTTATTCTGATCAACATTGCATATTTGATGTAGCCTAAGAGTTAACAACTTCACAGCTCATTCATAATAGTGCTAATATTAGCAGAATTATCATTTGGGAGCCAGAGTTGATGTATTGATATTCAATATAACATACACATTCTCTGAAGAAAAAAAAAAAAACAGTTCTCAGTTCAGTCTATGTTGATGCTTTGTGGTTTCTTAGTGGGGTTTCCATGGATTCCTGGGAGTTAATGAGAATGTGATATTCATGACAGATGAAAATGCTGACCCATGGCTTTAATTCAAATTAGACATTTTGTGTGCATGTGTGAAATACTTTGTTTTATCCTTTATGAAAAACTAAATTGCAACAAAAACACTTTTGGTCACAGATTTTATAATAAATTTCCTCCCACAAATCTAAAATAATCTTATAAAAAATGTGAAGCCTGATTTTTTTTTTTTTAAAACAAAAAAACAAAAACCACCCACTAGTATGAGACTCCTAGAAGGGTAACTTCTTAGTCCATATATGATGCTGAAGGAAACTGTTGGTTTCCAAAGCCCCCTCCAAATCCCTTAGAGCCTCTGCAATCACCTGAGAGCCCTCCTCCAATCTAAGCGGCTTGCATCTTCCTTCTTATGCATTCCCGGTGTTACTGGTTCCCCTAAGAACCCCAGTGGGCTGCCCTAGGGCCCCCCACTCCCCTTGCTCCCCTTCACTGTCCTCACTCTGTCTCTGCTCCCTCTTAACAGTTTGGGGATCTTTGCTCATTCCCATTACCTTTTGGGTCTCCATTTCTCTATTTGCAAAATGAGCATTCCTCACCATTGGCAAGGGCCATGTGCAATCTTTCAAATTCAGTGTCTGATACATTATTGAAAGTCCACAGACAGTAGTAAGTCTACAGAGGCAAGGATGGAGTGAGTGGGGGACAAAGTTGTAAAAATCTAAGAAGACAACAGGAAAAGTCCCAGAAATCAAGATAAATAATATTTAATGCAATATTAGGGCATCATTCATTATATTCACCAACATCATGAACAAAATATCAAAATTTTTAATCAAGACAAAATTGAAGACACCTTCCCCCCTTCTGTTTCTGGCTCTGTTTTGGTACAGTATGGTGCTGGTAGTAAGGAGGGCTTTTTCCTACACTTGTACTCTTACCTGGCTCTCCTAGTTCTTGTATTGCCATAGTCTGAAAATGAGACTCATGGATAAGGTAGTCTGGCTCAGGCACACATTCTCCATGCTCTTGGGCTTGCTGAAGCAATAGTACTCAGAAATCATGAGTGTGCTCAGGAACCAGAAAATTGAATAATAGTGTAAGCTTAAGCCAAGCTCTGCTTGAGTGGGGCAGAGGGCACTTCTTGTGGGGGTGGGTGCAGGAGCAAGGGATGCACTCCTGGTGTGGAGCAGGAGACTGAAGGGCATCAGTGGGGGTGATCTGGAGGACTGGCCTTCTTCCTTTCCCCAACCCCATCCCTCTTTGGTTCTGAGTTTAGAGTAATCCAATTACAGAAATGCAGCTGAGTCCCATGAAATGGGAATTTAACTCATTGGCTTATTATGCTATTTACAATAAGAAAGAATGAGAGCAGTTTAATTCTGGAGATTATATTCACACAAGACGAGCATACAAAGGGAAGTGGAAGGTCCACCTGGCACTCCACTCAGTGGGCCTCAGCGCCAATGTAACTACTATGGGATGCTTGTTATGTTTGTTAATTATGTGTACATGTGTGAGACTGCAATAGATTGGCTAACTCCTGACAGGCACCTGTACTTCCCAGTGAGGAGAAAGAAGGAGGCTAGATGGCTTTGTATACCATCCAAGAAACATAAATGTTGTCTGTTGGTAACATGGGTCATATGTGATTTTGACAGCATGTGCTGATTTGGAAGCTAGTTTTTGGGAATATAATTCTGCTAGTTTATAGTTTTGTCATCTGGTTGGGTTAAGTGGTAATGGTTGCAAAGTGAAGGCTGCATCAGAATGTGCCAGATATAATGATAAGCTTAGTATGATGTAGTCCCAGCTTCAAGGGTCCACTTCATACAAGTTAATCTCCTGCTAACAGTGGATTCCAGTACTGGGGTAGTGAAATTGAGAGTGTTGTTATGTGTGGTTATGACCCATTTCCTTACCCAGCCCCTTAAATTTGTCACATGATTGTCCAGTGCTTTTTCAATGGAGCAGGTGAGAACTATGAATTTCCTCATGAACTAGGGCAATACAGCCATATCCCGGCCCCTCTAGAACCCACCCCTGTGTATGTTACTGGGGATTGAACCTAGGGCCTAGTTCATGGGAAGCAAGTAATAATCTACCACTGAGCTATATTTTCTGGCATTTTTCTTTTCCTTTTCATCAAACATCTCCCGATCTTTTCCTCTACCTACTGACCTCTTTACCCTCTTGTGTATCTTTTCCATGAGTGAAGAGACTGCATCCTGATTCATGAGGTGTCTTAAAAAATGGGAGCCATTTTGCTCATACAAGGCATGGGATAGGAGGGCATGTAGGATACAGCATCTGTTCTTGCCATCTCTAGGGGTCCCTGTGGGCACAGTTACACCATTTGAACAGCTCTCCCTAGCACCTGCTCTCGGCTCTCTTCAGACCTGCGTGGATCAGAGCCAGTGCTTTGTATCCATCAGGATTTCCAGAGTTTCAAAGTTAACAGAATTGTCCTAATGATATGAACAATCAGAGGATTACAATTTGGCTGTGAGAGGACATCAGAGAATCAGTTGTGCTATTTGCCCAGCACATGCTTTTAGTGATGGCAGTGGCAGAATTGTCTGTGTTTGTGCCCAGTCAGAGGCTTGATTGGAGGCCATAGTTGCTATTATGCTAAACCATCAGAGAAACATGGGCAGTACAATTAGTCACCCCAAAAATCGATCCAAATGACATTTGTTTTGCAGATTTTCCCAGATATTTAGATGTTTGGCACACATGGATCTTTATTCATTTAAAACTGTTGGCACCATACAACCATAAGCCTTATTGGCTTCATTTTGCCTCATTGTACATGTTTTTCTATGCTAATGTTTAACTAATGTGTATGTGTTGTATTACAGATAGCTGAATAAATAATAAATGTGGGATGGACTCATGTTAAGAGAATTTCTTTTTTGCCATGGCATTGAAGGCCAACCTACCCACAAAAGGCTCAGTGCTTACAGAGGGACTATTTCTTTTCCATTGCATCCATATGCCCACATAATTTTCTGCTCTCTCCCAAAGTCCCATTTTCTAATTACAAGTGTTGATCTCTAAAATTGACCTTGCTAAGTCATTGCTTGCCTTGGATAGAGTCTAAAAAATTTATTCCCTTTTATTGTGCAAGTAATTCATGTGCATTATCAAAAAAAAAAAGATATCAGATAGTTCAGACAGGCAGACAAAGGAAAGAATTTCAAATTACCAATAATCCCATCACCCAAGAATAATGAATGCAAACATTTTGTTTGGTGTTTATCTGTTCAGACATCTTTATTTGCCATTCATTCAGCTAATATTTATTGAATTCCTATTTCATGCTCAGCACGGAGTCATCTTCTACATATTCTTCCAGACTTATTTCTTCTAAAAATGCACATTTTTCCACATCGGTAAATGTATTTACAGTATCTTTTACACTGGTCTTCAGTAGTAAAGCCTACTGACATATCTCATCATTATTTTTCTGTTCCAGTTATTGTTGGCTCTTGCTAATATAAACATCCTCATGGTAAAAGTCTCTGTAAATATCTCTGCATGTGTATCCAATCAGACTGGAAGGTTTTTTGTACTTTTAGTTCCTAGGTACAAAACAAGATACAGAATCTGTATATAGTCCTCCAAAGAAAATGCTCCAATACTCCTGAGAAGTTGGTAATGAAATTTATGTCTCAGCAATGGGGTTTTGACCACTTCTACATCGCTCAAAATTGTCTCTTGAGGCTTGGGTTGGATTGACCATCAGGGTCAGTTTATATATGGAGTTGTGAGAAAGTGTTTCTTGACAATCTCCCAATGTGGGTTTGAATTCCTGTCAAAGAAACTCCAGACTTCCAAGGGTTCTATTATGATCACCCAACACAGAAAAGTAGTCTTTCCAATTAGTAAACATTATCAAGCATATACAGTTTGTTGAATGAGTGAAAGTAACTGTGTGTCTTTGGAAAATGCTGTAGTTAGTTTTAGTTTGACACAGCCTGGAGTCACCTGAGAAGAAGCCCTTTGCTGAGAAGTTATCTAGATCAGATTGGCTTGTGCATCTAGCTATAGGGCATTGTCTTGAATAATTGATGTGGGAGAGGCCAGCCCATAGTGGGCAGCACCATGTCTAAGGCAGGGGTTCCTTGGATGTATATGAAAGCTAGCTAAATATGAGCTGGGAGTAAGCTAGAAAAGTTTGACAGCCAATAGCCTTCTTCCATGTTCTTACCCTGACTTCCTTCACTGATGCCTGGTGATGTAGGGATGTAAAATAAACCCTGTCTTCCCCTCAGTTGTTTATGTTTGTGACATTTATTACAGCATTAGGAAGCAAACTGTGTCAGAAACTGTGTACCTCCCACCTTATTGACAATTGTCCTCTTTCCCCTCACATAGTATATCCTGATTCAGGCTTCCCCTCTTTTTACTCCTCCAGTCCCTCCCCACCTCCTGTCCCATCCAGATCCACCCCCTTTTATCTCTGATTAGGAAGTGGACAGGTGTCTAAGGGTTTATAATGAAATAAAACATAGTAAGATAAAACAAAAACTAACTAACATAATGCAATAGGATAAAACAAACAAATGGAAGGAAAATAGCCTATGAAAAGGCACAAAGAAACAGAGGTAGACATAGAGACTCACTCATTTGCACACTCAGGAATCCTACAAAAACACTAAAGCCATAATATATACTCAAAGGACCTATAAGGTAACAAGAGAGAAAAATGTATGTAAATAAAATAAAGTAAAATAAAACAAGCCCAAACCTGACAGAAGCTGATGAGACAAGGAACCTCCAATGATGCTGTTGTTTTTGTTTTCTGTTGGCCATCTTCTGCTGAGCGTGCAACCTACTCTTAAGAATATGTTTCCCCAGTGAAACACCTTTGGAGAAAACTAATTTTTCATTTGCAATTGGCTGCTAGCTTGAGATAGCGTCTGTGTTAGAGATGGGGGCAGATGTCCACTTCTCCTTTTAGCTATAGGACTCCACGTGGGGCAAACTTACGCATGCCCTGTACATGCTGGGAGTTCTTATAGGCATTGACCCTGTTGATTTAGAGGGTTTGGTTTTTGGTATTCTTCATCCTCTCTGGTTCTTTCTACTTCACTTTCACGGGATTTCCTGAGCCCTGAAGGAAGGAATTTGTTGGAGACCTTCTGTTTAGGGCTGAGTATTCTAAGGTCTCTCCCTTTCTGGCTATTTAACTGTGGTCTCTGAATTTGTTCCTATCTGCTATAGGAGGAAGCTTCTCTGATGATGACTGAGCAAGGCATTGGTCTATGAATATATCAGCATGTCATTAGGAATCATTTTATTGCTACATCATTATTATTATTTTTAGAACTATAGTATCTGGTTTAACCCTAGCTCCCTAGGCTGTCTAGTCCCAGGTTCTTGGTCACCCAAGCAGTGCTGAGTATGAATTCCATCTTCTGGAGTGGTTTTAAGTCAAATAACTACCATTGTGCTAGCAGGACACTATTGTAGATCAAATGGCTTATGACTAGGTTGGTGTTTATGTTTCTCCTTCAGCACTGTGCAGAGTACTTTCCTGCACTAAAGACCTTCCTACATTTATGGCTGAAGGTTCTGTGTAGCTCACATCTTCATATTCAATGAGGTGTATAGGGGTTGTCTACAATAATGAGGCCTTGCTGTCAGTTTGTTGAGAGCAATCTATAGCCTTAGCAACAGCCTGGCTTAATTGGGATTTCCTTTGAACCCTTTAGCCAACAACTCAATTAGACGTACCCCAATCCTTGTTATCGAAGTTTCATTTGATGAAAAGATACATCCAGTTCTATCTTTCCCATTATTTGACTATTTTATATAGCTCACACTCACATATGTATATATCTTAGGAAACTTCTACTGTATTAAGTTTCCATACTAGCCTCAAGTGACCCTTAATTTTAGCTCTCTCCTCATATTATTTCCTGTATCCACCCCTCCCCTCCCCACATTCCATTCTAGCCCCCCATCCTTCCATAACTATTCTATCTCCCTTTCCCAATGAGATCTATCTGTGCCCCATTGTCCCTCACTCTATACCTAACATCCATGGTTCTACATATTGTAGCATGTCTATCATTGATTTAACAGTCAATATCCACATATAAGCAAATAAACAATTATTTGTCTTTATGAGTCTAGGTTACCTCATTCAGGATAATTTTTTTCTAGTCATATCTATTTACCTGACAATTTTATTACTTCATTATTTTTAATGGCTGAATAATATTTCATTGTGTAAATTTACCACATTTTCTCTATCCATTCATCTATTGAGAGACAGCTAGCTTGTTTCCAGTTTCTGGCTATTATGAATAAAGCAGTAATGGGAAAGGCTGAGAAAGTACATTTGTGGTCAGATGAGGAGTTCTTTGTGTGCATGTCCAAGAGTGGTATAGCCGAACCTTGAGTTTTATTGATTCCCATATTCCAGAGGAACTGCCACACTATTTCCACAGTCACTGTACAAGTTTTTAGTGCCACCAACAGTGACTAAAATGCTCTCCTTATCCCACATCCTTGCCAACATGAGCTGTCATTTGTTTTATTGATCTTGACCATTTTGACAAGCATGAGATGAAATCTCAAAGCACTTTTGTTTTTCATTTCTCTGATTACTAAGGGTGTTGAACATTTCTTTCTTTAAGTGTTTCTCAGCCATTTGAGATTCCTCTTTTGAGAATTCTATTTATATCTGTACCCCATTCTTGGTATTTTGTTTTTAAAATTCTTTATATATTTTTATGCAGTTCCATTTATTAATTGTTGCTCTTAGTGCTTGTGTTAACAGCATTCTCTTCAAAGAGTCTTTTCCTGTGCTGATGATTTCAAGGCTATAACCCATTTTCTCTTCTATTAGGTTAAGTGTATCTGGTTTTATATTGAGGTCTTTATTCTATTTGGAACTAAATTTTGTGCAGTATGATAAGTATGATCTATTTGCAATCTTCTACATATAGCCATCCAGCTTGACCAGTAGCATTTGTTGAAGATGCTGTCTTTTTTTCCAGTGTGTATTTTTGACTTCTTCAGAAAGAATAAGCTATTCATACGTATGTAGACTTATGTCTGGGTCTTTAGTTTAATTCCATTGATCGACACGTCTGTTTTGTGCCAATATCATGCTGTTTTTATTACTACAGCTCTGTAGTACAACTTGAAACTGGGGTTAGTGATACCTGCAACAGTTCTTTTATTGTCCAGGATTGTTTTAGCTTTCCTGGGCTTTTTACATTTCAAATTAAAGCTGAAAAAATTTCTTTCAAGATCTAGAAAGAATTGTGTTGGAATTTTGGTAGAGATTGCATTGAATCTGTAGATTGTTTCTGGTAGGATGATCATTTTTTTTAATTGTAATAATTTTGCTGTTCTATGAGCATGGGATATCATTTTATTTTATGGTATCTTCTTCAGTTTCTTTAATTAATGCCTTAAAATTTTTATTACACAAGTCTTTCACTCTCTTGGTGAGAGTTAACCCAAGGTCTCTGATATTGTTTAAGGTGTTAAGGATGTTGTTTCCATAATTTCTTTCTCAGTCCATTTTCTGTTTGTATATAGAGAGTCTACTGAGTTTTGAGAGTTAGTTTTGTATCCAGATACCTTGCTGAAAGTGTTCATCAGCTGCAGGAGTTTCCAGGTGGAAATTTTAGGGTCACACATACTATCTCCACCTCTATCTCTCAGGAGAGGAGACCCAGGTTGCTCCTTGTTTTGCATTAGTATTGTCTAAAATAATATAAGAAAATCTCTTCTCCCATTTCTGGAGAGTGAAAAGGAAGAGCTGGCTTCAGGCAAGGCTGGAGTTCTGAATTCAGTTATCTTCCCAGAAATCCTAGGGTCACCTCCCTCTGTGTGAGGCTCATGTCTTGGTCTTTTTCTATCTTGATCATTTCACTAAGTTTCCCAGGGAAGATGCTGCTTCGAACATCCTATTGCTTTGTATGAGAGTGGTATCCTGTGGGCACCAGATGCTACATAGAATCAGAAGTATGAAGAAGGCAAAAGTCCATTGTTCCCAAAGTCTTCCTGAGCTTGAGCTTTGGCTTGCCAGAGCAAAACTCCATGCTTTGATGACTATGCTGAGTTTGAAAATTGGCAAAGTGACACTGACTTTATTGCTGCCATGACCCAATCAGGAACATTTTATCAATTATATGATGAGTTGAAAAGGGAAGAACTCTTCATGTTCTAGGTTTGTCAATGCCTTTTCTCCATGTCTCAGGTTTCCTGAGACCTCTAGTGTCTACAGTGGGCACCAGCTTAAAGGGCAGAGACTGATACCCCTACCTGGGTAGTATGTTGCTCTGCAGACAAAGTGCTAATGCAGAATCTCCTCAAGAATCTTGCTGAGGGCTCTGGCTCTGAGCTAAGGTGCTGTTAGACTGCTTATTAGGAATCAGTGTTTCCAGGGAGGTACAGTCTCTTGATTGGTGTTTCGTTTGCATAGTGGCAAGCACTGCAAATTTACAGCCAGGTTTGTTACAGGTGGCAGGGCAGGGTGTCTGCCTTAAGTTTGAATGTGTGGCTGATTCCTACTTTTTCTCTACCATGTAGTGTTGTGCCCACCCAGATTGGATACTCAGAAGGACTTGCCAAAGACATTGCAAGAGAATGATGATAAAGCATGAGGCAAAGGCAAGACAACAGTTAACAGAGAGGATCTGGGTGCAAGTGAGGGGAAGGAGCAGAAGAAAGAGACACAGAAGGCAATGAAAAAGTCCATGCTCATTTGCAAGGATAAGCTGCAGCAAAGGCATTAAAGTCCCTACATTACATTATTTCATTCAATACTCAGCCTATGCACTGACTGTCCCTCAGACTCTAGGGGCTGTAGATGCATATCAGTATTGGAAGGGAAACTGAAGAGAGTGGATAGCTTCTCCATCTGCTCATGTAACCCAGCAACCCAGCATCACGGACTCACAGGCAGGCTTGTGTGCCAGGTCACCAGACAGAGCCATGCCTCATATACACTCCAAGATGCCAGGAAGGAGAACCATTGGTGTTTCAGCCTCCACAGTGATCCAGAAAATAAGCAGAGTTGAACATGGTTGTTAAGAGAGCTAGGGAAAGCTCTGTGGATTTCCTGCTGGTTTAGCTGTACGGCCAAGGATGGAAGGTTGAATCAACACAGTAAGAGCCGGAGGACGGGGGTGAATGGAGGGAAGTGGAGAAGTCTGGAATTCTGGGAGCATCTGAATAGCTATGTGTTTCCCCTGGAAACTCAGCATGAGGTGCAGTGGGCATAGAGACAGGTGGTTGGTGTTATGGCCTTAGAAAAGAAGAGCAGTGGACCATGTTGGCTGAGTTCAGGCAGCAGGATGGGGATGTTGTTGTCTTCAGTGATGGAGCCAAGCCAGGTCTGCCATCAGATGGACAAGCTAAGGACAAAAGGGAGGAAGAGAGCTTCCTTGGGGAGATCACCCATGGAAACAGAGTGGAAAGACCACAGAACAGAGCAGGAAAGCCAGGGTCCCTGCTTCCCCTTCAGCAGATATTAGTCATGTAATATCTTCATGCCATGAACTAAATGAAGGCACTTGGTGAAATGAGTCCTGTTAAGGCTTGTGGGAAGTAAAAGCCCAGAAGGTTCTGCACAGATCTGCAGGTGCAATGGGGGTTGATGATGGGTAGGTAAAGACTTGAGAGAGAGCCTTGCTGCATATCTCTGTTCTTATTTTGGCTCCCTGGGACCTGAAGGTTGCTTCCAAGGGAGGGTGGGAACAGAAAGCAGAGCAAGAAGACATGGAGACATGTAGGTGACATGGAAACGTGGTATTCAGTGCCAAGTACTGAAATATCTTTTCTGAGGCTTTTGAAACCCAAATATATACACTGCATCTACGAACACAGCATGGTACATTGCAGACAACATAGTGCTTAGTTCTCAAGTTTTAATTTTAAAAAATCTCATTGCAAAATACTATAAATATGCTGCACATAAATAGCAGAAAGGGCCTGCCAGAGTTACCAAACTCAAAATGCAAAGACTAGAAGATGCCGTAGAAAAAGAATCCCTTGAATAGCAAATGGACTCTTCTAGGGCTTACTAGTATGTGTGACAGGTGGGTGCAGGTTCTGTGTGTGCCCTGAATGCCTTCTTCCAAGTAGCCAGCTGGAGCTGCTATGCCTCCTTCCCTATGTTCTGCGGGCCTCATGTGAGATTGACATTTATCCCAGCTGGTGTCAGCCACTACTTGATCCCTCAGTCTCTGCTTCTTTTGAAAGAAAGGCTGCTGCTGTGCCCTGGTACTCTACTCATGCTGTGCAGACAAGACCTCAGCCTGTGCTGGCCCATCTATCCCTCATGTCAGACAGAGCTGGAACTGGTGATGTAAACCATGAAAATTCCCAAGAAGTGGGGACAAAAGGGGCACCTGCAAAGTGAGAGCAAGTGGTCCTTGGGAGTCTTGTGGTTAGGGAGGTGGTGTGATGGTCCTCGGGAGTCTTGTGGTTAAGGAGGTGGTGTGATGGTC
>PVIH01001933.1:0-88435 GCA_004025045.1 Sigmodon hispidus
TGGAGAGTGGAGGAAGTACTGCGTCCATGTGGACTGAACCGTGGAGAGTGGAGGAAGTACTGCGTCCATGTGGACTGAACCGTGGAGAGTGGAGGAAGTACTGCGTCCATGTGGACTGAACCGTGGAGAGTGGAGGAAGTACTGCGTCCATGTGGACTGAACCGTGGAGAGTGGAGGAAGTACTGCGTCCATGTGGACTATTGACATGCAGACAGTCTCATACAAAAATCCCATAGGAGTGGCAACCCCTTCCCCAGATGAGGCTCAGAGGGATGGCAAAGCTCTCCTCCGAGGCCTAGGACCCATTGATGAGTGCATAAAAAACCTAGTACCACCAGCTTCCTCTTCCCAAGTCCTTAGAGCCTGAGACTGCGCCCCCAAAGAGGCATCCCACTGAGGCTGACACTCCCATTCCCCTCATCCGCCCTCCCTACCCCGTGTATAGTGCACACGCTACTTAAGGAAGTAGATATGGCTCCATCAGAGTGCCACACACCCTACCTGATCCCAACTTTCCCCTAGGTGTGTCTGTGTATCTGTCCTTTCTCCATTCTCTGGTCATCCCAGTCAGTGTTCCGCAGGAACATCTAACTCAGTCTCGACGTTAGGATGAGGAAATTGGACTTGCCTGGAGTGGATGCTGAGTTGATCCACCTTGGGACTTCTTGCACTTTCTGGGGAGGGGATGGGGGGATGGGGAGGAGGGAGGCTGAAGACTGACTGAGAGGGGTTGGGAGGGAGAAGGGAGGGGCAAGGGGATACATGGATAAAAAAGACTTTATTTTATAAATAAAAAAATGAGAAAAAAACCATAGGTGATTTTTGTATGCTGACATTAGTCCTATAAGGCTGCTGAATTCATGTGTCTGATAAATATCTTTTGTGAACCCAATGGAATTTTGTCCACAAGCTCATCTCATCTAAGTCTACACTCAATCTTTGCACCACTGCTGAGGGAAGGAAAAAAAATTCTTAACTTCAGTATCATTTTTAGTGTTTTATGTTGTGCTTATATTTTTTGCCTCTTATTAGCTAAACATCCACTTTAAGATTTTGAACATACTTTCTTATTTTTTTCTAAAGGCACTGTTTTATTTTTTTGTATTCAAGTATTGAATTTTTTGTGCTTATGGGATGCAGGATAGTGTGGTGTCTTTGTCTACTTGATCTATTACTGTTTTCTGAAGAACAGATGCATAAAATGTAAACAGTGAGGATCACGTGGGGGAACAAAGGAGAGTTTGGAGAACAGTAACTCTGTCTGTCAGGTAAGCAGCTCTGTTTGAGGTGGACAACAACTTTTAAACAGTGTGGCACACATATGTAAACACCAGCACTTGGGAGCCAAAACATGGGATTACAAAAAGCTGATGTGTAGAAATGCCTCTCACCCTCACCCTGTCTACCAAATAACCCGTGAATCACCTTGAACAGTGCTGGCAGTCAGTCAGGGTCACTAATAATCTATTATTATATAAAACCCAAAGATCTCTTTGGATAAGCTGCTAGCCATCTTGGACGCCCCGTTGGAGTGTGTGGGCTAGCCAGTGGGTCCCAGGGGTCCTTCTGTCTCTGCTTTTGCATAATAGGGTTATGAGTGTGTGCTACTACATCCAAAGTCTCTATCTCCATAGCCCTAGAACTCACAGAGGTCTTTTTGCCTCTGCCCCGCAAGTGCTGGGATTTCACCAGAATGTCCGGTTTAGACCCATTGGTAAACTTTACAGACTGAGCCATCCTCTAGACTTTCCTAATTTAATGCACAAGATGTGTACCTGGTGCTAGCAGAGGCCAGAAGAGGTGCTGGGAATTGAACCTGGGTCTTTTTGAAGAGCACTCAGTGCTCTTACCACTGAGCCATTTCTCCAGCCCTTCTCCTGACTTCTTAACCAGTTATAACTCTATTCTGGACTTCTATTTTATTCCAAAGCATTGAATGTTTCTTGTCGCCTGTAACAGACTCACAAGATGGTGAAATAAGATCAAGCAAAAGAGTGTGAAAAAAAAAGAAAGCTGGAAAATGCCTAGGACCATTTAAACATGAAGGTTTTTTGTAAGCTTTCAACCGCTGATTCAAAGCAAAAGAGCAACAAAAGCCCTTTAAATTGACATTTGTTTCCTTCTGTTCTTTTCCCTTTTCCCTACTAAATGATTTGTAGCCTGAGTATTCCTAGAACTCTCTCGGAGAGTCCGCCTTAGATCTGCTGCTGAGCGGTTTTAATTTCTATTCTCCATTGTCTGGTCAGACACTGAAGAGGACATTGTTGCCATTAATCCTTTGTTCTTCTATAATCTCAGTTTCTGTGCAAAGTCAGGAACCGGTAGGAACCGACCTGCCTCATGGCTACCCCATTGCCCACAAGTAAGATGATATATAAAACAATACGATTTTTTAATAAGAACTTTTAAAAAATCATGAGTAATCTCTTTTCTTCCTGGTCTTTTTTTTTTTTTTTTTTTTTTTTGGGAGAAAGACTCTGGTGTGGGTGAGTTTCTCAGCACACTTGGTTGAAAAATACAAAAACAAAAACAAAAAACCCACAGCCAATTGTTTCTATAGAACCTGTTGTTCTTTATTATTGTCCTAGAAAAATTGGAGAGTTGACTCATAAGAGTGTAAGTCAAGATGAGCGATTACTTAAGGCTTGAGTGCATCACCACTGGAGGCTTGGTGGGAAGGTATTGTTCTATCCTGGTTGTTTCTCCCCTGAAATGAACCAAATCTTACTCTTTGCTTTTGAGTTCTGCATTGTGGTTGGTGCAGCATATCTTTTCATAATCACAGATGTCATCACCAGGGCACAACAGAAAATGACATGGACGTGTAAGCTAGAAGGTGGAGGCCCGTTTCGAACAAGCTCTTGTGGAGGAGTGATAGTTAATGAGAAGCTAGAGAGGTTTTGAAAGTCAGAGGTCACCAGCATTGTACAAGCAGAGATTAGTGACCTGCTGGATGAGAAATGCAGTGTACTACTGCTGTTGTAACTGTTGGAATGCCAGAGGAACATGAGAAACTGTAAACTAAAAGAAAAGCTGAATGATGGGGTAATTACAGTTGAAGATGCAGTGTCTGTGTGTGGGATGATATCTACAATTCCATGGTACTGGGAAGTTAGATTAAGAAAGCTTACACAAAAAGGTCAAGGTCATGATGGTACTGGAAAGTGTTGGGGCTGGGAGGATGGTTCAATGGATAAAGTGTTTACGACATAAGCATGCGGTCCTGAGTTGGGATCTTCAGTATTCACATAAGAGCAGGGTATAGTAGCACACACCTGTGACCCCAGGGTTGGGGGACCCAAACAAATGAATTCTGGGTTTATTGGCCGGCTAGTCTAGCCAAATGGTGAGCTCCAGGTTCAGTAAGAGAGCCTATCTCAAAAAATAAGGTGGAGACATGATTGACAAGGCATCCTGAAATTATTCTCTGGCCTCCACATATGCCTGTGTGGCTGAGTGTATATCTTCTACCCCAGTATCAACACACACACACACAGAGAAAGAGAGAGAGAGAGAGAGAGACAGAGAGAGACAGAGACAGAGAGAGGGAGACAGAAAGAGAGAGAGCTGAAGTGTGTATCCCTGAATACATTTCCATCAAGTTTCTGTCAAGAAAGCATTGCTGTAACTAAATGAATTCAAGCCATTGAAGATGTCTGTGAACAGAGTGACTGAGTGAAGGGACAATCCTATTTTATCTTCAATCATTTTCTCCCTGGCCTACAAGAGAAGGCTGAGTGTCGTCCAGGATGAGCTTTGAAATGTAGGGACAGATTCTGCCTGACATATGCAAGATCCACTAAAAAAAAAATGCATGTTTGTGATGGCTGGGGAAAGTAAAATGAATGGTCAACTGTTTTCCTGGGATCCAGGGATTCCTTAGGATGTGATTCTGTAATAGAGCTGAGAAAGTTTCAGATACAATCAATACAATGGTGTGTGTTCATTACTTTCTTATGAGAGACCTGATCAGAAGTTAGATCTTGCTAACAGAGATCCCTGCCCCCCAAGTCAGAAGAACACACCTTTCTGGTGTTGCTTGCCGGTTTTAGAAACAAAAAAGGCAAGATGGAGGCCTCAAGTTTCTGTCCAAGTAGAAAGATGTCTTCCTCTCATAGGGATGGAGACCTATAAATCTGCAAACATTAGAAGGCAGTGTGTGTGTGTGTGTGTGTGTGTGTGTGTGTGTGTGTGTGTGAGAGAGAGAGAGAGAGAGAGAGAGAGAGAGAGAGCGCACAATGAGAACAGTGAGAAGAGCCATCTCCCTGGCTTTTCTGTTTCTGCTCCCATAATGCCCTTTAGAGATCTCTGCTCTGACTGCAATTGGAGGCTCCTTAGATCTTATCATCCTCCTTGTAGAACAACACTCCAGTGTTGCCAGACTCCATCTCTCAGGCTCACCACCCGAACGGGGCCTTTTAACAGTCATTTCCCACCAATCCATCATGTCAGCTACTTCTGGTAAATATTTTGGGCCTTAGCTGTGGCATGAATCTTTCTGTTGGGAAATAGGTTCCCATTTCAGAAGCCAGAGCATCTTGTATTTCAGAAAAAGGCCGTGTGACTGAAGTTAAAGAAAGAGGAGCTTTTCAAGAAACAATCTGTGGTGTCACATGGCAGAGAAGTTCTACCAGTGTCACCAGGAATGTCACTGGTCACTTTGCTAAGGAGTCCTGCAGATCTAGTTGTGGGTGTAGAAGCAAATTGTGGTAGGATGGGTATCAAGGGATAGAGAGAACACATGCTCAGGAGAGTATGTTTCACATTACTGACAGTCAGAGAGCTAGAGAGTGAGAGCATTATAACAAGACAGTCAGGCTCTAGGCGTTGCTGATGGAGTGAGGCCCCTCAGGATGCCAGAGGGCTGACAGCTCTGTGTCATGGGACTTGTCATCCTGAAAAAATTATTCTGTAGCCTTCACAGAATAATGACTTGCAACATAGCTTGGAATCTGCTTATTCTTCTCAAAAGTGTGATATTTCCTAAACAATATATAGAAATACCAAAAGGTAGCTTTTAAAAACTGCTCAACCATCTGGAAATGGTGGTGGTTGGAAGATTCATTCCTCCATGTGGCATCTTGGAGGGGACAGTTACTTGAAAGACTGGGGGTCCAGTTAGATCACTTTCCTCTCCATCTAGTCTCAGGGGCTCTCACAGTGGTTTCTTCGGCAATGGAGTGGGGTTTCTTAAGAGGTAACTTAGAGCTCTAAGATGAGTGGATCCAAGAGATAGTGAGTGGAACGATGTGGGCCTACAACTCGGCACAATGTTAATTCTGCCACATTGGATTGATCATAGCTATTACAAAGCCCTCAGATTCAAGAATAGAGACATACATCCTGAGTGACAAGTGACTTGTGAACCTCATTGTTATACAAGCCCTTGCAGTTCACATGTTGACCAGATCACAGCACAGACTCCCATTTGTGCATTTTTTTTTTTTTTTAAGACAGAGTTTCTCAGTGTAGCCCTGGCTGTCCTGGAAGTCGCTTTGTAGACCAGGCTGGCCTCTGACTCACAGAGATATTCCTGCTTCTGCCTCCTGAGTGCTACGACTAACGGCTTTTAAGAGCTGGTTACTTGAAGTTTCTAAGAACCTTCTTACTTCATTATTTAATGGAAGGTGGGCCTGAAATCTCCCCTCCAGTTCTTGCATTGCCTCACATGGATGCCCATCTCTGCCTCCCCTGAGCTGGTGGAGTTAGGAGATACGATCTCTTACTCATATGCTGCAGGAATAGGCAGGCTTCTTTTCGTCTATCTCTATATTCCATCTCTTTAAATCTTTTTCGAAATCCAGGAAGATGGAAATTGCTACATGTTAGAAGCAGTGCACTGTGCTTATGTTAAATGAGGGGAGGAAGGAGAAATACTCTTCAGAAAGCTACTTTATATGGTACAATTTTCAGTAAGGTTTCATTTCTTGTTCTCTTAATGCTGAGTGCTAATCCTTTTAGCGAGTTTGTTGTGGGTTTCTGCAACGTTGGTGGGTAGTGAGCAGCAATGTTCGTTATAACTTAGGTTAATCATACATGTAAATTACAGTTAATTATATTATATTTTACTATACTTCAAAACTTAGAGGGTCAATCTTAAATACCAATAGGGCTTGCCACCTGTAACATTTCTAGGAATCCTTTTTGTCTTGATGTGAGCCATTAGAAAGCTTATAAAGAATAAAGCGTCTAGCCACTTCCCTTTGAAAAGCCAAAGTTCATCCAGAAAAGAAGTAGCCGATGCATTTATACTTCTTCATTGACTACAAGCAGCAGCATCAAAGACCTGTTTCCCTAAAGACCATTTTACTGTCTAACAAATGCAACTAAGTATTACTTGTGTTCAAAATGATCGTGTCCTTTTCCTAAAGCCAGATAGAAAAAATTAATTCTAACTAGAACCCTCCCCCTTTTTTAGTTCTTCGTCTTTTTTTGGGAAAGAAGAGTTGTAATTAGAGTTGTTTGTAAACTATTCAAGACCTTTAAATTCCATTACAGAAATGATACAGTTCCACTTTGTATTAAACCACTAATGGCTTCACTTCCCAACAAAGCCGGATCTTCTTGCATTCCCAGGCTCAGGAAACAGCAGGTCAGAAACAGTGTTTTGGGGCCTTGGAGCCACTGAGGGCTGAGTATTACTTATGAGAAAGAAAAAGAAGAGCAGATTCTCTGGGTTAAAATTTGATAGAATGCCGCCGTGGCGAAAGTGACTAGACACTGCAGAATTCTCAACTTCTCACTACGCAGCTGCTGGATCTGCTTCAGTTTTCATTTCTGCTTTGGAGGTGTTCTGGAGAGGTTGGACAGAAATCATCTGAATAAGTATTCTTGTAACTAGCCTATAATGAGGACATTCTCTGTTAATGTTGAGACCTATCTGCAGCTCAAATCCTTAATTAAGGATTGCCCTTAGTCAGGATGCTGAGTCTCATTTCTGTATCTCTACCTATACTCCAGAAGCCTGTCAATCTTTCGGTAACTTTTGAGAAGAGCTTAGGGTATGTTGAAGATACGTTCTGGGCAGTGAATGACCTTCATTGTCTGAGTAATACAAAATAACTCCTACAAATCAACACTAAAAAGCTTCCATCGTTGCAGGAGAAAGCATAGAGAAGCGGGCATTGTGGCCAATCTCTCTTTGCACTTAAGTTTTTCGTTATCTCCCCTGGTTTAAGAAATGGTCACCAGCCAGCAGACACTGCAGGCTTATAGTATTGGCATCCAATTTATTTAGGTCCAGTCTCTCTCTGTCTCTGTCTCTCTGTGTGTGTGTATGATGTCTAGCAACTTTGAGAACGCTTAAAAGAAATTATCCGGTCGGTGTCGGGGCCAAGTGGTACTCTTGTGCGAGGGTCACGTGAGACCAAGGCCGACGGTGGGGTGCGGGGGCGGGGAGGCAGTGTCGAGCCGAGCCGATGAAGGGATTCCATAGGAGCTTCAAGGCTGCGGGGTGACGTCTCCGCAGGACAGCGGGGCATCTCAAGCCTCTAGCCGTGCGGGCCTGTCCCTTTAAGGGGCCGGTCTCCGGGCCCTTCTGGCCGCGACGCCCGGACGTGCGGAGCCGCCCCGCCCCGAAGCCGCCCGTTTCCTGCGGGGCGACGCGACGGCACCTGAGCTGCTGCAGCGGGGCCTCGGAGCACGCTGACCCGGCTGTAGAGCCCGCGTCGCCGCGTCGTCCCGTGCTGGTTCCCGGCTGCGCAGGGTAAGGAGCCGGGCCCGGAGGTTTCCGTGCGCCCGGGAGCGGAGCGCGTCCTCCTGGTAGGCCTCGGCCGGGGGGTGGCAGTCTGCAGCGTCCGCCCAGGCCGCGCGGCCGCTGGCTCGCCCTGGGGATCCGCCTGCGGGTTCCGGCTCCCGGCCTCCACCTCCGATCTCCCCCGCGCCCAGCCCCGACCCTTGCTCGGTTAGTGGCCGGAGCTCCGGGGCGGTCTCCTGAGGACGAGGTCGGCCCGCTCCGGCCGCGGGGTGACCGTGGAGCCTATTTTTAGCCGGGCCCGCGGGCCCCCGGGAGGGCGGGTGGATTAAGGCTCCGAGGAGGGTGGACGGAGGGAGCTCCTTGCTTCGGGCGCTCCGGGCGGGCCGCCGCTGGGCCACGCGTGCGCCATGCCGGAGCCGCTCGCTCAGTCGCTGGTCCCGGAGCGCGGCCCCTCCCACCGCCCGGTGCGCGGAGTTCGGGGAAATCCGCGAAGTTCTCCCTGCCTCCCAGGGGTGTGTCCGCCTCGGTTCCCAACAATGGGTTTGGGGGCATCCGGGATCTGGTCCGGTTCGCGGGGGTGGGGGAGGGAGGAGAGTCGGGTCATCCGAGACGAGGCGAGCTGCGTCTTCTCCTTTGTCCGGCTTGCACCTCGATTAGGTTAAAAAGTGGGCTGTTCATAGTGTCAGCCGGTCCTTCTGGGGGAAGAGGAAATCGGGGCTACTCCCAGACATGAATTCCGTAGCAGCTATTGGAAAAAGCATAGCTCCAAAAGCTACGGCTGGACATTTCAGAGTTTTGTAGCAGAGGGTTTTGAGAAATAGATACTCCATACCCAGGTAAAGCGGAACACCTTAAAGGTGAACTAAACAATGTGTTTTGTAGCAGGTGATTTAGGGGAATTTGCATTTTTGCCCAAATTAGATTACTCACCCAAGGAGCAGTGGTTTGACACTTGAGATAATCTTCCCATGATCTGAGCTGGAGCACTCCGACTGACCTGTATTTTCTGCGTCCCGTAGCCGTTTTGATGTATTGCTTGATAAATAAGCACCTCCCCCATTTCTTTTACAAACCTGCTATGAAATAGCTACGCTTATTTTAGGTAGATTTCTTTCCCATGCCTACTTTGAGTTAGAAAATCTCTTTTAATTTTGTAGCCCTCAGTAGACATAAGTGTCTTAATTATCAGGTGCGTTTGGAGACTAAGGTGCTCTACTTTACTGAGATACACACTGAAATGTAAAATATAATAGAGTCTATCCGAAAAATTTCTCAGCTGTATTAAACAACTCAAAATCATAAAGGCTACTTCATATATCCCTTTGTTGACTCATTGTCGGCATTATGAAGTGGCATTAGTTTTCTAAAATTGCATTGGGATATTTCTGTGTCCTCACTGAGTATTAGTAGTCTGTTGTAGTTTCCCCCTAAACAAACGGAATCCAGTAAACAAAATCAAAATCTATCCAAAACTCCCTCACTTCAAGCAGCTCACAGGCTTACTAGTTTCTAAGTTTAAATTTTTATTTTATTATCATTAGTATTTGGTTAGAGACTTGTTCTGAGCCTTAACTTGTAAAGGACCCATGTTAAGATTGGCTGTTGTTCAGTTTTTAGCTGGAATTTTACTGGAACTCTTTGGAGGATGTATTGTTTCCACAGGGAGGGACGCATTGAGATGAACCGAGAATCTTGAGAATGTCCAACAGACAGACACTATGCCTTAGGGTGACACCTCCAACTCTGCAATGTGTATTGTTTGTTTGCCTTTTTATAGCACTATTTTAATTTACAAATTTCAATACTTTGTAAAAATTAAAAATTAGTAAACTTAATGGTTTCAGGAGAGTTTGGTTTAGAAATCTGACCTCATAAGTAGTAAGGAAACACATGGGGAAAATGTGTGATAGTAAGCTTTTGGTGCTGTGTGTGGTTTTAAAGTACTTTGAAGGCAAATCTAAGGTACTCCTAGAGACTAGAAGCAACTGTCTAAAGTGATAGTGACTGATTATTTATAAACAGACCGAATTTCTTTTCTTGATATTTCAGTTCTTAGGAATATAATTTGAGGTGTTCTGATAAAGATTTAAGTTATGTGTAACTGGCTGAGGGAAATTGGTGTAAGAATATGAACTATATTTTCCCTATAAATAGAAATTGAAAGAGAAAAACTAGGTGTCATGAACCAGAGAGTTTGACTAACTTAAGTTATCCCTAAAGTTGAAGAAAAAAGAAATAATTTATAAGCACTAGCAGAATGAAATGGTACTTACAGTGTCTTTCAAAGAACTGACTGTTAAATTGCTTTTAAGCCTTTTCACTTTTAAAAAATACTGTTGGACATGGTGGTGTCTTTAAGCCTAGCACTCCTGAACCAAAGCTGGTAAGGTCACGTAGTAAGAGCCTGTCTCCAAAATAAAAATAAAAAAGGTTTTGAGTTCTAACAGCTAAATTATCCCCTCACCCACCTTTAAAAGAAGGGTTTAGTCTCTGCCACAGAGATTGTTCTGTCCCCATTTTTATTCATTATAGCAAATAATTGGAATCAACCTAGTTGTCCATCAACTGACAGTGAATAATGAAAATTAGGGCTCTGTCTAAAACAGAAGACTGCCAGCTCTAAGGGAAAATGATGTCAGAAGTTTGCAGGAAAATGGTAGACTTGGAACGTATGTTAGTAATCAAGGTCACACAATTGGGTATAACCTGAATGTAATATCTGTGTATGTAAAACAATGTACATGTTGGTGCATATAACATGGTGGCCAGAGAGGAGACTGTCAGGATGACGGCGGACATGCAGGGATGGGTGTGACTTGGGGTTAAGGTTTCAGGTTTTATAGACTTTGGGTTTGGCTAATTTTGTCATTTGATGTTTTTATTTGCAATTTTAAAATTAAAGTTTATAAAGTAAATTAATGAAACACTTTGGTACTAAAACAGAAGAAAAAAGACAGGAGCTTACTGTATAGCCCTGACTGGCCTTGAACTTACAGAGATCCCTGTCTTTGCTGCTGCTTGTTGAACAGTACACCTGACTACTGTGGGCTTTTAAAGATAAAGACTCAAGTCAAACTTTCAATAAAATAAGAATAATTTTGATAGAGATTCTGATTGAAAGTATAACATTCCCAGGAAAAGTACACGAAACATTCAGCTGTTTAAAAAGTTGAGTTCTGGGCTGGAGAGGTGGCTCAGCGGTTAAGAACACTGACTGTTCTTCCAGGACCTGAGTTCAATTCCCAGCATCCACATGGCAGCTAACAACTGTCTGTAATTCTAAGATCTGACACCCTTACACAGTTATACATGCAAGCAAAACACTAATTCACATAAGATAAATAAATATTAAAAAAAAGTTGGGTTCTACTACTGTGCATATCTTTTAACACCATTTGTAATGTTGAGGGTTGATCCTTTGGCCCATATATGGTAGACAAGTGCTGTATTGCTCATCTATATACCTCACTCTCCATCATCTTTACTACCTCAGAGGAATTGAGAACTTCTAACTGTACATTAATCTACTTCTGGCAAAGTGCTATGCTCACTAATTGTAGTAATTGTTTGTATTCCTTTTCCTCCAGGGTTCTCTGCGGATTTCTTTCTATCTTCACTAATTTGCTTTTCCTTTACTGCTTATCCTGTAAAAGTTGATGTGTTCAATCCTTGATTCACTTCCTCTCTACAGTCTTCTGGCAGTCTCATCCAGTGTCTTGGCTCAGACATCTATCTATATGTCTAGTCTGGTTTTCCTCTGCATTTCAGGCAGTGTTAGCTTCCACTCAGACTTTCCGGTTTCTCCTCCACCTACTTCTTCTGATATTGCCTAATCCATTTATAGCCATTCATCCCACAGTCTGGCAGAATTGTTGGGGTTATCTCTGACATATCTGTTTGATGCTTGACATTCTCTGATTTTTCTTGTTTTAATAACATGACAAGAATCCAACCCTATGCATTGCTAATGATGCACTCCAAGGCACTCTCATCTCTTGCTTAGATAGCTGAAGTTGGCCTCCTAACTGGTCTCCTTGCATCAGGCCTAGCTCCTCACAGTCTTTACACCACAGCAGCCAGATATCACTTCTCAGAGGTATCCCTCACAGCCTAGAGGCCTTCTGCAGTCTGAGCATGCTCTCTCCAGCTCTCCTTGCCTCAGTTTAACTGCTGACCCCCTCCTCTCCCAACTGGCTTAGGGTCTGTAGGTTATCTATCCTTCACTTTCCCGGGAAGATACTTTCATGGCATACTCTCTTACCTCCTTTGTTATTCAAGTGGCATTTTTATGCCTGCTTTGTTTAAAGCTAACCCCTCACTCCTGGTGTCTGTACTCCTGTTCTAATGCCTGTATCGTGCTCTGTTTTCTCCTTGAGCACTTGTGCCTTTTAACACACCTTATACTTTTCTTGTTAGTTAGATTTATTATTTCTTCTACCCCTAAACACATACTATAATACAACTTTTAAGAGAACAGGCATTTTATTTGTTTTGCTCGTTTATTTATGTATTTATTTTGAGAGAGGGTCTCCTCATAGAGCAGAGGCCGGCCATGAAGTTGCTATGTATTCCGGGCTATGTAACTCAGGCTGGTTTGAATTTGCCTCCTTCCTGCCTTCTCCTTTCCAGTATGGGATTATAAATACATGCCATTAACTGACGCTTCTTTGTTTAACCTAAGTGTTTAAGGCATTGTTTGGCTGAATTTGTCAGATGAATTAATTTCTGTATCCTGAAGTTCCTTTCTTTGCTGGATATTACCTTCTGGATACCTGGAGCTTTTAGTTTGTTCCTTTCCTAGTAACTTTCAGAGAGTAGAAGAGATGAGAGAGAGAGACTCTGGAAACCTTTTGGTAGAGGAATAATGTTATGCTGTGGTAGATTTTTTTTTTTTTTTAAGACCATTGGTTAATTTAAAATAAATGGCTAAAACAAGACTTAAGTTGTACCTTAGTCAAGTAAAATGACATATGCCTGTAATTCCAACACTCAGGGGGTATGGGGAGAAAAGGCAGGTGGATTTCTGTGAGTTCAAGGCCAGCCTGGTCTACATAGAGAGTTTGAGGGCAACCAGAGCTTCATAATGAGATCTTGTCTTGAAAAAAAAAAAAAAAATTCAAACCGAACTAAGACACATTAAATATTTGTACTCAAAGCATTTAACATTAATTTACATGCATATCTTTTTATTTAGAAAAATAAATTTTCTTAGAAGAGGGGTCTTCTGATTTCCCTTTTATAGATTATATTCTACAAGCATTGTCTATAACTGTTTGTTTTTGTTTTTTGAGACAAGGTTTCTCTGTGTAGCCCTGGCTATCCTGGAACTCACTCTCAAACCCACAGGCTTTCCTGCCTCTGCCTCCTGAGTGATTAAAGGTGTGTGCCACCACCACAGTGACTAAAACTTCTCATATTGGTTTCTTTAAAATAGAATGAAAATGCTGATACTTAGAAATTCAAATCCTGGAGTTTTCAGGTCCGTCAAAAGTTCTTAATTTTATTTTCCTACATTTAACTTTGGTAGATATTACTCATGTTTTTGCAAAAAGAGGGCCTTATTTTGCATTCGGGGAGAGGCCAAGACAGCACCATTTTGAGTAAGCTTGATAGCAGCTCTAGGGTCGTAGCAGTCCCTACTGTAAGGAGAATGTTGTTTGCCCACATATTTTCAGAGAGGGTACTGACGATTGAACCCAGACTTATAAAAGCTAGGGAAATGCTCTATCACTGAGTTACATCCCTCATACATTTCTTTATTTTGATCTGAGTAAATTTGTAATTATCAGTACTTTTCTGAGACTAAGTGAGTAAGTACATTGTCTATAAGGACACACACGTTATGCTACGTGCTCATTGGAAAATGTGGAACAATTCTTTACTGTTAGACAGGAACCAGATGAGTTGCTGAGTGAGCTTTAGTAAGCTAGAAGTTGAAAGGAAACCTGCAGGTCTTAGGCCTCATTTACACTAAAGTTTTATGTAAGTTCTTTATCTCCCAGTTCTTAATTACATGAATTCCTGTGACATATTAGAGATAGAGAGTGCTGGGAGTCTGAAGAGCTTGGCTTTGGATTTGGCCTTGCTGATTAGTACCACCTGGTCATTGCTAGTTACCGCAGGTACCTCAAACTCAATTGCTCTTTGCTTTTTTTAGACTTGAATATATATTTTGTTCCTAAGCCATTTTTTATTTTGTTCCTTTTGAACTCTATAAGGGGACTCTTTTTGTATGAATTTATTTGAAACTTCCTTTTTTCCATTCAGACTTTTTGTGATGATACTTTTATTGTCACATAGACTTTTGCATGAGACAAGTTGCCCAGACTGACCTTGAACTCAGGACTTCCCTGATTGCCCCTGGTGCTGACTTTAGACCAGCTGCATCATTGTAGCTTTCTGTTTGTTGCTGGACATTCTTAGCTGCTTTTCTTAACACATGACCTGGATTTTTTTGGTGGGTTATTTGTTTGACCTGAAAACTAATTAATGACCAATTATATATTACAAATAACTTCTGCTACATTATGGTTTATTGTCACTTTTTTTGTTGGCTGTATTAAAACTAGTTTAGTTTTAATTTATCATTATTTCCTGTGGTGATTTATACAATGTATCCTGAGATTGTATTAAGACCAACATTGCGGGGATATTCCTGGGCGTTTCTTGCAAAGTTTCTATGCTGCCTCACAGTTTTGTCCCTGAAGTTGACTTGTAATTTCTTCTTTCTTGTAATTGTTTTTTTCTGCATACTCTGCATTGTGTCAGGTTTCTAGTTCTTCAGTGCTAAGATGTGTTTATTTGCTAGATTCCTCAGTAGTAGCTCCCTACAATATAGGGTTGTTTAAGGATTGTATCCATGTTTTGCTTTATTAATTATGTAGGATTCTTAAAAATTTATAGTTACATACTTTGAAATCTCAAATCTAGTGCCCATATGACATGTAAAAGATTTGTAAGCATCTCAGGCCAGGGGTGTGTGTGCTGTGGTTTTCTTAATTTGTCAGGACTTGCTGCCTACCTCTGCTGTGTGTCCAGCTCATGAGTATTCTTATTATCTGAGTAACCGCATTTCTGTAACCTCTCTGCTCTTGCACTGCTATCACATCACCCCACCCCAATCCCTGTCCCCTTCTGGGAGAGCTGTGCTGCAGTCTACTGCTTCTGTAGGCTCTCCATCTATGCTTTCCCTTAAATAGGCTGTTAGGAATTTGCTCGTGGAGTGCCATTAAAGTCAAAATTAAAATATAGACTACAGATTAGATTATAATGTTTTAGAAGCAAGAATCAGTGAGCACCCTTGAGTTTGCTCATCCAAGAAGTGTGTGTCTATAGCATAAACTACCAGGAAGAAATTTTATCTGTTGAAGAGGACACACTATTTTTGTACTTGCTAAATTTGTGTGTGTGTGTGTGTGTGTGTGTGTGTGTGAGAGAGAGAGAGAGAGAGAGAGAGAGAGAGAGAGAAAGAGAGAGTGTCATGTGGGTCCTGGGGATTGAACTCAGGCTGTCAGGCTTCGTGGCATACCCCTTTACCCACAGAACCGTCTTGCCAGCCTTATTTTTATATGTAGGTAATGCTTTTCCTAAAGTTAGTTCTCTTGAGATTGAATTAATCATACTCAGACTAACATTGTGAAAATTTTCTTCCAAGCCCATTTAAATATTTGCAACACTAATGAAAGGTGGTAATATTTTCAAATATAATTTTCAGGTGGTTTATGGAATCTAGCATATGATAAGCTACATTTGTTTAAAGTGTCACTGCACTGGTGAAATGATTACCATTCTCAAGGCTTTGTACTTCACGCCCAAAATTTCTTGGTCTTCATAGTAATTCCTCTTTTGCCCTGGTTGCCTAACTGAAAAGAGGTGTTACAGTATTTCAGTTTGCAAAGTTTAAAGTTACTGAAGCTGCTTTGAAAATACATTGCAGCTCGGTGGGTGTGGTGACATCATCCTGAAACCCTAGCGCAAAACACAAAGGGGGTTGGGGGAGAAAATGTCTCCAAGCCAATCTGGTGGATGCATTTTCTCAGTGGAGATTCCCTCTTGCTAGATGTGTCTGGTTAAATCATGTTAACAAACTGACTGGTGATTTACAATATGATTTTAGGTGAAAATTTTACATTTTGATGGTCATTTCAGGAAAGGTTAATGCTTTTGTCTCTTTTAAAAAAATTTATTTTATTTGCATTGGTATTTTGCCTACATGTATGTCTGTGTGAGGGTGTCATATTTTGGAGTTACAGACAGTTGTTAGCCATCATGTAAGTGCTGGAAATTAAACTCAGGTTCCCTGGAGAACAGTCAGTGCTCTTAACCACGGAACCATCTCTCCAGTCTGTGTTATTTATTTTTTGGAAGTTTATTTATGTGAAACTTGTTTTTAAGATCTCCTACTGGCAAATGTAGTGCATTAGTAAAATTTATAGTTTGTATAAAGGGAACTTATTTTTTTCAGGTTTTAAGTAGTTTTCTTGAATTATTTATCTAAAATATTATGGTATGTGTGGATGATGGTGCATGTATGTGGGTATACATGTGCCACATGCATGAACAGAGGTCAGAAAACAATGTACTGGAATCTTATGTTATTCCACTAGGGGATCCAGGACTCAGCCTTCATGTTGGCAGGCTTGGGGCATGCCAGTATTTTTGTACTGATAAAACAATTAACAAAAAAAAAAAAGTAAGGGAAGAAAAGGTGGGGTGAGTTATGGAGGGAAGGTGTGGCATGGGGGGCAGGAGCAGGAAGAGGAGATGACATCTCTTCTGTACACAGGAGGTAGAGGGAGGGCTGGAAGCCAGTGCTGTGTACTACCTTCTAGAGCACCACTAGACACAGGAGCCTCCCAGAAAGGCTAAAGCCATCTGCGGAAGTCAGACTTTTGTGCTGGCTAAGAAATCTCTCTGGCCCTGAGTGTTTTTATTCGATGTAAATGATCTTGTTTTTGTATTACAAATAATATATTTGGGTTTCCTAGAGTTAGTTTGTCTTTTGAGACAGGGTCTCACTGTGTAGCCCTAGCTGACCTAAAACTCTGTGTAGATTAGGCTGGCTTGAACACACAGAGATAGCCTGTCTCTGTGCTCTGTTACATCTAATTTAGTTTTTTAAAAAATTATTATTAGTAAAAAAAAAAATTTACCTTTACTCTGTGTCTATGTGTACATTAAGTGATTTTTTTTCAATGTAATCTTGTAGAATACAAACAGTTATTTTGAGTTCCTCTTAATTTACAAAGTTCCCTTGTCCTGTGAGTGGCTGTGCCCCAGGATTTGTGTCTGTGTTGGCTTGAGTTTCTCCTCCAGTCTAAATGAAGGCATGTTAGTGGATACTCTCTGAGATAGGATCTCAATTTCTTGTTCAGGCTGGCCTCAGGCTCCCCTTCACCTGCAGTAGCCTTCCAGGTGTTGGTGTTATAGGCACGTGCCACCGCACTCAGCTCCTTTAACCTATATTTAATCGTTTATTAGTCTTAAATTTTTTTTTTTTTTAAAAACTTTATTTATTTATTTATTTGCCTTGGTGTTTGCCTGGAACTGGAACTACAGACAGTTGTTAGCTGCCATGTGGGTGCTGGGAATCGAACCCGGGACCTCTGGAAGAGCAGACAGTGCTCTTAACCGCTGAGCCATCTCTCCAGCCCCTTTTGATTTCTTTTTATTTTTATTTTGCAGAAACCCTAATTCTTATTTGTTCAGTCATTTCTTTATATTGACTGCTTTTAGTATTTTCTTCTTAGTTAGGTTTTCTATTGCTGTAGTAAAATATCATGATCAAACAACTGAGGGAGGATGGTTTTGAATGAAATGAGGACATGACCTTTCCCAGGTATGGTTGAGAAGTTTTTTTTAATTGTAGATGTGATGAAGAGAGCAGTCATGAACATGGCCAACATACTGAACGAGGTTATGAGAAGTCGTAGAGAGGAGTCAGAGTCAGAGAGGGACCAAAGAGGCATGTAGTCAAAATGATGAGGTCTACAGGAATCAGCAGCTGGGGAAGGGAAGCCCAGCACCTGGGTTGGACAGGTTTGGGGTGGGGTGGGCTGAGAAGTGCTGGGAGAAGCCACAAGCACTGAGTAAGATGTTCCAGGTTTCCTTGGAAACATATAGGTTATAGTCCATCATGCAGGGAAATAAGATCAGAAATTCAGGCACGTGATGTGGGATGTCTTTCTGTGCACTGTGAATAACATTGGTAAACAAAGGAACTGTTTTGACCTATGGCAAGGCATCTTAGAGATAGCTGAGAAATCCGAGCATAGATAAAAGGGAAGGAGGGCAGAGTCAGATGGAGACAGGATCCAGCTGCCTAAGTAGCAAGATGTAAAGAAACAGGAGAGCCACAGGTCACATGGCAGACAGATGAATGGAAATGGGTTAAGATGCAAGAGCTAGAAAGCAATGTGCCTGAGCCATAGGCCAAGCAGCATGTAATTTTTAAAAAAATATTTATTTGCTTATTATGTATACAGTATACAGATGTCATCATAGATGGTTGTGAGTCACCATGTGGATGCTGGGAATTGAACTCAGGTCCTCTAGAAGAACAGTCAGTGCTCTTAACCTCGGAGCCATCTCTCTAGCCCGCAGCATGTAATCAATGTAAGACTTTGTAAGATTATTGGGGCTGCTGGTCTGGATCTTGGGGCCAGGCCGGGCCAGAAACTCATATTACAGGCAGGAGCCTGAGGAGCTGATGTAGAGGCCTTGGAGGAGTGCTGTGACTGCTTCCTCCTCATGGCTTGCTCAGCCTGCCTTCCTGTTTGTATACACGATCACCAGCCCACAGATAGCCCACAGGCCCAGCTGGTGGGGGTATTTTCTCAGTTAAGGTTCCTTTTCCCAAAATGACTCCAGTGCCTATCAGATTTGACATAACAGTAGCCTGCACAGTATTTATTAATATGGCATTTTTCATGCATAGAGAAGGCACATTTTGATCACATTCATGTTCATGTTCTGTCCTCTGCCCTCTGCTCGTCCTGTATGCTCCTCTTCCTGGCAGTGCTCTTTCTACTTCCATGGGTTTTCTTCCTGTATTCTGCATAGGAGAGAATATTTGATACTTATCTTAGTGTGTCTGGTTTATTCTGGCTCACACGATTGTCCCTAGTTCTGTGTCCTGTAGATGAGACGGTTTTTTTCTTTATGGCTGAATGAATTCTCTAGTGGTATATGTTACATTTTCTTAGCTGATAGACACCTGAGTTGATTCCATAAACTTGGCTGTTATGAATATTGTTTATAACATGGATGTGTAAGCATCTTTACTATATGCTGTTATTGATTCATTTAATACTTTCTTAGGGAGTGGTATAGCAGGATCATATGATCTATTTTTTAGCCTTTTAGAGTCCTTCATACAGATTTTCAAAGTGTTTGCACAGCATTTCTAACAGTATATACTATACCTGCCCCCAGCATGATTTTTTGGTGTAAGTTGTTTTTGTTTTTTTAAGTTACTGACTAAATCGTGGCGATTAGTCTTCTGTTGATGAGTAGTCTGTGGAGCTGTTTCTTCCACTGTTTCCTTTGCAGTCTCATTTGCCACTTACCGGTCCTTCCTGAGCTGTTGGGACAATGTATGGTCATTGCCTGTGCCTGTATCTTAAAATATTCTCTGCTAGCAGTTTCAGGGTGACAGACTCTTGATTTGTTTCGAGTGGATTTTCAGGAAGGGTGAGAGAGACTCACTTGTTTCAGTCTTCTGCTTGTGGGTCTGCTTTTCCTAGCACAGAACGAGGTCGCCTTTTCCCCAGTGTGTGTTTTTGCACCGTTGTTGACAATTGACCACACATGGTTGGGTTTGTGATGAGTCCTTAAACTGGCCCCATGGTTATTTCTGTGCCAGCATTGTGCTGTGTTGTTACTGGGGCTCTGTAGTTTATAGTGGAACCAGCACTGGGTAGTTTTCATAGTGCTCCTCTTGGGCATTCTGGCCAGCAGTAATAAACAAACCATTTTTTCTTTTTTCTTTTTTAATATTTATTAATTATGTATACAGTGTTCTGAATGCATGCCAGAAGAGGATGTCAGATCTCACTCTAGATGGTTATGAACCATTATGTGCTTGCTGGGAATTGAACTCAGGACCTCTGGAAGAACAGTCAGTTCCCTTATGCTCTGAGCCATCTCTCCAGCCCCTACAAACCGTTTTTCTAAAAGAATGCATTTGGCTTAAAAAAGAAGCAACATAAACTTAGATGTTATAGGTTCAAAGGACAGGAAGCATGGTGGATGCAGTGGGGGTCTGTTTGGGATGCAGAGATTTTGGGTTGTTTACCAGGAGGTACTAATAAGCTTGCTCAGCATGGACCTCACAGCTCTTGTTAACTGCCTTGTCATTGAATAGCTTGCTGTGAGCTAGTTCTTGAGCATGTGCATCATTCTTGTACAGCTAAGGAACTTTAAGTTCCTAGATTGAAGGCTATCTGTTCCTGGGTATAGACAGTCTGTTCACTTGTGTTGTTTGAATATGCATGAATGCCGGTGAGAACCACTTTTAGTTTGCTTAGTCTTGAGTTTTGATATTTTTCCCCCAATTGTTTTTTCCTCTTCTCTTATTTCTTTCTTCTTTCGTTTCTTTCTTGATATAGGCTTTCTTCATTTAGCCCTGGCTGTTCTAGAACTTGCTGTGTAGACCAGGCTAACCTTGAACTCAGAGATCCACCTGCTTCTGCCTCTCAAGCACTGGGATTAAAGGTGTGCACCACCACCACTACCACCACCACCACCCAGTTTCCAGTTGTTCTTTTAAGTCATCCAGTTTATGTAAATTTCTGTACTAAAGTATAGAAAAAATTTAAAAGTAGGTTTGTTTGTGTGTATGTGAGTTTCATTTGTTTTAATTTCAATAAAAGGTAGTAGATGCAGGAATAAGTGAACATCTCAATTAGAAGAAAATTTAAATTTCTTTAATTTATTTGAAATTTACTAATATATGATGATAATATTGCTTCAATTTTCTTCAGTATGCAGGCAAACAATTTTTTATTTTTTTTTACTTTTAGAAGTACAATGTAACTGAGTGTGGTGATTCAAACCTACAGTTTCATATTTGGGAGTATGACGCCAGCCTGAGCTACCTATTAAGACCATATCTATCTAAAAAAGTAATATTGTAACTGGGTAGTGGTGGTGCATGTCTTTAATCCCAGCACTGGGGAGGCAGAAACAGGCGGAGCTCTGTGAGTTAGAGACTAGCCTGATCTACAGAGTGAGTTCAGGACAGGCTTCAATGCTACACAGATAAACTCTGTCTCAAAAAACAAAACAAAACAAGTAATAATAATCATCATCTTGTACATTAAGAATGGTTCTAGGCTGGAGAGGATGGGTCAGTGGTTAGGAACACTGACTGCTCTTCCAGAAGACCTGGGTTCAATTCCCAGCACCCATATGGCAGCTCAAAGCTGTCTATAACTACAGTTCCAGGGCAAACACCATCCTCATGCAGGCATGAATATAGACAAAACACCAATGCACAGAAAATAAAGTTCCTAGTGGGGTGTGGCAGGACATGCCTTTAATCTTGTGGTTCTCAACCTTGCTTTAATACAGTTTTTATGTTATGATGACCATAAAATTATTTTTGTTGCTACTTCATAATTGTAATTTTGCTACTTTTATGAATTGTAATCTGATACGTGACCCCTGTGAAAGGGTTGTTAACCCCATAGGTTGAGAACCACTGCTTTAATCCCAGCACTCAGGAGGCAGAGGCAGGTAGATCTCTTTTGAGTGTGAGGCTAACCTGGTCTACAGAACTAGTTCCAAGACAGTCAGGGCTACACAGAGAAAAACCTTGTCTCAAAAAACAAACAGTAAAAAAATGGCTCCTTAAATTTCTGTTTTAATGTGAAAGAGATTTAACTCTTTCATGAAAGAGATTTAACTCTGTTCATGATCCCATTCTATTTAAAAATGTAACGATTCTTGTTTTTATGCATATTCTCAGTTTGTGTAACTGTTATGTTCACTATAACTGTTCAATATAAATACTCTTATGTATTTTTCTGTATTGCAATCTTAACTCTGATAATGTTTCTGCAGGTGTTCCACATTGAAATAATCTGTTTTTCCATTAAAAACAGTGAAGTCCATCTCCCTGTGTGTACACACACATGCTTTGACCAGTTAACTAGTTTGATTGGGAATTTTCAAAATAGACTTAAAGGTTTTTGAGACAGTTCTCACTGTGTGACCTAGGCTGGCCTCTTCCTTCCTTCACTGGTGCTCTTCCCACTGCAGCCTGCAAGTACTAGGCGTCAGTCACACCTCACCACAGGTCTCATACCACTAAAACTTCCTTATACATATTCCTAATATAAACTGGCTTTTGTGCCTTCTAACAATATACAATTTAACTCAGTGATTTAGCTCAATATTTATAAGAAAAAAAATACATTTTGGAGGACATGTAAATAGAATTTAAAAGCAAGATGATTACCATTCATAATAAATACTCTGAATTGTAGCTTGTGAATATTATTTCTCCATTTTTTCTTGTGTTTGTAGTGCTGTGGGAGTCACACATGCCAGGCATGTGCTTTACCATTGAGCAATCCCATCCCCTGTATTATTAACATTTTTGGAATTTTCATACTGCAGGGTTGAAATCTTTGATTCCTATTTTAGAACAAGATTGTTGTGCAAAGATAAGTGTTTTTCTTGAGAGAATCTGGGAATTATTTGTAGAAATTACTGGATATATTTCTTTCTTTTTGGTAGTAAAGAAATAGTTGGTATATTTCATCAATCTCTTGAAGGATTTCTGCCTGAGTAAAATATAAGAGACTGTTATGTTGACTCTGCCTTGTGCAGAGTTTGGGCTTGATTTCTTGTGTTCTTGTTCAAATTTTGCTCCCGATTTTCTTTTCTTTTTTTCTTTTTTTAAAATTTTATGTGAATTGGTGTTTTGCCTGCATGTATAACTGTGTAAGGGTGTCAGATCTTGGAATTACAGACAGTTGAACTCAGGTCCTCCAGAAGATCAGTTTGGGGCTGGAGAGATGGCTCAGTGGTTAAGAGCACTGTCTGAACTTCCAGAGGACCCGGGTTCGATTCCCAGCACCCACATGGCAGCTAACAACTGTCTGTAGTTCCAGTTCCCAGCTCCAGGCAAACACCAAGGCAAATAAATAAATAAATAAAGTTAAAAAAAAAAAAAAAAAAAAAAAAAAAAAAAAAAAAAAAAAAAAAAAAAAAAAAAAAAAAAAGATCAGTCAGTGCTCTTAACCATTGAGCCATCTCTCCAGCCCCTGCTCCCGATTTTTTTTTTAACAGAATTTTTATTTGCCATTATTAGCTGTTTGTTTACAACATTCAGATTAAAATTCATTAAAATTTGCATATGGTAAGGTTAAAAGGTAATTAGTACTCCATGCTTGATTAAAAAGGAGAGGTCATACAGATCACTTTTGCCAAGTCTACCTAGTCTTCAAACAAACAATTCAACAAACATAATGAATTGTATACTATGGTCTTAGAAAATTTTAATGATCGAGTTTCTATCAACTTCAGCTAAATTAATTTTATCTCAACCCCCTTTCCCCCTTTGTTTTCTCAGTATCTCTTCACTTGGTAAATACCTTGGCTAGTCCATTTTTTAATTCCCTTCTATTTTGTTCCTAGGCCCTCACTGCCACTTCTTTCCCTTAATGTATAACCCAGTGTCTTGTAGATTTTGAGGTATAGTAGTAGATGCAATACACGCTTATTTATTAAGCACTTATTTTACCTGTAACAAATTGGAATTAAACATTTTGTAATCTTTTGTAAGTCAAAGCTTAACATTTTAAAGCAAGTGATTTTGACAGTGCTATATCACTATTTTTAGTTACTGAATTTGTTATATGTAATGCATCTTAATCATATAAAATTGTGACTTTTTTACTTTAGATATTGAATTAATCATATATAACACATCTTTCGCCCCCACACCAAGACAGCTCTGGCTGTCCTGGAACTCTTATGTAGACCAGGTCTTTAACTTGAAATTCACCTGCCTCTTGACTCCTGAATGCTGGGATTAAAGGCATGTGCACTCTGCCTGGCTTATGTAACACTTTTTTCTTCTCTTTCTTCAAGACAGGGTTTCTCTATATAGCGCTGGCTGTCGTGGAACTCACTCTGTAGAGCAGGCTGGTCTTGAACTTAATGCCTCTACCTCCTAGATAGATTAAAGTCATGATTTTTGACTTTAGTAGAATTGAATTTAACCAAGAATCACAATATTTATAGTTTTTGTTTTTGCTTATTGTATTCTAGATAGTCTTATGTTATCCAAGCTGGTTTTGGATTTGTACCAGCACATCCAGTTTAAGTAGTTCTAAGGATTGAATCTTGTGCCAGCAAGCACTTTACCAACTGAGCTACCCCCAAGTACTTGTGGTATTAACACTAGACTCTGAGTATTTTCTGTCTCAATCTGTATGTGATGCTGCTATGGGTCCTGACATGTGGTCAGGTTCCTTCACATACAAATGAGATCTTCCACATGCATTCAAGCAAACGTCTTCAGGAAATTCCATGAAATCCAAAGGAAGATGATGCTATTCCCTCAGATCTTTGGGACCTGAAAACAGACATAGAAACTGAACAGAACTGGTCCCTATCATGAGTGTTTGCTGGTCAGTATGATTATAGAGGAAGATTCTGGAAGCCTATGTGTACATAAGTGTATAGGTTTAGCTTATTCTTTTAGCTTCTCTGCTGGTAAGCAAAACTTTAAAATGTATATCAATTAATTTTTCTTCTCTTGGTGGCCCAGCACAGCTGTATATCCTGTGGGTACTTAAAAACAAAACAAACACAAAACACTGATCTTTAAAAACATTTCAGTTGAACAGTAGCTTACAGGCACACACAGCAAATTGCATGTAATTGACTCACAAATGAGATGACAGGAGGAACAATATTAAACAGTTAGCCATGTGATTCCTTTCCCCCTTGCACTTGTGAAATCTTACTGTAATAAATTGCTTGTGGAAATGTGACTTTTAGTTAGAAAGAGTAATCTTTCTTATGCCCATTGAACTATTTTGCTTTCAGGTTCTGTTTCAATTTTAGATGTGAGTCATGATGGAATAATTTGAATAAAGAATGCTCTAGTTTTAAAATGAGTTATAAATTAATTGAAAGACAAGGTTGATTTTAATAAGCTTAAAGCTGTTTATGATTAGCATATGCAGTCATTCTGTTTGGCTTGATAGTTAACATAGACAAATATAAATGGCTCTTTTACTAACATGTATATTCAGGTTGGGTTTCAACTCTTAATCCTTCTGCTTCTGCTTACCAGATGTTGGGATTGGAGGCATGAGCCATCACACTGTCCCCAGTGCCTTTATTTTGTTTTGTAATATTTCTAAGTTTGTAAAAATACTTCTGGTAAAGCAGAGTTCTAAAATAACTATAAGAGCAATGATTCCATATTTAGGAGGAATTTGTTTGCTTGTCTTCCTTTGAGATAGGTTTGCACACTTTGACCTAACTTGGTGTGGGGGTGCTTGAACTTCTTACTATCCTGCCTCTTGACTGCTGGGATTCTAGAGTCATGTATCACTGCACCCAGTTCATGAGGTATTGGGAATAACACTTTGCTTTATGTATGGTAGGTAGGTAAGCATTCTATCAACTATTTACATCTCCTTTAAAAACAACACTATTTACATATTAATTGATTGTCTTAATTAAGAGAAAGATCATATGTATAATAGGCTGGTTTTGAGTTCATTATTTAGTTGGGGATTCTGTCCTGACCACCTATTCCTAATTTCCTGGCAGCTGCTTCCCAAATTACTACACAGAAGATTATATTAATTATAAATGCTTGACTGATAGCTCAGGCTTATAACTAGCTATTCTACTCAGTCTTAAAATTCTTAATCTATGTTTAGACACATGGCTTGGTACCTTTTCTCATTTTTGGCATCCTAGCTCTAGGAACTCTGATACTTCTGGCTTTTTAGGACACCTACATTCAAATGCACATATACACATATGTATACATACACATGGTAAAAAATAAATCTTTTTAAAAAGTACAGAAGTTAATCAACTTGCTTCAGTTTGCTTTATTACAAGTGCATCATAGTATATAATTCTACATACTGCCCTTTTCCACAGCATACTGGAGGCAACACAAGAATACATGTAGCATAGACACACACACACATATATATATACACACACACATATACACACACACATACACATATAAATGTATATATGTACACATATATATGTATATATATGAATACTGACATACTCCCAAATCACTTTTATTTTGAGTTTAAGTTTCGCAGAAACTGGGAGGTGAGGCATATGGTGTCTGTGTTCAAGGCAGATGTGACTGGGTTACACCTGTTATAATATTGCATTTACCTGCTGTGGCTGATGGATAGATAGAGGCCCCATGCTCCATGTGGGCTTGCACAGCGCTGCAGGAGACACTTAGGCTGGGTCTACGTGGAGAGACTTTATTATGAAGAGAGGGAGAAAAGATAGAGAGGGAGGGAGAGAAGGAAGAGAGAGAGGAGAAGGGGTTGAGGAGTTGCCCCCAGCAGTGTGGAAGAAAGGAAGGACAAAAAGGGAGAGGATTGGTGGTGGGAATCCTTAAATGAAGCTTGAATTCATAACTCAGGGTGGGGCATTTCCAATTGCCAGGAGCTAAGATAGAATCCTAACAACACCTTCATGCAGTATTGAGTCATCAAATCTTGGGTGCTGCTGCTGAGGTAGAGCCTTGTAGAAGACAGTGTTGGCAGTGCACAGTAAATTGTTTTATTCATGAAATAAGATCAGGAGAATTTGAGAAAAACAACTTTGTGCTTGTAAGTATTAAGTGCCATATCAAATCATTATGATTTTTTTTATGTCTGTTTCTTTATTCTTCCTCTATCCCGTTACATTATGAGACTGGTTGTTAGAGGAATAAATTTGCTAGCAGTCGTCTTAACCATCCTTATTTATTTTTTTTTAAATTTTTATTTCTTTGACACAGAACTTCTCTGTAGCTGTGGCTGTCTTGGAACTTGTTCTGTAGACCAGGTTGGCCTCAAGATCTATCTACTTCTGCCTCCCAAGTGTTAGGATGAAAGGTTTGCCACCACAGCCAGGCTGTAAAGGTTTGATACTTCTAATGACATTAGTATTTTGAAAAATTGCTATATTTTCACATGTAGTAAGAAGGGTATATTATATACTAAAATGGGGGAAACTAAGTATTAAAATAAGTACAGAAATGAGGCTGGAGGTATAGTGTATTGTTGGTGGGATATTCTGTTCCACCTGTCAACTCCCAAATAACCACATGAAGACTTATTTTTAAATAGAAATGCTTGGCTGATAGCTTATGCTTGTTACTAACTATCTCTTACAACTTAGCTTACGTGCTTTGATGTGACTCATGTTGTTACCTCATATTTTACACTGCTTCCTCTGCATCTGGCTGCTGACTGTGACTTTCTTCCTCTGGATCAGCATTCTCATGTGCCTCTTCTGTCTAACCTTTTCCTGTCTAGCTATTGGCCAGTTAGCTTTTTATTAAATCAATGAAAGCAACATCACATCTTTACATTGTACAGAAAGATTATTCCACAGAAGTGTATGGTATAATGTTTGGCATGTTCTGGATTCAGTTCCTAGCAGAATTGGCTCCTGACTCTATCTTTCACCTCCTACCCTGTCAAAAAAGGGAGATCAATGGGGATAACCATCCTCCCCCACCTGCCCCTTTTAGAATCTTTTCACATGGTTTGAGAAGGAGAGGATTTTCTACACTGTTTAGTCACCACCCATTTCCCTTTCATAGTGTAGTTCAGTGGTAGAACCATGTTGTAAACAGCCATCTTGTTTGGGCTATGTTTGTAGATTGGATTCGATTTCAAATGCTAGTTGAAAGGTTAGGGTGTTACAAGTTTTTTTTAAAATAACTGACTGGGGTTTTCTGTCTTTTCTGCCTCCCCCATAGATCCCTAGGCTCCCGAGAAGGACCGCACCATGGAGTTTTATGAGTCGACGTATCTTGTTGTTCTGGTCCCTTCAGTAGTTATTACTGTCATTTTCCTCTTCTTCTGGCTTTTCATGAAAGAAACATTATATGACGAAGTTCTCGCAAAACAAAAAAGAGAACAAAAGCTGATTTCTACAAAAACAGATAAAAAGAAGGCAGAAAAGAAAAAGAATAAAAAGAAAGAAATTCAGAATGGGACCATTCATGAGTCTGATGCTGAGAATGTACCTCGAGACTTTAAATTATCTGATGCTTCGGCTGTGGAGGATGACCAATTTGTACCTGCTCCACTGAATGTGTTTGAAACTTCCAGCAGTGTTAGGGAAAGAAAGAAGAAGGAAAAGAAACAGAAACCTTCACTTGAAGAACAGACCATCAAAGAAAGTGATGCATCAAAGATTCCAGGCAAAAAAGTAGAGCCTGTCCTAGTTACAAAGCAGCCGGCCCCACCTCCCGAAGCAGCTGCCTTAAAGAAGAAAGCAGGGCAGAAGAAGTCTAAAAATGGAAGCGGTATATAATCCTTTAACTCATTGCATGATTGTGGATAGTGAACCTGAAGAGAGTGTTCACCTCACTGTTTGCTCTGGCTAACAAGAATTGTTGATAGAGATTAGCAAGAATTAAAAATACACTTTAAACCTCCTTCATAACTATAAAAGAGACTCAGGAAGTTTATACACCTGACTTTGGTGGCTTAAGGGCTTGTAGTTATTGACAGTAACATTTCAGCAAACACATTGTAATCAATGTGATAGGAGCTGAAGAGGTGAAACATTGTTTCTCACTTTTGGTTTAGTTTTCAAATAGTTACATATCTGAAGGTGTTGGGCCTCCAGAGATGAGTCATATGCCAGCTGTAGACTCTAGAATGACAGGTCATGATGGTGGAAAAAGATCAGATGATCTGGGTCTCAGCACTTCCAAGGTGGGCCTCTTGGAACATGCAGTGCCAGGTATTTGAAAACTTGAGAAAGTGCTGGTTAGTTTTGATTGTGTGTGTGTGTATGTATGTATGTATGTATGTTTGTGTGTGTGTGTATACATACACATACATATATGTGCACATATATACATATAATTATAAACACTGGATTGAAAATACTTGAAAAAGGGTGGGCTGGAGAGATGGCTTAGCGGTTAAGAGCACTGACTGTTCTTCTGGAGGACCTGAGTTCCATTCCCAGCATCCACATGATGCCTCACAACTGTCTGTAGTTCCAGTTCCCAGTTCCAGGCAAACACCAAGGCGAATAAATAAGAATAAATAAATAGATAAAGTTTTTTTGCTTTTTTTTTTTTTAAAGAAAATACTTGAAAAAGGATTGTGTCTGAAAATATTTGAAAGAATGTCCAATATGGGCAGCCATTTAAAATTGTCAGTATTTCCTGGACAATACTGTCCAATAACTATTTACATAACATCTATTTTTTATAATGTATCATAAATAATCTAGAAATGTTTAATATATACAGGAGAAGTACTTAGGTTATATTGAAATACAGTGTCATTTTTTTGTAAGGTATTGAGCACTGTCAGGCTCTGATATTGGTGGTGCTTTCTAGAACCTGGTTCCCCTGTGGGTGTCAGAGAAAGAGTATACAGTAGAAAGTTCCTAAGAAATGGCACTTGATGTGTGCAACTACAGAGAGCTGCTGTTATATGAAGGGACTGAGATTCTTTGTGTATCTTTATTTATAGTGTTCATGGTTATGTGGAACTAAAAGGGCTCACTTGCAGCTATGACCACATTAGAGAAATACTAGTCAGCTCTACCTACCTTAGGAAGGAGAATGTGTAAGCCTGTGACACATTGTAGGGGAACAGTGAGTTAAGTAATGTTAGATTGCATTTTGTATGCAAATATATATATTAAGAATTGCACATATATTTTTAAGGATTTATCTTTATTTTATGTAACACACACATATATACATATATATGAATATTTGCCTACATATATATCTGTGTACTACTTGCTTTCAGATTTGTAAATTTTGCTCGTCTATCTAATCAGTTTATTGAGTATATTGTAGGGGAACAGTGAGTTAAGTAATTATTCATATTTATATATGAACATATATAAATACTTGCCTTCATGTATATCTATCTGTGTACCACTTGCCTTAAGTGTGTCAGATTTCAAGAAACTAGAGTTTTACAGATGATTGCGAGCTACTATGTAGGTCTTGGGTACTGAACTTAGGTCCTCTGCAAGAGTAGGAAGTATTCATAACTACTGAGCTATCTCTCCAGTTCCTGATCAGGTTTATATTTTAGAAAGAGAGTTCTTAGACAGAATGTATGAGAACAGATTCCACGAGGCATTTTCACATAGGCAGAAAGACTGTTGCACAGCAGTCCACAGTTAGGTCATGGGGCCAGAGTGTGGCAGTGCCAAAGGTGAGGGAAGAGGACGTGCATGGATTAGGAACCTCCAGCCTGGCATAGGAATGTGGAGGTAAAGAAGGTAGGGTCAGAGCTAGTGGAGGGTCTAAGTTAGAGTAGGTTTGGCAGACTTCACTTAGTGAGCTAAGTCATCTTGACTTTGGCTGCCAAGAGTAGATTTTATGTTTTAGATGGTTGCAGAAAAGAATCAATGAAGAATAATAGTTGGAGAAATGTGGAAATTATCAATTAGGCTTCAGTGTTATTTGTGAGCAGCTTTCACAGTGGTTGATAATGGACTTTGATGGTTGTGGCAGAGCATTTGGTGGTCCTCAGAGAATAAGGAGAAGTTTTCCAACTAGTGATGAAGCATGTTTGTTAGCAGCACTAAGGTAAGGAATGTTGCAGAGACTGAGTATGAGAGGAGAAGAGAGTGCTTTCAGTTTGTATCTCAGTTATCTGTGTGTGTCATTCACATAGGTAGCAATTGAGGGTACAGCTGAATACATACTGGTGAGGGCCAGTACAGTGCAGACTTAGAAGCCACAGTGTGATGAACACCAGCGTGTAAGGTATTCCTTAGAGGCAGTTCTCCAGGACACTTGAGAGGAATGTAAGAAAAGAATTAGAGAGCTTAATTTTTTTTTTTTTTTTTTTTTTTTTTTTTTAGCTGTAGTAAAATTTGGGACTCAGATTTGGGGTAATCCTTTATTGGCTGCAGTTAGTGGTCTGTAGAAGAGAAAGCCCAGGCTGTTCTGTTCCTGGGGATTGGCAGTGGTAGGGAAGGCTGTTCTTTGAAATGATAGTTGACCGTAGTACTGTGGGCTGAGTGTGGCTGGAAATGGCTTTGAAATGAGACAGAAGGGCCAAGTATGTTAAGGATTTGCTATTGTAGGGTAAGAATGCCAGAAGGAAAAGTTTTGGTAAGAGAGATTGAATATGAGACTAAGTTTTTTGTGATAAAGCATGCTGAGAAATATTAATAATTTCTTGTTTTCTGGCATGTTCATTGTTTGCTATGATAATTTTTCTCCTACTTAACATTTAATAAAGATGACCAAGATAAGGTGGTGGAAATGCTGATGGCACCTTCCCAAAAGCAAGACATGTCACTCTTCCATCAAGAAACTAAACAGGAAGGTGGGCCAGGAAAGAAGAAAGGTTTGTCAAAGAAGCAAAAGACAGAGAATGGTGAGTCGTGCTAATTATAGAGAGGTGTGGGCGGCAGCTCCGGAGACTGCTTGTGTGCTGTGACCTGTGGAATGCTAGTGCGCTCTAAATTCCTTTTCACCGCGTAGTCTGCCTTGCTTTACAGTGGGCTAAGAATGTTTGTGTTTAAATAATCATTCTTGCTTTTGAAAAATAATTAACAGTATGTCCAAACTATATAGAGTAAAAGTATTCCCCAAATGTTTATACTTAAATTTTTTCCAAACATTTTATTTTTGTTACAAGTATTAACCTGTTAATTGGACACACTACTAGTTTTTTAGAAGTTATCTATTTAAGTGTTTTGAGATGTCTCATGCTTAGGCTGTCTTCTAACTCACCATGTAGTTGAGAATGACTTTCAGCTTCTGATTTTTCTGCCCACAGTTCCCCAGGGCTAGGTTCTCTTGTCTGGTCCAGATTTTGTGTGGTGCTGAAAATTGAACCCAGGGCTTTTAGCATGCTAGATGAGCACTCTGCTAACTGAACTGCATCCCCAGCTCCAGTGCTGGGCTTTCATGTGACACGATGTTCATATGTCTGTGTCCTTTTGATCATACCTGCCCTGTCAGCATCCCTCTTCTGTCATGCCCCTCCTCCTCTCCCGCTCTCTTTTCCTTCGTCACCATGTTTCTATTTTCTAGTTAGTTTTTGAGTTTTTGTAAATCAGAGAATAATACCATATTCATGCTTTTTAATATCATTTGAAAATTATAATTCACACTTGTCAGACCTAGCATTACCCTACATTTCTTATTATGTCCTACAAATTCGCATGTGTTTATGGTAGTCATCCCGTTAGAAGTGACCAAGCAATTTTATATTTTAGAGTTTTCCAGAGAAAGCTTGACTATAAGTTTATGGAGATTAAACAGCATTGTTTACAAATAGTGTTGGGCTGTCATACTACTTAGTGCTAGAAAACAGTGTTTGGAAGGAGAAATGATGAAATTTTATTTGTGTTAACTCAGATATAACTTATGAGACAGTATTGCCTGGATATATTTGATACAGTTAAACTTCACCAACTTGAAGTAAGAGATAGGAATTACTAACTCTAAAGTCACTATGGGGAAGGCAGTGTGAAATCAGACCCAGGGACTGTGCATGCTAAGGAAGTGCATTGCCACTGAGCTACTTTCTCCTGCTCTGAAAGTTTGATTGTAAAGCAATGTGCTAAGATTTTCATCTGGGTATAGATATTTGTTTTCTAAAATAAGATACTATTATTCATATTCTTTGTAGAGTTGCTCACATTAAAATTGGGAGCAAAGCTGAGGCCACCCTCCATCCCTTTTTTTTTTCTTGCTTCCAAAGACAGGACCCCTGTGTATGCTTGTCTTTCCTGAGACTCACTGTGTAGACCAGGCTGGCCTCAAACTTAAGAGATCCACCTGTCTCTGTCTCCTGAGTGCTGGAATTAAAGGCATGCATGCCACATCCCACCCTTCCTCCATTCTTGATATGTATAGTGTAGGGAGTGTCATAGATTAAAGGCATGACTGTTAAAATGAGAAGCTATCTGCAAACAAAAATGGCTGACTTTGTACCTAGCATAGGAAAGAAACTTCATTTAAAGTGATGACTTGTGGGTTGGCAAGCATGCAGAAAGCTATGGGTTTAATCTCCAGCACTAAAGCCAGGTAAGAGGTGCACACTGCTTAGGGAATCATTAGTGCTGCCCTGGCCTGAATAGTGAGTTCAGTGCCTGCCACTTATAATAGTAATTCATCACCATAAATACAAATGAACTTCCTAAGAGCACTAATGAGATGAAAAAGGTTGTCTTCTGCTCGGATAGAGAGGTGGCTGGTGAGATCTCATCTCAGAACAGAAGACAATCTCAGGAAGATGAAATAAGAGTAAGCTAAAGGCTTGGAGAAGATGTAACCATTTCAAGATGACTTGAGTGACTTAAGAATATTAACCGATACTCTAGAAATCATGTGAAATGATGAAGTGGAAATTTCAAACTACCTAGAGCTAATCACTGCATTGTAATTAAATTTAAGCCTGCCTGTATACTGTTTAACTGCTCTGTTATAGCAACTCAGTAATTATGATCTTGTTACTTAAATTGCAGTCCTGGTAGATGAGCCCCTTATTCATGCAACTACTTACATCCCTTTGATGGACAATGCTAACTCAAATCTTGTGATGGATAAGACAGAAATTATTGATATGATTAAACCTGACCATGTAGAAGGGATCCATAAATCTGGACCTAAAAAGCTGAAGATTGAAACTGACAAAGGTAGTATGCAAAATGTTGTGATCTGTTACATTATGAAATGATTTTGAGTCTTGGACTGGCGTACATTTTCTTATAGAATCAATGAACTTCTAACCAGTTCATGGCTTCTTAACTTTTCAACACTTGACCATCTTTTGCTTAAGAAATTTTTATGCAATCCTAGTATATAAAATTGATATGCCAACAAAACATTTACTGGTAATAAATCAAAGGGATTTGTTTCAAAGCAATTCTATAGTATACTTATAATTTTTATCATTTGTTAATGTTGAAAGCACATTTGCATTCTAAGGAGATGGATATGCTTGTTTATTTTTACATAAGGAATTAAATGTTGATTAATTACTTGGTATTGCAGGACATCTGAATCTTTCTGAATTGATTAGCATTTTGATTTTTAAAATTCTCTATGCTGAGAATATTGCTTTATAAAAATGTGTAGTACAAGATGACATAAGTATGTTTAGGGCCATTTCAGAAATTGTTGGAAATTCTGTCGTAATCCTAAGCCAAAATTCATTTAGCATTAGAACAAAAACAAAACCTCACATTGGTAACTGAAACAACATTAAAAAATAATCAGACATTCTAATAACACAGTCTAGAGAACACTGAGGGGTGATGGTAGGAAAACACCAGTTCCTCATCATCTGTCACTAAACCATTGTTCTCAAAATGCAGAGGAATTTGTGTGTGCTGGAGACACATGGCAGCTTATCTCAGGCGCTCTGCTTCAGTCTTTTTGTTTGTTTGCTTTGGCAACTGGGTACAAGCTTCTCAGTTGAGAAGATGCCTCCTCCATCATATGAGCCTGTAGGAACCTATGGGGGGCATTTTCTTGATGGAAGTGGGCAGGCCTAGGCTTCTGTGGGCAGTGACACCCTGGCAGGTGGTCCTAGGTTGTTTAAGAAAGCAGGCTGAGCAAGCCATAGGGAACAGGACAGTAAACGGTGTTTGTGCTCACTTCCTGCCCTGGCTTCCATCAGTGGTAGACAGTCATATGGAAGGTGGGAGCCAGAAAAGGGATGTGATGGGGGACTAGAGTTTCAGATGGCTGTGAGCCTCCATCTGGGTGCTAGGAATTGATCCTGGTCCTCTGGAAGAGCAGCCATTGCTCTTAACTACTGAGCCATCTTTTCAGCCCTTAAATAGATTGTTTTAGCTGCACATTCCCATACTTCAATACTCTGGAGAATGAGAAAGGATTCTAAATTTAAGACCAACTGGGGATATAAAAAGAGATACTGTCTTAATATATATTTAAGAGCAGCTTTACATTCATAACAAAATTGAGTAGAAAATGCAGAGCTTTTGTTTATGCACACAGTTGTTTTTGAAATAAGCAGTGCAGCTGGTGTGTAAAATGCTGAGGCTGGGCACTTTGGGTCTCAGGCGTAGAGGTTCCTTGAAGAAAGGGAGTTTGTTGCTTAACAGGGAGTCCTGGAGGGATTAGAATAGGGGAATCCAGGAGGTGTTTCTGCATACTTATTATTTTTTTTTTTTAAAACTTTATTTTTTTATTTGCCTTGGTGTTTGCCTGGAACTGGAACTACAGACAGTTGTTAGCTGCCATGTGGGTGCTGGGAATCGAACCCGGGTCCTCTGGAAGAGCAGACAGTGCTCCTAACCGCTGAGCCATCTCCCCAGCCCCTGCATACTTATTTTAATACTTACTTGTATATATTTGATTTTTTTTAGGAGCAGATGGTATTGTTATAATTATCCTAGATTTATTTCTCATCAGTGTGGTTTGATTTATAAGGTCAGGATTATTAAAGTTAAGTGAAGGTACTGTGAAGGCACCTGGTGCAGATGCTAGCATACACTAAATATTGAAATCTTTTTAAAAGGGAGGTAGGACTAGTGGAGTGCCTTAGTAGTGAAAATGTTTGCTCTCAAGCTTGGTGACCTCAGTTACAGCTTTGGCGCTCAAACATGGCAGAACAATAGAATCTCAGGCAAGCTGTCCTCTGAATTGCAAATGTATGCTCCCCCTCCAACAAACAAACAAACAAACAAACAAACAAGTAAATAAATGGAATAAAAGTTGGAGCATACTGGCAATTTAGTATCCTATAGTCTGGAAACCTTTTAGCTAGTGTAACTTTTGTGTGGTACAGAAGATAGTTGTGTGCTTCCCTCTTGACTTAAGTATCCATTATTACTTGGCCTGAAGGTCTATTATGTCATGGTTATAGACTTTTCTGGGTCAGAGATTTTTCTTTTTTTTTAATGTTTACTTTTGCTCAAATTATTGCTTGGATCTCTTCGGCTAACTTTCTCCCCCCCCCCCTTTTTTTTTTTTAAATTAAGAAAATGCTGAAGTGAAGTTTAAAGATTTCCTTCTGTCCTTGAAGACTATGATGTTTTCTGAGGATGAGGCGCTTTGTGTTGTAGACCTGCTGCAGGAGAAGTCTGGCGCAATCAAAGCCGCTTTAAAGAAGGTAGGCTGAACTTGGCGTTTGGGGTGCTGTAGTCGTTATTTGATATTCCTGTGTTTAATGCCCTTATAGTCCCATCTCAGTGTTGAGGAATATTTTAGAAAATGCTAATTTATGCACTTGTTTAGTCAAGCGTCCTTTGAGTCATCTGCCGCTTTGTTTAAAATAGGCAGGATTTCTATGGCTTTGGAGTCATTTGGCTCTTAACTAAGCTGGATCCTGCTTTGTTTTAACTAGAAGTCCTGATGAGGTCAACCTCAGGTGACGTCTAGATAGAAAACACAGATAATCCTTTTGTGACCCAAGCGTTCACATCGTCACGTCACCTTTTGTTCTGTATTAGAGTGTCTCTGTGTGTATGTAATGTTTCTCTTCAAGAGTCCATGATTTTGAGCTGGGGACGTGTCTTAGTCCGTAGAGCTCTTGATACACAAGCATGTGAGTGAGTCTGAGTCTGCTTTTTGGAACCCATCACTGGGTATGTGGCTTTACCATGATCATTTAATGGTGAGTGCTCGGTTTCTCATCTCTAGGACTCATGTAAAATACTGGGCATGGTAGCATGTGCCATAGGCTTTGTGTAGGGAGACAGAGACAGGAGGATCCTGCCAAGGACTTGTCATGGTCTCTGGTTGGCGCCCCAGGACACAGAGACCCTGCCTCAAAAAAAAAAAAAAGGTTGATGGCCATCCTGAGAAGTAACAAATGATGACCCCTGACCTTCACACTTTCCATGTAACCCTCTCCCCTATTCAGAGGGTAGAGTCACTGCTATGGTTAACAAATGTAAAATAAAAATACCTCCAAAATAAAACCCCGGGCAGTTAACATTGTTTTTATGGTTCATGTTCACTATACTGTATATACTATGTCATATGAAAAAGATGGCAAGTTTGTAAGGGCTCACTTGTATAAAAGATGACCTAGTAGTCTGGTATTTCGTGGTATATGGTATATGGTTGACTTAATTTTCTTTATTATCAGTCATGGTACACACATACACACACTTCTCATCTACTCATTTAGCTGAACGTTCTAGTGTGAGTGATCACCTGACCTCATTTATTTTTTTCAGTGTACCTGTGAGGTCATCTTCAAGAAGTAAATCAGATTATTTATTCATTGTTTAGAAACTCCATTGGTGCTTTTTTCTGCATGTAGATTAGTTTGTTCTTTTTGCAATATTTTTGGGGTATTTTCTTTGAGAACTTTCTCTTTTATTTATTTTTGGTTATTACATCCCAACTAAAGTGTCGTCCATGTCCTGTTCATCTGTCCCCCCCCCCCCCCAGATATCAGCCAGCCATTATATGTCAAGTTGCAATGAGGCTAGGTACCTCCTCTTCTGTTAAGGCTGAATGAGACAATCTGGTAGGAGGAACAGGTCCCAGAAGCAGGCAACAGAGTCAGAGAGAGCCCTGTCGTCACTGTTGGGCGTCTCATAAGACCAAGTCACATAATTGTAACCTCCATGCAGAGGGCCTAGGTCAGTCCCATGCAAGCTCCTGGTTGTTGGCTCAGTCTCTGGGAGCCCTTAGGAGCCCAGGTTGGTTGGTTCTGTGGGTTTTCTTATAGCAAGTGCCCTTGACCTCACTGGCTCCTATAATTTTTCCTCCCCGCCTTCCACAGGATTCCTCAGGTTCCACCTAATGTTTGGCTGTGGGTCTCTGCATCTTTTTCCATCAGATGCTGGGTGGAACTTCTCTGATGAGAGTTGGGCTAGGCACCCATCTATGAGCATAGCAGAATATCATTAGGAATCATTCTCTGGGCTGTCCTTCTGGGTCCCGGCCCTCAGGGGTGAGCTCCCTCTCAGGGTACAGGCCTCCATCTGGGCCAGTCATTAGTTGGTTATTCCCCCAGTTTCTGTGCCGTCTTTACCTCAGCATATTTTGTAGGCAGGCAGAAGGGTTTGTGCTAAGTTGGTGTCCGAGTCACTCCACTGGAAATCTTGCCTGGTCACAGGAGATGGCTGGTTCAGGCTTCCTATCCCCTCCCTATTGCTGTGACTTTTAGCTAGGGTCATCCTCATAGATTCCTCTGTGTTCCCTTTGCCCTAGGGTTCTAGCTCATCCTAGAGATGCCCCCATCCCCCCCTTCCAGCTGTCTCTCCCAGTACTCTCTCCCTGCAGCTGATCCTCCTGTTCCCATCCCCACCTGCCCTTCAAACCCCCTCCCCACCCACTGGCAATGTTCATTCTATTTCCCCTGCTGAAACTCAATGTGGAGATGAAAGTAACATTGTCTAATGTCTAGATATACACTGGCAGAGAAGGACACACTGGCATGAGAGTCACAGTGTCCAGTGCTGTTACAAGTAAATAAAAAGTAAAATTAACATTTTCTTTGTTAACATTTTCTTCACTTACACATTCTATTTTTTTTTTAAAGGACTAATATAAAAGGAAGGTAGGCAAAGGAGAGATAACTTAGACAATGATTGACTTACACAAGTGATTTGATGCTTTCAAGGACATGATGGGAAATCTAGTAATTAACTTGAATATAATGACTGAAAAGCTGTGATATGTCTACATTGTAGGCAGAATTTTCATGATCTGGGAACCGCTTCCAAATTACCACACGGAGACTTAATATTCATTGTAAATGTTAGACCAATAGCTCAGTCTTAATACTAAATAACTCTTACATTTAAATTAATCCATATTTTTTATCTATGCATTGCCATGTGGATCCTAGCTTGTTACCTCATTTTCTACACATCCTGCTTCCCCGGCAGCCGGCTGGTATCTCCAGACTCTGCCCTCCCTCATCCCAGCATGCGCAGTTTGGCTTTTCCCCTAACTTTATCCTGTTCAGCTATTGGCCAATCAGATTGCTTATTAAACCAGTACAGCGACATATGTGCAGAAGGATTATCCCACAGTGCCACATTCTAGTAGAACTATTGCTGACCTCCTCTTTTAACCAAGCCCCTCATGGCTACCAGTGCAGACAACGGCAGGTGAGCCAGTGAATGCGCACTGCTAAGTACTTACACCACACTGCTGTTGGGATAGTGCGATTGGATGGGACTACTTTGCAAAAGTGTACAATTCAGCCTGGGCACCCCCAGATCTGGTTATGTGGAAAATAGTCAACCAACAAATAATGCAATTTTTTTTTCAAGGAAAGAGAGTGAAACTCAGGGAGAGTAATGTTTAACCTCATTAAACTACCATTCAAGTCCGAAATCAACAAAGCAGAATCTTAATGTGACAAAATCTTGGCAGTGAGTTTTCAGAAAACCTTGGAGATTTATAGAAACAATGGTAGCTGACACGTTTGAAGAAGTATGGTGCGACAACCAAGGTCTGGGCCCACCTTCCCACAGAGCCACGGCTAACAGCAGGGAGGCCGGCGGGGACTCTAAGGGATAAGGGCGGGCGGCTAACAGCAGAAACACTGTCCTTACTACCAGAGTCCTCGAGCAAGAACAAAGCAGGGAGGCCCATCGTTCCCGTGTTTCCAGGTCCAGTGGCCTCTCCTGAGGACTCCGCTCTTGAGCACTCGGTGTTGGGTGTGGTTAGCAGTGAATTTGTCCCATGTCTTCTTTGGGGCTACAATGTAGGCAGTGAGTCCTTTTGTTCCACTGGGGTCTCTCAGAGAGGCTCCTTGAATTCCTGCTTGCTGTAAAGTTGGTGATTTTTTTTTTTTTTTTTAAATACTGTTTTCTCTTTTCCTTCATATATTTTTTATAACTGTCTTCCAAGAAAGTTCTTGCCTGAAACTTTGCAAAATGTGCCCCATGTCACATGGGACATTCTGGTTTTGTTTAGTTTTTTTTCTATTTGGGAATGAGGCCTGTTGCCATCAGAGAACTGAGGCATTGGTAGCATCTGGGCATGTTGGGACAGAGTTGTGGAGCACTGTGTTTGGTCTTCTGTCTGTCCTTTCTGTAATGTGATTTGGGATTAAATATGATTGCTTATTGATGAGAGGTCACATTTGAGATCAAAGGCTCTTAATCTTAGAAAAATAAAGAGGCAGATTGCTGTTCTTGACTTTTGGTTGTAAGTGTTCTATGCTTCTTTGTTAAAATATTGTTCCTACTCTAATTGTACTTTACCAGTTTTAGAATATACAGTGTTGGAGTGACTTACCTGATATTTTTGGACTGATTAATATTTAGCAGTCATTTTATTTGAGAAGCTGTACTTCCCATTGACCCAGGGGCTTTTGATGGTATGGTTCACTCTCACAGTTTTCAGTGGGTAATGTTAACTTACTCATTCTGTATTGATTTTCAATTGCAGTCGAATAAAGGAGAATTGAGTGCTCTTCTGCATCAGCTTCAGGAAAAGGAGAGGCTGCTCTCTGCTGTGAAGGAGGAGGCCAGTGCCACCAAGGAGCGCTGTAAGCAGTTAACGCAGGTGAAGACATTCTTAGGTTAAGGGCTGTGCTTCCTGAGTCAGAAGCAGTCAGACCTTAAAGACCACCCATGCTCCCTGATTTAAGTTGTGTAAAAATTTAGACATGACAAAAGTAATCTTCTTTTAGGAGTTTAGTATGGATATAAGAGATAAAATAAAGATGTTAGACAGTCCAACCAGGATAGAAAAACCATTGTGTTCAGAGTATCAGAGTTTGAAATGGATCAGATGTGGGTATGTTCTTAATAGAAGTATAACATTCAATTATATGTTATGATACAAGTGAAGCTTTTATATTAGTTATGTATGGAAAGTCTTGTGACAAATAGTCATATTTTAAAAATCAACTTCTTTAAAATGTATATATTTCAGTCTGAGGGGTAAAATCTAAACCCAAACAAACGGTTTTAAAAATGCTGTGTAGAATTATGAGAATTGGAACTCTGGGGAGGATGTGGTCTCCTCTTGAATGCACTCCCTTGATTAGATGCAGTGGTATAGACAAGCTTGGGTGCCATTTCTTCACCGCTCTCAACATCAGTGTGAATCCTCTGTGTGCTTTTGACTGATGAGAGAAGTCAGTGGAAGCCCAGAATCTGTAAGCTTGCTTCCTTAGAGTTAACTTTAATATAGTTTGATGTGAATATTGTTTAGTACTGTTTTTTAAAGTTTTAAAAAGTAGGTAAATTACTTTTTGCTGTTTTAGTCTTGAGCACACCCTTTAACAGCTAATTAGTTCTCTGGCCCACTGTCCCTTTTTAATAACTCATCATCCTGCATACTGGGGATGTGTGTACTTGGTAACTAAGTTAAATAGCGTGTGTGTGTGTGTGTGTGTGTGTGTGTGTGTGTGTGTATGTGTGTAATCTAACCTAACTATCTTCAAATAAAACTTATAATGCTTTTGAACACCCTACTTTATATGGAGTTTAAGTGCAGTGCTTGCTTTTTTGTTTTATTTGGGACAGTCTCAGGTAGCCCAGTCTGGTCTAATCTGGCCATACAGCTGAAGATGACCTTGAACTCCTGATCTTCCTGACCCCACTTCCAGGTGTTAGAATTACAGATATCTGTTTTAGTATAGTGCTTTTGTAAAAAATATATTTAGTGTAATTCTTGTTGTTGTCGTCATTTTGTGTTTTTGAGACAAGGTTTCTCTGTGTAATAGCTCTGGTTGTACATCAGGCTGGCCTTGAACTCACGGAGATCTGCCTGCCTCTGCCTCCTGAGTGCTGGTTGGGATTAAATGCATGTTACCCTCCCCTACCTCATGGTGTAACTTTTAAAAAAGAAATTGTTAACTATATTGTATGTTGGTGTAACAACTTTCAAATATAAATCTAAAATATAAAGTAGAGGTATATAAATAACTTTATAAATTATGTAAAAACTTAAGTTTTGTCTATATAGCCATACGTTCGGATAACTAAAATTGCTTTGCTTTCTGACTTAGCCATTTTCAGGTTTTTTCTGCTGTGGACACTTGCTGTCAGGAGAGGCCTCCCTTTGCCTCCCTTTCTAGCGCCTGTCTTTCTCAGTCTTCTCACTCAACTCCAGAGGAGAGCAGGACCCAAGCACTGCTTTCTCTTAAAATATGTTTTTCTTGTGATCACGTTAGCATGTAGGATTTATTTTAGGCTCATAGCCTTTAATGATTAAATAAAAAATGCATTAAAATAGAAACAGACTGGTGAATGTTTGTGTTATGAAGGGAATTGTGCTGAGCAGGGAGATGCAGAAGCCTCTTGGTCCTTAGAGCCTGACTTTACTCTCTGCCTCAGCCCTGAGTGAGCATTCATAATTCTGTGACTGTTGAAGCGCTGACTTGCTTTGATAGTATTATAGTACCTTTTCATAACAAGTTCTTCATGTGTCTCTTTTCTGCTTTACTATTCTAGGAAATGATGGCAGAGAAAGAAAGAAGCAGTGTAGTTATAGCAAGGATGAATGATCGGATTGGAACACTAGAAAAAGAACATCACATAGTTCAAAACAAAATGCACGTCAGTTACCAAGAGAGTCAGCAGATGCAGATGAAGGTATGTTTGGAGGCTGGGAAAGTAAGATGAAATATGTCTGTGGATTTAACTAACAGACTTCTCAGTGCCTTGTGTAGGTTGGACCGTTGGCCTCTAGTGGCTAGTTAAACTCACTCCTGTATTCTAAAGTAAGTGAATTTTCTGTATGGGAATGAGTTAGGAAGGCTGGAAGCTGATAGGGAAGTAAGACCGTGCCAGTAGAGGTACCATCGGTGAGATAGGAAGGTGGGAAGGAGTCCTTCAGGAGATAGGAAGAGTTGTCAGACACAAGTGTTCAGACTGTTGGATCTTCTGAATGAACATTGTCAAGGGACACTCAAGGAGTACGAGAGGGCTAAAATGCTTACTTAGTGTTTATTCCTGTCTCTCTAGAGATACTGAGTCACTGCCTGTATTTTTGGAATCTAGAACTTTGTGACAAATACAATAAAAGTTTTAACAGCTGAGAGCCAAAGTTGAAATGAAAAAAAGATATAAATAAATATGGGCCCATTTAAAAGGTCTCCTACCCCTGTGGGTTGGACAGCCAGTAAATGAACTTGGAGAAGCCAGCAGTGCGGTTCATCGTTATTGACAGTGACACCCTGTCAGCAGCAGGGGAGGGAGTGAGGGGAACTGGAAGTGTTTGCGGGAACCAAGTCAGAGCAGCCATAGAGACCAGGTGTCTAAGGAGAAGAGGAGATGGACTGATCCAAAGAGCTCCATGGGCTTGGCATTGCCGTGGGAAGAGGGATGGCAGGGAGGGGTGATTCCCAGAGGGTTAGTGAGAGAGACTCTGGTGTCCTGGTGTCCGTATGGTTTTCAGCAGTCTGAATGGTTCTTAGGGTCGTTTCCACGTATCATTCATTTTCAAGAGTTCAGTTAGCTCTGGACCAATGAATTGTTTCTCCCCTCCTCCCTTTTTTCTCCCTAGAACAAAGCTTGGATTTGTTTGTCAGTGGAAGTTTTAGTATTCCCCATCATAGAATTCTTCCAGATTATACTCCCATTTGCTGTCTAAAGGAAAGTACAGACCTGAGATTTAACCCAACTAATGTCAGATTCTTACTGATCAGGTTGTTTTTATTTTCTAATAGTTTAAGACATTTTCTTTACTCTGAGTCCTTTGACTTGTATTTATTGCCCAGGTTACAGATTAGCTGAATATTACAGATACTTTATACAGAGTTAAGGCAAGTGAGTGTGAGGACAGCTTTTACAACCTGAGGGACTTGGCTGGCTTTAGGCTATTCGTATACTCCTCTCCTAAGAATGCACCCAGCTAGCAATGTAGGATTCCTACCTGCATTGTACTTCATGGTTGTTGTACTTACACCTCAGACAGTGGAGTAGATTCTCCTACTCTAATAACCTTTTTTGTGGTTAATTTCTAGTAAATATATTTTGGGACATTTTCAAATAAAGGAAGTGGTAGGCCATCCAGCCTTACCTAGCTTTGGATTCATGGGTGGTAAGACAAACTGTGTTCTCTGAGTAAATAAGGAAAAATCCCTATTTACCTGCCTTCTTTTAGCTGTGCATACTGGGTGTGCATAGATTAAAATTAGATGCATCACAGGAAGGGACAGGTATGAGCAAAGGCTTACTGTCAATCCAAGTCTGTCAATCAGAACAGAACTGCCCACATTTGTCCTTAGCAACCAGTGTCTTCTCCTGGACCCCTAAACAAGGACCCCAGACAGTAGCCAGGGATGTTTGAGTGTTGATGTTCTAGCTCAAGAAGCCGCTGCATTCTTTCAGCATGTCTGGATCATGATTTAGTTTTACTTACCTGTAGTTTTTTTTTTTTTTTTTGCCAGTTTGAAGTCTGTATATGCTTGGTCAAGTTCTTATAAGATGCCAAGAACCCAGAAGCACATAGTTCAGACAGTATCTGTAGTAATATAGTATTCTTGTATTCAGTTCTTAGCTTAGAATAGTTATATAATAGTTATAAGCCCTCACTAGTATTTTTTTTTTTTGTATTCTAACCGGTAATTGATTCTGTATTTTTTTGAAATGACTGCTTTAGTCATATTACTAGCCTGCGAAAAAAATTTTTTTTTAGATTATTCTTCAAAGTTCAGTGTTTCCCACAGAAATATTAAATATCAAATACCAGTAACAGAAATGAGTGGCATTGTTAGGTTATTGCTGCCCACTGTTTCTAATGTTTGTTTTCTTCTTCTCTGTCTTCTTATTTCTTAGTCATTTGAGACATTCTTTCTCTCATCATTTAGGTTATAAAAGAACTGAATTTTTGAAAAATACTAAAGACCTGGTAGAACTGATCTTTACAGTTTTTAAGTGATCTTTTAAAAATATTTTTAAAAAGACTTTATTCTATTATTTTATGTGACTGAATGTTTGCCTGCATTTCATGTGTATGTGCCACATGCATACCTGATGCCCTCAGAGGTCAGAAGAGAGCATAGGATCCCCTGGAATTGCAGATGATTGGGACCTGCCATGTAGGTGCTGGGGATCAACTTGGTCCTGTACAGGAGCAGCAAGTTTTCCTAACCACTGAACCATCTCTAGCCTAGTGATCTTCTCTTGATTACTACTTATGACTTATGAAAATCAGTCAGCTGTTAGAGCAGTTTCTATTGAAGGTGAAAGGTGAACTGAATTCACTCACTGTTCTGCCTGAGGGTTTGTAGAGGTCGGGATGTGTAAATCCCTAGATGGAGTCTATAAAATATTCTGAAAACTACAAATAAATACTTTTACTTTTGCTAGCTGAATTGTTAGTAAAATTATCAACAGTTTTTCATTTTCATGGAATAGTTTATATAGCAAAGGGAGACATGTCCTTATATCAATGTAAGAATCAATGTTCTTTGTTGTTAGATTTTATAATTCTGAAATCAAACAATTAGAGGTCAAAGTTATTTGAGGGTAGTGACTGTGGTGGTTGAAGGGTGAACAGGAATTACTTAGGAATCACGCATATGAATGGTAATGATGATTACATAGCAGAATGGGTGGATTTAACATCATCAGACTCTGTATACATGAAAATGGTAGAGCTAGCAATATGACACAGACATGTGTATATACACACACAGACACACATACACACAAAACATACATATGCACACACCAAATAGATGTAATACAGAAAAAAATGGCTAAGATTTTTATGTCATTTATTATGTGTTATTTAGCACAGTAAAAAAAACCATCAGTGGTCTTGAATGTTTTTCATGTAGATTTTGTGATGTCTGTTCGTTATACTTAATTTATAACTTTACAAATTTGTTTATCTTATTTATAATGTTTAAACTTTGACTAAAACTTTTTTTGAGTTGGGGGTCTCCATTTGTTGTCCTGGGTGGTCTAACTTGCTGTGTAGATCAGGCCAGCTTTAAAACTTACAGAGATCTACCTATTTCTGCCCTCCAAGTGCTAGAATTAAAGGAGTATGTCAACTCAATTTACAACTTAAAAAATATGTTAATATAGTATTGACCTATTCTGGGTTCAGGACAGGACTGCTTCTGTGTTGGGTATGAGAAGTCCCAGATGTGTGTTTGTTTCCTGAGATTAAGAGTGTCTGTTAATCTGCTTAGGGCTGAGCTGGGCAGTTTGTACTTTCTTTTCATTCATCGATAAGCAGGTCTTTCTTTAAATGTCTCCATATTGACCCGTAAAGGATGGTTGGGTGTCATTTTCTTAGTGCTTTATTCTCTTATTATAGTGAAGTTTCTCTTAAATGTGGCTTTGCTGATCTTTGTTTACTAAATTTATTTATTTTTAAAATAGTTTCAGCAAGTTCGGGAACAAATGGAAGCAGAGATAGCTCATTTGAAGCAGGAAAATGGTATACTGAGAGATGCTGTCAGCAATACTACAAACCAGCTGGAAAGCAAGTATGTCTGCAGATTCTTCATTCTCGACAAATGACAGACTGTTTTCTTGTCATCCAAAAGATGCTTGATAGCAACTGGTTAGACTTTTCCTTCCTCCATTTGCAGCTAATCTTTTTCAAGGACACCTGTTTTCTTTGTGTGAAGAACTCTGGCTCCTCTCAGCTCTGCGTACGCAGACTGTAAAATCCTTGACCATCACTGTTTCTAGTGGAGTAACACACATGTACTGAAGCTGTCTTAAATTTCAGTATTTTCAGTAGAACTTGTCATGCTTACTTAAAAAGCATAGTATGGGTCCTTCTACTATACAGATTGTGATCCAGGGGCCCCAAATGGAGCCCATGTGGTTTCATGGGCCATTTGAGAAACAATACCTTAGTAAGGCTAATAGTTTTCTCAAAGTAACACTCACTCTTAACTGGTTATATTTTTCAATAGTGAAACAAAAACTTATTCATTAGAATTAAAAATGTTCTCTCCCTCTGGACCATAGGGCAAGTCCTGTTACAATGATATTGGTGTTGATTTTTTACAAAAGATTTAGTTTATGTGTATGAGTATTTTGCCTCTGTGTACTACATGAATGCTTGGTGCCTATGGGAGGCCAGAAAAGGGTGTTGGATTCCCTAGAACTAGATAGAATAGTTATGAACCACATGTGGGTGATGGGAATTGAACCTGGACTTTTTTCAAAAGCTCAAGTGCTTTTGACCGCTGAGCTTTCTCTCCATCCTCCATAGTAGGAGAATTTTAAATCAGTTTAATGGCAACATTGTCTGCTCATGCTCCTGAGGTTTTGTTATCCATTTTTTATATTTTACAGTGCTTTTCAAATTTAAGATTATTTTATTATTATTGAGTATATGCCACAGCATGTACTTTCATGTCCCGTCTTCCATGGATTGTATAGAGGACTCACAACAGCTTTGGGGAGTCAGTTCTCTCCTGCCATCATGGAATCTGGGGATGGAGCTCAGGTTGTTGGTACTCTCTCAGCTATCCTTCCAGCCCTATAGTGTGCTTTCGAGAGCTTGCCATTATGATTTGAATTATTTAGTGTACTATGTACTAGTACACTTGGGGAACAGCATTACTACCTAGTCATGTTCCTTTACATTGGCCTGTAGTGAGGTTACTAGCTCAGCACAACTAACGTAGAGTGTATATTGTGCATGTGACAATGCAATGCCTCTAACTTAGTCCCTGTGTTCAGGCAGTCTGCCGAGCTAAATAAGCTGCGGCAGGACTGTGGGAGGCTGGTGAACGAGCTGAACGAGAAGACGGGGAAACTGCAGCAGGAGGGTGTCCAGAAGAAGAATGCCGAGCAGGCGGCCGCCCAGCTGAAGGTGACCCCCCCCTCTGTCCGTATTGTTGATGGCCAGCTTTATGACTTAAGTGTGTATACGGGCTGAGAAGGAAACCTAGTGTGAAGTTTAAGGAGATGCAGTAAGTGTTTGCCTTGTCAAAGTTAAAATTGAATGTAGGCCTGGACCTGAAGCTACAGACTGAAGACGTGAAGATGAAACCAAGTGATTGACAAAGTAAGGGTAGAATTTTGTTTTATATATGGTGGTAAGAGCCTATGCATGTCAGGCAAACCCTATTTTAGAAAAAGAGCCTTTAGCAGGGTTGCTCAGGCTAAAGGAGGATTGGAGTTATTCTCTCATATTACATGAGTGCTGGCACTTACGTGCTCTGAGGAATGATAGGTCCAAAGATTTTCTAAAAGTACATAGCTCAATTTATAGATGTTACATGCAATCTCACTGTTAGATCCTCCATCTAGATTGATATGTAGTATATCTTGAGGCCAGTTTCAAATAGTTTTTTAATTGCCATTAGAAAATGTATAACTTGATATATCCCCCCACCCCCGCGCCAAGTTTTGGTGAGTCCTTTGTGAAAGTGATGACAAAGCTTTCCTTAATATGGCTTTTCTGGGGTATGTACTGCTGACATGGATGAGGAGATATGCTATCCACAGATGTGAATAAATAATGAGTGGCATTACAATGAATAATCTTACTGTTTACAAGATGCATATTCCAAAATATGAATTTTAGGTACTTAGATTTAGCAATAAAGGTACTCACTGTCTTGTCTCTGGAAAGCTAATGGACTTAAGAATGGTTGGTAGACGGTAGGTCATAGCTGGGAGGTGCGATCAGGATAGAGCAGCAGCTGTCTATTTTGACCCAACAGTACACGCAATTGAGTTTCTAAGACATTAGAGAATGGTGGGTGTACCTGACAAGTGGCTCCCCCTTTTTTACAATTGACATCTGTGTTTTTTTTTCTTGTTTTCTTCCTCTCTTTAAATATGAAGGCTCAACTACAAGAAGCCGAGAGGAGGTGGGAGGAAGTTCAGAGTTACATCCGGAAGAGGACAGCAGAGCATGAGGCTGCCCAGCAAGGTAAAGGAGGAGGCGTCTGCAGACTGGACTCATGACTGCCCAGGAAGATTAGTGGTGTTTCCTAGATCTGTCCTTTTGGGTTGTCCTGTGTCTTCAGCCTTTGTTAGGTGTTTTAAAATCCGAAACCTTGTAGCCTTGTCTGCAGTCTGTTCCTGCAGGAGAGTTAACACCCACCCGATAGAAATGCCTGCTCTTGACATTGTTTTCTTCTGGGGTTTGCCTTTGGTCTTGTTGGTGTTCTTAGTCTGGTGAAGAAGCAGGTTGTTCGCTTGAATCTGTTTTCTTTGTAAGTGTTAACTTTGTCTCTCATTCATCTCTAATTGATGCACTCACAGATGCTCTTTTCATCCCCACTCTTCCTGTGTCTTAGTTAGGCTTCTATTGCTCTGATAAATGCCAAAGTCATTTTGGCTTATTTCATCTGGGAGCTTGCAGTCTATCATGTGGGCCATCAGGGTAGGAACTCGAGGCAGGAGCTGATGCAGGGACCCGGGAAGAGTGCTGCTTACTGACTTTTTCTTTATGGATTGCTCAGCCTGACTTCTTCTTCTTTGTTTTTCATTTTTCAAAACAGGGTTTCTCTGTGTAGGTCTGGCTATTGTGGAACTTGCTCTATAGTCTAGCCTGGCTTGCCTCTGCCTTCTGAGTGCTGGAATTATTTAGTGTGATTTTGAGTTAGGATGGTTTATATATTCTTTTTCTGATATATCTTTTTGGGGCATCATTTGTAGGAAGATGGAAAGGTAAACAGAAAAGTTACCCTTTATTTCAACTTATTTAAATGACACTTTAAATGTCAGCTTTTATATAACAGATTGCTTTGGCATCGTTCTGTGTAGCAGAGTTCAAAGAATGTACATGAAATGTGCTAACAAAATTATCAGTGTATCTTTGGGGAGATACAAAATGCTTTCAAGTAACAGTAGAACCATTTAAAAAGTGTGTGTCACATTTAGTTAATGTCTATTGAGCATTGTGCCAAGTCTTGGTCACATCTCTGGATGAAGAAACAAGACAATATCTGACCCAAAACATTCTTAGGACAACAGGAATGAGACAAAGTGTCAAGTATTCTATAGGGAAGGATGATTGTTGAGTGTGCAGAAGGACCAGAGAGATCTGTGCAGATTCCCTAGAGAAGGCAGCAGAAACTCTAAGGACAGATGGACAGGGTGAGAGAAGAGGCATTTTGTAAGATGTAGTATTTTTGTTTGCTACAGATTTACAAAGTAAATTTGTGGCCAAAGAAAATGAAGTCCAGAATCTGCATAGTAAACTCACTGACACCTTGGTATCAAAGCAGCAGTTGGAGCAAAGACTGATGCAGCTGATGGAGTCAGAGCAAAAGAGGGTGAGCAAGGAGGAGTCTTTGCAAATTCAAGTGCAGGTATTTGCTTTTCTTTTTAAAAATAAGGGTTTGAAAAAAAATTAAATAAGGGGTTGCATTTGTGTGTTTACTGTCTAACAATAATAATTAAAGTGAGAACAATTTTGTGAGAGAAGGGGAGGAGCCATTGGAGAAGTTGGGCGTGATGGCATAATTATATTTTAATTTAAAAATTTCAGAATTTATGTTTATATAAATATATCACTTTCAAATAAATTTTCATTTCAGTTTCTGTTTTTTTTTAAGATTTATTTATTATGTATACAGTATACAGAAGAGGACACCAGATGTCATTAGAAATGGTTGTGAGCTACCATGTGGTTGCTGGGAATTGAACTCAGGTCCTCTGAAAGAGCAGTCAGTGCTCTTAACCTCTGAGCCATCTCTTCAGCCCCTTTCATTTTAGTTTCTAAATCATTAAGAAAAAGAAATTAGAAGTGTGGTGTGTATTAGTCTATAATGGTAAATAATTAACATTTAATCTTTGAGCATTTGTTAAAAGATAAGCTCATCCACTTTCTTAGGACTTCTTTTGATAAATTCAGGGACAGTAAAACAGCCTAGATGTCTGCCTTGTAAATTAACTTAAAATAAAATGCTTAACTGCTTTGAATAAAGAGAATTTAAAGATAAACCAATAACATGTAAATCATTATGTTCATGTGCATGTGGATATTTCTTAATAACACATTTGTCCCCTCTCTTTGTTTTCTGTTGATGAATAGGATATTTTGGAACAAAATGAGGCTTTGAAAGCTCAGATTCAACAGTTTCATTCCCAGATAGCTGCCCAGGTAATGGTGTATTTTTAATTGCTCACGTTAGTCAGTCATAGCTTTCCAGGTGAACAGGTATCTGAATGTCTGTGTAGTGCCAGACCTCAGCAGTTGGGAGAGTAGTTAATGAATCAGTATGTAGTGGCTGTGAGTTTTAAACACTAAATATTATATATAATACTTGGGAAGCACTAAGAACCTCAAATCTGTATACTTAGAAGAGTTGGTGAGAGTGTTCACCACTGGGAAAAATGTTTGAGCTGTGTCACAAAACAAAAAGGATAGCCAAGTACTGCCTAGGATAAAGACTGGTAATATTGATTGATGCACTGTCACAGAGTATTGACTTAGCCTCAGGAGTCTCACACATACACAGAGGGTAGCTGTGTGAGCCACAGCTCCCAGAGTGTATTTACAGAGGACTCAATTTTAAATGTGTGCTTCCATCTAGTTAACGGTAAACATTTCAGAGTTTTAAACAATGGTATGGTAAGACTTGTTGTTGGACACCATTGTCCCATGCCTTATTGATTGATAGAACCCTAATCCTAACTCTTATGTAAAAAGTATTTCAGCATTAAAAATATACGTTAGAGTTCAAACTCCTAAAGCTTTATGCACATAAATGTTTTTTTTAAATTGCTTTATTATAGAGATGATACTATAAAATTAATTGAGGGAGGACCACTGAAGCTGTATGTTTCTGAGTTCCCAATTCAGACTGGATTGAGATCTTTATCATCAGCTGACAGATTGGCCAGAAATGCCTCAGAGAGTGCCGAGGCCCTTCAGTGGAAAGGCTACACATGCTCCTCCCCATTGTCTTACTCATGAAGTGGATCATTTCAGTGTTGCTAAGGAGGAGATGCACAGGGGTAGAGATGGTCTTTGTGGATGGACCTGCCCCTTATGTACTTGTTGTTTGTCAGTTTTCTAGTTCCCAGGCCTGTCCACTTGCTTCGGTTTTAATACTTTGTGATGTGATGTGTATGTAATTTCCTAATAGTGGATGTGGTGATCAGATGTGCTTTTAGAATGATAGCTACTCACCATAGGCCAGATATGTCTTTAACAACTTTATACATGTTAATTTCTTTTGTTTTTTAAAGAAATCTGTTAATCTGTTGTGATTATTATTGTACGGCTTTTAAGCTTTGTCCTCAAATGCTCTTATGTTGATAATGTTTTTCTTTCTCAGACCTCCGCTTCAGTTCTAGCAGAAGAATTACATAAAGTGTAAGCTGCCATTCCACACTTCTCTTATAATTGTGTCATAACCACTAACAGATACTTGTTTGAGACAATGCACAATTAACTTCATACCCTGATGTGTCTGAAAATTTACTTTAAACTCTGTTTCCTCTTTTGGTTTAGCCTGTGTCTGTTTGTCCTCAATCACTACATTGTTGTTTTTGGTGTTATTGTATAAGACTGGGCAAACTTTCCTTCATCTGGGATACCTTGGTTATGGAGAAGAGGCAGTTGGGTTTCCCCAGCAATGCAGGGGAGTTAGGGCTTGTGTCTGCTTTGCCCTTGTAGCTCTTGTGTGTCTGGCCCCATGACAGTAGTCTGGACACTCAAAATAAATTTGTGTTGTTTTGTTTTACGTAACTATACAGATGGGTCAGTTGTTTGCATGTGACCTATAATCTGGTTTTTATGCCAGACTTCTTAATGTAAATTATCTTCTTTGACTCAAGTTTTAAACAGTGGATCTGTCTGTCTATCCATTGTGTATCTATGATTTGAGGCCTCTTTCTGTTGTGCAGGCTGCCCCTGAATTTGTGGTGATCCTCCTGCCTTAGCCCCTTGAGTATAGGTGTGAGCCACCATCTTACCATAAAGTAGGGGATATTTTGTCTTGAAAAAATGCCTTAGTAGAAAAAACTCTTACTGTCAAGCCAGATGAACCAAATTTTATCTCTTGGTCTCACACACTGGAAGGAGGGATCAGATTTCCAGGTTGTTCTCTGGCATGCATGCACAAATTATATTTTAGGGTGTCATGCTTTATGACAGTTACTAATACACTCAATAGAGTCTGTGGAAAGAGAAAGTACAGTGTTATGACACTTAGCTAAGATTATCCTCTCAGGTGAGACAGTCTTTTGGTTTGTGATGCTTATTAGAAGCACAAATGTGATTTCTTTTTGAAGGATTGCAGAAAAGGACAAGCAGCTAAAGCAGACTGAAGATTCGCTAGCAAGTGAACATGACCACTTAGCAAGCAAAGAGGAGGAGCTTAAGGTACAGCATCTCCCACAGTATGTGCTGTAGTATTTTATATGACTCAGAGTTGAAGATTACAGTCAGAATATGCTATATGAAGCGTGACAAATACTCTGGAATGCACCAGAAAGTGTTTTCTCTTTCTTAAATGCTTCTGTAGATCTAAGAGGAAAACCCAAAGGTTTTTACTTAGATGATGCATTTCATAACAATTTCAGAAATATGACAAATATCAGAAATTGATGATGTTTCTTTTTGGTTTAAGAAATCTGTAATTTGAGATCTTTACCTAACTCTTAAAGTAGAATAGATATGTTGCCACAAGTTTAAAGTAAATTTTATGAAATATTTTTTTCCTTGCTTTAGGATATACAGAATATGAACTTCTTATTAAAAGCTGAAGTACAGAAACTGCAGGCCTTGGCTAATGATCAGGTAGATCGTTTTTGCTTATTTATCTCTGAAGAATTTTTATTTGCCTTTTTTTGTTTGAGGCTGTGAGCCTGGTTTTCTGTGTATAAATACTATCTATAATGATAATTTATGTTTGACTGTGGGATGTGTTATTGAGGTATTCTGCACAGACCACCTACATGTCACCTATTCATATTGGAACTAATGAGTGATACAATTAATCATTTCTGAGACAGGAGATTATTAAAACCGTTTTAAAGTGCTGTTTGTTTTAACCTTTTTCTTTTAATGTACAAAAGGCAAATTTTTTATTAGGGAAAAATTGGCCTCTGAGAAATAAATATAATGGACAATAAAACACAGAGGTATATGGTTTGTTAATGGTTTTAATCTAAATGTATGGAAACATAAGTTTTTCTATAGATAAATGAATCATTTTATGGTCTCCTAAGAAATGTAAGATTGTCATTTTATTCTGAATACAGGCTGCTGCAGTACATGAGGTAGAAAAGATGCAGGAAAGGTGAGTAATGTGTTCTGTGTGGACATAGTGCATCTGTTTCCATTGCACAGCTGCTGCCCACTGGGGCTTGTGTATATAGCCCCTGAAAACCTTCAATGAACTAGTTTTCATTGATGGTGAGGCTTGTATAAATAGCTCTGAAAACTTTGAATGAACTAGTTTTGATACTCTTTTCTCATAGTATTCATGTAAAGGATGATAAAATAAGAATGCTTGAGGAGCAGCTGCAGCATGAAATTGCAAGCAAAATGGAAGAATTTAAGGTATGTGGTTAAGACTGTAAGCTCAGCTTTTTCAGAACAATTTCATATGAGTTTAGTTATAATGACTCTAAAAATACTGTTTTTTTAATACAGTCATTTGGAAATATTTCCTTAGTTTATTTGGTGGCTTATATGAATAGTGAATTTTTTTTTTAAACTTTATTATTTATTTTTATTTATTTGCCTTGGTGTTTGCCTGGAACTGGAACTACAGACAGTTATGAGCTGCCACGTGGGTGCTGGGAATTGAACCCTGGTCCTTTGGAAGAACAGCCAGTGCTCTTAACCGCTGAGCCATCTCTCCAGCTCCTGAATAGTGAATTTTTAATAGACTTTTTGCCTAAATGTCTTTTATCTTGAATTAAATGTTGAAATATATTTTGCCGCAAGCATGTCCTGGCAGTCTTTAATGAGTATTTACATTGGTGCACATTTTTGCTCTCTGCCCTGCTGCTGCAGTGCTGTCTCTCTGTTGAGCTCTGGTTTGTATGTCTGTCTGTAACTGCAACATCTCTATGAACACCTAAGGCAATAGGATGGGGTTGCTTATTCAAAAACTGGATTCAGTGGTTACTGCCTTTCTCTCTCTTAAAAAGTAAATTGGGTTTTGTTCTTCCAGATTCTGAACGACCAGAACAAAGCATTACAACTGAAAGTTCAGAAGCTACAGATCATTGTTTCTCAACAGGTAAGGCTTTTCATGGACTAGTGTGGGACGGCCAGAGTCTAAGAAGGGCTAGTGACAAACTAGTGGATTGAGAAAAGAAATGGTGATTAAAGTTGGACATGTCTGTTAAACATACCCTGTTCATTTTGTGCTTACCAATTTCAAAATTAAAGTTTTGTTTTCTGAGATGAAGCAAAATGTTTATATTTTCATAAGTATTTTGCAAAAAAAAAAAAAAAGAAAGAAAGAAAAAAAGCAGATGGTATGGTTTATCAGAAGGAGAGTGAGTTTGAAATTTATGAGCACCTTGAAATTGCTTAACAATTCTGTGTTCTTTTACTCAGTCTTTTACACCAAGTTATACTAGATTTCCTAGCTTGAATGGCAAAGCTTCAATATATTGTTTAGTGTTGTGATTTACAAATAGGCCACATCTAAATTATTTTCTTTTAAAAGTGTGTACACACACACACACACAGACACACACACACACAGTGATAAGGTGGATTATAAGGAATACACACATACTTTCTCTTTACAACATACACACAGTATTATTTTTATTTTATTTATTTATATACCTGACATAGATCCCATTCTCATCCCTCCTTCCTCTACCCTCCCTCCTAGCCTCCCCTTCCTATCCACCCTCCAGCCCCTTCTCCAAAAGGGTAAGGCCTCCCATGGGGAGTCAGCAAAGCCTGGTACATTCAGCTGAGACAGGTCCATGCCCCTTTATCCAAGGTGTCCCACCATAGGTAATGTGTGATGATATATTTTATATTTAATAAAATCAGCCTACAATATCAAGAGAACGGATTCACCCACAGTCAAGCCAGGAGGGTCAGAGAGTGATAACTCACACTTTTAATCCCTTAACTCTAGAGACATCTTTCTGTGTTTCTGTGAGTTCAAAACCTAACTACCAAACTGTAGTAGTTCACACCTTTAATCCTAACTTGATGATTATGAGGCAGAACCTGCAAGTGAAGCAACTGGGTGAAGAAGATATTAAGGCAGGTGTAGGCATATAGTGTGGTATCTGTAGAAGCGACGAGTCAGGCTGAGGACTCTTGAAGACAGCTTTTACCTTAGAAGTTGACTGGGTGAGAATTGACTGTGGTCTGTTTCCTCTCTGATATTTCAGCTTTTCCCCAATATCAGAATCTGAATTTTCATTAAATACCAACTAGAATTCACATTTCAGTAATGGGCTCCAAAAAGTACCAGGGATAGATCCCTATTTCTCTGCCAGGGGCCCCTTAAATAGACGAAGCTACTACACAACTGTTTCCTGTATGCAGAGGGCCTAGTCTGGTTCCATGCAGGCTCCACAGCTGATGGTCTAAAGTTCATGAGTTTCCATGAGGTTGGTTCAGTTGTCTCTAGATTTTCCCAGCATGATCTTGACCTCCTTCCTGCTCATAGAGTCTCTCTTCCCTCTCTTCGACTGAACTTCCAGAGCTTGGCCTGGTGCTTGGCTGTGGATCTCTGCATCTGCTTCCATCAGTTATTGGATGAAGGGTCTATGATGACAGTTAGGGTGGTCATCAATTTGGTTATGGGGGTAGGCCAGCTCAGACACCCTCTCCACTATTGCTAGTAGTCTAAGCTGGGGTCATCCTGGTAGATTCCTGGGAACTTCCCTAGCATCAGACCTCTACTCAACCCCACAATGTCTCCCTCTATCAAGATGTCTCTTCAATTGTCCTCCCACTCCGACCCTCTTCTAGCTCGACCATCTCATCCATCATGTTCTTCTCCCCCACAGTGTATCCTTAAAGTGAACATATATACACACATATATATTCCTTACATCCACCCTATCACTGTCCATCTTCTATATGAATGTCACTGCTTCATAGCCAGTGTCTAGTAGTGTCTTTTCTCTGGTGCTTCCAAAGTGTTTCTTTCACACAATTCTCATATAATCCCTAAAAGTTACACTTTTAAAAAGTATCCTAGGAGCTGGCCAGATAGCAGCAGGTAAAGGTATTTCCTCCTTATCCTGAGGACCTGAGTTTGATTTCTGGAAATGGCAAGTTGGGAGGAGAGGACCGCCTCCCACAAGTTGTTCTCCAGCTGCACATGTGAGCCATGAGGCACACCCCTCACACACACACTCTCCCTCCCTCCCTCCACCTTTATCTCAGTAAATACAACACCAAAGTAGTCTAAGAACTCTTGCTGTTTCATATTATATGAGAATATAAACATAGTAGCCGGGCAGCAATGATGGCTTTACCTTTAATCCCAGCACTTGGGAGTCAGAGGCAGGTGCATCTTTTTAGTTTGAAGCCAGCCTGGTCTACATAGTGAGCTCCAGGTTAGCCTGATCTATGTAGTGAGCTCCAAGACAGCCAGAGTTACACAGAGAAACTTTTTCCTGAAAAACCAAACTAAACTCAATAATCATAATAAACTTTTTATGTTTCTTTAATAGTAAGTTTCTGGAATGTACTTTATTGGAGACAATACTGCCCCCTTTAGAGATACTTGCATTTATTTTTTAAAAATTCACAATTAAGCAAGTGTAGTATTGTAAGTTAGCTGCTGCTTGAAATATTTGTTAATACCAGTTTGTCAAATCACATTTTCCCTCCCCTCCCTGTGATAGAAATGCTTTGTTTAATTTTTGTTACTTTGTATATGCTTAAAAGTAGCAGAGAAAAATGTAAATCTTATTTGTTATAGATTATGAATGATTAAAAACTTCATTATATCTTCTCATTTGCTATATTAGAGATTATCAATGGTTAAAAACTTCATTATATATAAAAATAAATTATTACAACCCAAGCCCAAATGGCCATCTGTGAAACTTGAATGTTTGTTTACTTTTCAGCTATGGTTTTGCTGGCAGCATTTTTAATTTTTACTATTAAAAAGACAATCTTACTTCAGACTTGAAACCTTAATGGCTTAGATTAGGGAAATGATGGTAGGTTTTTCCTGTGCCTGTCAAGTCTTACCTGGAGAAGTAGCATGCTGTGTCTCTTTATTAGTTACCAGAGATTCAATGTATAAACTAAAAATTTCCAAGCAGTTCTATGTAGGGAAAACAAATGCCTAGAAACTTAAGAATCTTTAGAATTCCAGTAATTTAATTGTTTTTAGGTGCTGGAAATGCCTGCATTTGAAAAGAAAACCTGAATTTTTATTCCATCTATTTTTAACAACATTCATTTATTAATTTGTCTAGGGGTATGTATAGAGAGTGAGCACATCCATGTGAGTGTGTGTGCTGGCCTGTTCTCTCTCTTCCACCCTGTGGGTTCTGTGGATTAAAGTTGGGCCTGTGGAGCCATCCTGCTAGCATAGCGGGGAATCCTTTAACTCAGGGAGCTTAAAGTTAAGTAAGGAAATGAAAATGAATGCCTTTTCTTACATTTGTCAAACATACTTAATGTTTTCATAAAATATTTATCAATAGAAAAAAATAGAAGCAACATTGCAAATTTCAGTTGTCAAACTGATGCTTCTGACCTATTTTCCAGTAACCTCCAGATCCCATGATGCTTTGAAAAAGTGGCTTTCTTTTGTTTTACATAGAATTTTAAATCACACTTTTAAAATGATTAGTTTGAAAAGAATTCTCTTCTTTTGTTACCAACTCAGTTTTCTCTCCAACATGTTGTATACTTTAGTTGTTTAGAGGTGGAGTTTTGTTAGGTTCTCTGAACACATTTTTGTAGTTAAAGAATCAAGGAGATGGGACCTCATTTTGTGGGACTTAGCTCTGTTATTGGGTAATTCTTAAACATGTTCTCTGGTTTTATAAAAATAAATTAGGAGGGACATGAGTGACATGTATGCTTATTTTAAAATTTGGTGTGTGCCTGAGGCCTTTTGTCTTAGCAAGTTGATAATCTTGTATTTTCCTCCCACGTTTGTCTATTGTGTACATGTATCGTGGGACATCCAGAGAGGAGCTTTTGCTGTAGTTCAGGGGTCATGTCCCTTCCTCCAGCTGTGGGCCTCGGGGTTGACCTCTGCCCGTTGGCTTGGCAGCAGACAGGTCTGCTTTCTGCTCAGCTCTTGGCTCCTTTTGTCACCACCTTTTATTCCTACTGATTGTGAAATAAGAGGTAAAATTAATGTAGCTAAGCTTCTTTTTATTTCCAACTTTCTCTAACTTCCTCCCTCCTGTGTGGCAGTTAGAGTTCCAAATGACAGTTAGGAGAGAACAAGTCTGGGATGTAACACTTTGAGCTGTCTTGCCTGATGAGTTTATTCTGGAGGACAAGGTTGAACTTCATGAAGAAGAACCCGGTAATGTTGCCATCTTGTTGTTTGTTGAGGTGTGGGAAGAGCAAAGGCAGAGACCTCAGGTGTGGGATGTGCTTAGACACCTCGGAAAGGGAGGATGGCCCTGTGCAGCTTTGCTGGTCACTGGTTAAAGTCCTAGTTCCCTAATAAACTCTGCTTGTCTTCGTAGCTGGGTGTGCTTGCTGGCACGATGGCCGAGCAGCAGCGTGCCTTTATTCTTGCTCCCATAGGCTCTTAAGAATCTGTGGCCAGGGTTACTAAGTAAAAATCATGGGAAATTGCTTTTCTTTGCCTGACACTTCTTCATGATCATACTGATTTATAGAAGATTTAGGTTTATCATCCTGGAAGAAGCAACAGGGATTGGACTAGAATGTAAAGTGTGTAGTATGGTGAAACTGTTGGTCAGTATTTGAGCTGAAGAACCAGAGAACTTAACTAATAGGACTTCATTAAGGGAGATTGAGTTCACTGAGTGTTTGTTTAGTTGAGTATATACTAGATACTTACATCTATGCTGAGGCTCTGGAGGAGAATGGAAATTGATTTGTGCCTTGAGAATATGACTTAATGTGCAGATAGCTGTGGTGAGTCAAGTTCTTGAACTCTGTCTAGGTTCATGGTAAGATTTTGTATGAAGAGTGGAAAGGTAACACGGGACAGCTTAGTTAAGAATTCACTGAACAGTGAGGGGCAGCTCTGGCTGAGAGAAACCTTTTCTGCAGGATAGTGGCGTGCAACAGAATTGACTTCCATTCAGAGCAGGCTGAGATACTGTGTAAGAGCAGAGAATAGGATGTAGAGGCTAGAGGAAGACTTGCTAGGCCCTTAGGAGCGCTTTGATCATTGTCTGAGGCTGATGAACCTGAGGCTACCCTGAGGAGCTTTGCAAGGCTGGACAGACATTTAGCACATGTGATGGGAATGAGGTGTCCTGGGTCAGGAGCTGGAGAAGCACAGGGGTGATGACAGCAGAGGACAGCTCAATCACTGGGCACAGGAAGCTGGTGCTTGTGCCATCCTCTCTTTTGTAATTGAGCTTCATTGAGACAAATGTGGGCCAGACACTGTCTTCATGAGTGCTTTACGTTCATAAAAAGCAACTTTTGTAAGAGCTTTCTATACTACCAGACTGACATAATGCACTTTGGGAATTCCACCCCCCCCCTCTTTTAAAGATTTATTTATTGGGGTCTGGAGAGATGGCTCAGCGGTTAAGAGCACCGTCTGCTCTTCCAGAGGACCTGGGTTCGATCCCCAGCACCCACATGGCAGCTAACAACTGTCTGTAGTTCCAGTTCCAGGCAAACACCAAGGCAAATAAATAAATAAATAAAGTTTAAAAAAAAAGATTTATTTATTATGACTACAGTATACAGAAAATGTCATCATAGATGGTTGTGAACTACCATGTGGATGCTGGGAATTGAACTCAGGACCTCTGGAAGAACAGTCAGTGCTCTCAGCCTCTGATCCATCTCTCCAGCCCCCTCTCTCCTTTTTCCTTCTGGGACACTCTTCCTTTGCAGCTAACATAGCAGTCCTTATGAGGTAGGACAGACTGTTGGGCATTGTGATGTTCACTACGAGTAAGATAAGGACCTGACTGTAGGCACTGAAGAGTACAATAGGGGGAATGTTAGGCCTTAGATTTGGCAGTGGAAGCATTAGTTTTGAAAATGTGTATAATGAGGTAGGTTTTAAAAAAATCCAGAAAATAACAGAATTAAGAGGATTGTTTTATGGGGTGAGGACAGAAAACCTCAGACTTATTTGTCCAGAGTATTAAGTATCCTGGGTGTATGAGAACACGGAGGGAGAAGGCTTCGCTTCTAGACACACAGTAGTACCCCAGCAGTTTGTGTCTGTGAGCACATGTTGGGGATTCTAGGACTGAAGGATCAAGTAATGTCATGTTTTCAGAACATTCTTTATAAGGAGAAGTATTTGTGTTACTGCTTCTGCGGAATACAACCACTTTTAATATAGTCTCTGTTTTGGTCTGGTAGCATTTTTATGATATCTGTCTACATGTTCAGAATCCACTGGTCTATAAAGCGTATTTATGAAGTTGTGTTTTTGTTAGGCTTCAGTGTGGGGTAAACAACTGGGCAAAGGAAATGGCCTTTGGTGACTTTACCCTCAAAGGCCTAAGTTTTTTATATTTGAGAAAATCTTGCTGTTATTCTTTCTTCTTAGTGACTAAAAATTACCCTTAAGTTACTAGTTGATTCTGCTAGTGCCACGCCCCTCCTCTGCTCTCCTTTATCTAAAACCTCTTTCTTGCTTTTTTGGATAAACTTATAATTGTGAGCAGTCTTCCCATAAGAACTAAATTTTGGAACTACTTAAAATTCTAAACTATTTTCATAGTCTTTTTCTAAACTAATTTTATATTATGAAAACTTGGTAGAATTAAGTCTTTTTCTTATGTTTTTGTTTTTAGCCTAATAAAGATGTTGTGGAACAAATGGAAAAATGGTAAGAGTTTGCCTATTCATACTTTGGTGACTCATTCTAGCCAAATTTGTGGTGACAGAATTGTTAGCTGTAATCATCTAGGTTCTTAAAATATTATTTGTATTTCATGGTAGGAAAGAGTGTTCTGGGCTGTGGATTAGCCAGGGTTCCCTAATGGTATGTTTGTGGGTATCATGGGAAACTGATGGACTTGATCAGGCCATTGTCAACCCAGACAGTACCTGAGCACATTTTATTATTGGTGAGGAGTTTACTTTAACACCAGGATTGAGATCCTCCAGAAATTTTTCCAGAATTAAAAGCTCATAATAAATGAAGGGACAGAGGGTTGATCTATGTAAAATACCTAGGAATTTTTATGATATTTATGTTGACCAAATAGTTCATATATATGTTTTAAATTTATAATTTCAGCATTCAAGAAAAAGATGAAAAGTTAAAGACAGTAGAAGAATTACTTGAAACTGGACTTATTCAGGTGGCCACCAAAGAGGAGGAACTGAATGTAAAGCATTTTCTAGATTCTTTTCTTTGTGATTGTTTTGTCAATATGAAGGGGTTTCAGTATAATTGTTTTCCCAAAGCTATGTGCTACATGTTATAAGTTCATAAATAATTTCATTTCATTTAAGTGAATTTTTTTAGAAATTAAAAATGCATAGATGATTATAGTGTTTACCACCTCTAGATATTGTCACTGCATTTTGTAGTATGTGTGTTCCTCTTGTACCCATGTTTCTTTTATAACCAGCGGTCTCTAGTGAATATCCTAAGTCTGTGAGTGATTTGAGCAAGGCAAGTGCAGCACTGTGAGCCTCACTGCATTAACACGGAGCACACTGAGCCTCACTGCATTAATACGGAGCACACCGTGAGCCTCACTGCATTAACACAGATCACACTGTGAGCCTCACTGCATTAACACGGAGCACACTGAGCCTCACTGCATTAACACAGATCACACTGTGAGCCTCACTGCATTAACACGGAGCACACCGTGAGCCTCACTGCATTAACATGGAGCACACTATGAGCCTCACTGTATTTACATGGAGCACACCGTGAGCCTCATTGCATTAACACAGAGTACAATGTGAGCCTCACAGCATTAACATGGAGCACACCATGAACTTCACTGCATTAACACAGAGCACACACTATGACCTTCAGTGCATTATCCCGAACCACACCATGAGCTTCACTGCAATAACACTGGCCACATCATGAGCTTCACTGTATTAACAGGGACTTTCAGGGAAGCAAATTAAAAGATGTAATTGAATTTATAACTACTGTGGGTTAACTGAAAAATGGCATACTGTGTCTTTGAGGATGCCAGCATTTCAGTTGAAATGTATATGGTGATAGTGAATTACAGAATGATTGACTAACTAGAAAGGATATAGGGAAAAAGGTAGAAGTGGAAGAATGGGCTAGCTTATTTTGCACTAGCTAGTGTTTTCAAGAATAAAAAAGTATGTTGTGCTTATATGGTTTTGAAAACAGGCTGTAAGAACAGAAAACTCAATGCTGACGAAGGAAGTTCAGGAGTTAAAGGCCAAACAGAGCGACCAGGTAATGCATGCTGTTGACCCTCCACATCTCTCCTTGCAGTAGGCACAGCTGGATACAAGACATTAAAGCTGAAATGTAAGATCCAGTTGATTTCTTTTCCAAGGCTGAATTTTTCAGCTATACTTTTAATCAGTCATTAGTGACTTAAGTAGTAATAGAAGGTGCAGTTTATTGAAAACTTTCCTATTAGGTAAGCATTCTGTGAACTGCTCCACGTAAACTTCCATTCTCTTTTTCTTTATCTGGTTAAATTTACATATATTTTGCGTATATGCATGTTTTGCTGATGTGTATGTTCATGCACCACATGCAGGCAGTACTCACAGAGGTCAGAAGAGCGCATCAGATTCATGGGTCTGGACTTTAAAGGTGATTGTGAACTGTTATGTGGGTGCTGGCCATGAACTTGGGTCCTCTTCAGCCCAACTTTTTTTTTTTTTTTAAATTTATTGTTGTTGCTGTGTGTAGGATATATGAAGGTACACACTCGATGGATGGCTCGTAGAGGTCACAGACCAACTTAGGAAACACTTTCTCCTTCCACATTTATGTGCATCAGATTTGCATGGCAAGCATTTACCATCTTGCCATCATGCTAGCCATTTTTTTTTTTTTTTTTAAAGTACAACAATAAAGAGTTTTGACCACACATATAAATCAAGTCTCTAATAGTGGCCCCCCCCCCCAAAAAAAAAAGACTACCTGAAATGAGGCAATTTCTTAGGTGTAATTTTTCCCCTGGTTAGAATTAATAATTAAGTAATTAAGCATTTATTTAATGGTTATTCTTCAGGGCTTCACTTAGTAATCTCAAATCTGCTTATTTTCAAAATGTTACTCATTTTCACCATTATGATGTATGATGTTAAGAAAATCTGAAAAGAATTTCTGAGTTTCCTTTTGATTTTTAATTTGTATAAGAACAAATTTAGCTATTATTTTTATTTTTGATTCACTTATTACTTTAAAAATTACTAAATTATGCATCTTTCTATTTCTAGGTTTCTTTTTCATCTTTAATTGAAGAACTTAAAAGAGTGTAAGTGATAACATTGTTTTAAATTTGTCTTCTTTTGACTTATTTTCTTAATGGTATTAAATGGAGTTCTATTTATTTGAGAGAATTGACATACATTATTACATCTATCTATCTGTCATCTACCTATCTATCTATACTCATTTATCAATTATCTATTTATCATCTACCTATCATCTATTTATCTGTCTACCTATCATCTGCTTATCATTTTATCTACTTATCTACCTATCATCTATAATCATCTATCTATCTATCTATCTATCTATCTATCTATCTATCTATCTATCTATCTATGTATGTATGTATGTATCTATGTATCTATGTATCTATCTATCTATCTACCTACCTATCTACCTACCAGCCTACCTTATCCAGAGTTGGCTGGCCTACGTTACCTCTCCCGACTTTCCTCTGTTCTCCCCCTTCTCGCCCTCCCTCCCTTCCTAATCCGTCCTGGCCAGGGTTCACCTACACCCTTGTCCTCCTGACACTCGCCTCACCCCCTGAGCACTGAGATGCTGTATACCACCATACCTGGCGCAGCTGAGCCTTCATCATTCTAGAATTTCTCATCAGGAAACTGAGGGAGATTGATTAGCTGTGCTTCCTAAATTTAAAGATTTTCTTTTTAGTCTTTTTAAAAATCCATTTTCATAATTGATTCTTTTTTATGTGACATTAATTGTTAATTCTCCATGTTTAGCAGAAGCTATTACAGTTGAATTCATGTTGCACAGAGAGCTAGTTCTATGTATGCATTCCCCTTGGGAGGTACCTGTCAGCTTTGATGCCATATTGTGTAGTAAGCTCAAAATACCCTAATCCAGTGTCACTGAATAGAACTCAATTCTCCCTGGTGTTGGTATTCTTCATGGCACAAATAGATTTTCTGTGTATTTCTGAAGCATGCCACCAACTTCTTGTATGCATAGATTTCAGTAGTTGCTGATTAAATTCGTACTGAAATGGGTCTGTAGGTATTTTCTCTGCTTTTTGTCTGTGAAGTTGTTACTGTCTCACTTTAAATGAAGGAGTTGACTTGGAGAGGCTTCTCATGATGTGGTGCTGTTTTTATGCTTAGTTGGTGGATCTCAGTGATTTCTAGTCAGGTTAATACTTGATTTGTTTGTTTAAGGATCCATGAGAAAGATGGACAGATCAAGTCTGTGGAAGAGCTTCTAGAAGTTGAACTTCTCAAAGTTGCTAATAAGGAGAAAACTGTTCAGGTATTAGGAGAGAGAACAGTGTCTGGCCTTTCTGTTTATCAACTTTAGTTAATACCATTTGATTTCATGTGTTTGTATGTTGCATTTCTTTGTCAACTTCAGTGTGTTTTCCATTGTCCAATCTTGTCTGTTTTATCATTGTCAAGGCTTTGAAACAGGAAATAGAGGTTCTAAAAGAAGAAATAGGAAATGCCCAGCTTGAAAAGGCTCACCAGGTAAAACTCCCAGAGCCACAGCATGACAGACTTACCAGTGTCAATGTTATTTGTTCCCTTTGCTATTCAGAAAAGTCTTTTCATAGTTTGCTACAAGTATGTTTATATTCTCTTTTAAAACCTTTACTAAGGCCTCTTCTAGAACAAGTTCTCTGTATTAATGTTTCATTTTAGTCAGTTTTAAAAAATGGCAAAATATAGAGTTTATCAATACTCTGGTAAACAAACTGCATGGACCAGAATGTGTTGTTACAGAATGTGTATTCATCCTCTGAATGTAGAAAAAAATAATTTACCTGGAGATTCTACAAGTACACATTTTTATTTGGTAGATGGGTTTTATGAAATTTAACTTGATAAGTCTTCATTAAAATGGTGAGATTGTATGGAAGAGATGATTCATTCATCCATTGCTAAAGCCCCGTGCTAGGATTAGAAGTAGTTTTGTGACTTAGACTCCAGGAGAGACTCCTTCTGAAGAGCTGACATCTGAATCGAGGCCGAGTGGGGATGGGATCAAATGTTAGATTGCTGTGACTTACTAGGAAGGAGCCCAGGGCTGGGGAGATGCTCCTTTGGGAAAGTGCTTACTGTGCAGCATGAGGACTGGACTTCAGATGGCCAGCTCCTGTGTAAAAGGCAAGCACGGATACACACTGCTGTTACTCAAGCACTGGAAGGTAGGACTTCCCTGGCCAGTCAGGTTAACCAGATCACAGGGCTTCAGATTCAGTAAGATTGTTTCAGAACATAAGGTGAAGTGAAAAAGAAAAGTCTAGATTCACAATGTTGACCTCTGGCCTCTGCCTGTTTGCATGTGTGTTAACACACAGGAAATCCTAAGTAAAGACATATATAAGTAAACGGGAAATTAAGGAAGACACAGCACTGTAGAGCAGATATTCTTGAAAATGAGCTGCAGAATTCTGATAATGTATGTCGGTGTGTGCATGGTGAAGACTCATGTTCTCAGCTGCAGCAACATCTTAAATGCAGGCCTGCTATTTATAGTCATCCTCCTTGATGTGACCCCACCCTGCTGGTATTATTTTTACTTTGTTACTTTTATTGTTGCTGAAATAGGAGGAGGTGAAATGTAAACATACCTTATTTTGGCGTGGACACCTTAGCTTGGGCTTTTATATTCTGAGGTGTAGACCTTATGGAGATAACAGAAAGCTTACCAAGGTTACGGAAAGAATTCTGACTTGTTTTCCTGCCCTTTGTGTTTTAGTTATCTGTCACTTCTCAAGTTCAGGAGCTGCAGAACTTGTAAGTAACATTTGTCTCATTTTCCTAGAAATATCTTCCTTGATAGTTAGCTTTAATGAAAATTATAGCTTTTTATAATTTGATTTCAATGTTCTGGAAACTACCAAGATTTTTCAAAAGACTTTAGGTTTTTGTTTGTTTTTTTAAAAATCTTTTTGGGTCTCATCAAATTTTAACAACTACTGGTTTTTTTATGGGAAAAGGTGATAGTGTGAGAACTTTTATTTTTATTTTTTTTTGACTCATAATTGTAGTATACCTTAAGTGGAGCTGTTGCTTCTTGAATATTTCAATGACACATGAAACTGGCAATGCAATGGACACCTAAGCCATTTGCCGAGCTGTGTAAACTTCCTGGTGCTGCCCAGATGGGATGACATAGGGAAGAAAGTAGGGTTACGTTTATTGTCCACTCTACATATTCAATGATAGCACAACTTTAATTACCTACACTTTTTTGGTTGATGCCTCAAATTTCATATTTTTTTATATTAAGATGGTTTGTAGAAATATCTGTTTGTACAATAGTCCAGTGAACTTGGACTACAAAAATGCCTGGGATATTCTTACAATCTTTAATACATTTGCTTTTTAAGATCATGTAAAATGTTTGCTCATCTCTCTTAATAACTTGCCAGATTAAGAGGCAAGGAAGAGCAGGTGAACTCCATGAAGGCTGCTTTAGAAGACAAGGACAAAGACCTGACAGATAGAGGGAAATGGATACAGGTGAGGAATTCAGAGCAGAAGTGAAAACAACCCTCTTTCTGATATTTGAGTATCAATTCACATCTATTGTTCTTAAGGATCTTCAAGAAGAAAACGAAGCTTTAAAGGCTCATGTTCAGGAGGTGGCCCAGCCTGATGTGCCAGAGGTGCGGAGAAACATGACAATGTGCTCTGTAAGCTATGTGCCACTCCCTGTAATGCCGTAGGCAGGAGGAAGGTGGATGTCTCAGTTTCTGTTTTGCCATAGTTTAGTTATTGCTCCCAAGTTAACTTTTCCTACCATCAAGCCAAGCTTCACTGTCTGATTTTGTTCAAGCTAAGGAAAAAGAGTAAGCATTTCTTTTTCCTTGCTTTGTCAAATGTACTCCAGGCTTATGCTTAACTTTGTTCATTTGGTATATTAATATATGATCCTTCAAAAATACTTTCTTTCTTCTCCTTCTTTTTGGTTTTTTGAGACAAGACTTCGTTGTGTAATAGTTCTGCTGTCCTGGTACTCACTCTCTAGACCAGGCTGTCTTCAAACTCAGAGATCCTCCTGCCTCTGCCTTCAAGGGCTAGAATTAAAGGTGCACATTACTACTGCTTAGAAAAATTAGAAAAATGCTTTTTAAAAGTAAGCTTGATGAGGTAAACTTATTCCCTTCAGGCTTGTTGGCTCACATCTGTGATCCCTGCCCTTGGAAGGCTGAAGTGAAAGGATCACTGGGCTTGAGGGCCGCCTGGGCTACCTAGTGAGCGCCTGCTTCAAAAAACTATCTAATATTAAATTTAATGCCATTATATTTTTATTTTATAGTTGGGTGGTTTGACATGTATGATACAGTACCTGATGTGTTTTGATTTTAATATTAAAAAGGTGAATCTGTTTCTTAGGTGTGTTCGACATCACGATTTGAAGAGCTTGAAAATGTGTAAGTATGCTTTTAGCTAGTATTTTGATGAGGTGTTCCCAAATGTGCGTAAATTAATTTTTATGGGTCTTTGAAAGGTCATTGTATTGAAAGGCCAAGTATTAACTGTAGAGACAGCTAAAAGAAATTTCTACTTGCCGAGTCATAAAGCAGAGACCTTTAAACATGTTACAATGCCTAAAGACTTGCTCATTTTCTCTAGTATTTTTCTGCAAATATAGACTTTTTCTACAAACAAATTATGCAATTATTATAAAGAGGAAATCAATTGATTTCTATTTAATCAGGAGGTAATCTTAGCCATGAGCCAGATCATCTAATTGTATATGCTTTTAGGAAACATGGATCTTGTCAAGCTAATTCTGTGCTGAATAATAAAAATATCACCACCAGTTAGATCATAGAGTCTGCATTTTTAGGTGTTCATACCAGAATAGTAATTTTTTTTATCATGCAGTGGTCATTATTTTGTGAGGCAAGTGTCTCACTTTGTTGTTCAAGCTGGCTTGAAGAGTACTATGTAGTTAAGGCTGGCCTCAGACTTAACCATGGCCTCTTTCTTTAAACTGCTGGGAGCACAGGTTTGAGTCGCCATGCCTAGCAAGAGTTGGCTGGCTGGCTGGACACACACATATCTTTTTCTTTTCTTTTCTTTTTTTTTTCTTTTTGTTTTTTGAGACAGTGTTTCTCCCTACAGCCCTGGCTGTTCTGGAACTCACTCTGTAGACCAGGCTGGCCTTGAACTCACAGCCATCCCCCTGCCTTTGCCACCTGAGTGCTGGGATTAAAGACATTCACCACTACCACCTGGCAAAAGTTGGTTTTCTTAAACTATGTCACAAACTAAAGAATGAAAACTAGGTCCCAAGTTTTTAGAGAATTACTTTACATTTTTTGTGTATTTGTTATATGTGTACATGTGTTTGTGTGAACCATGGTGTGCTTGTGTAGGCTAGAGGGCAACTTGTGGGAATCATTTTTTTTCCCAACCACGCTGGTTCTGTGTCGAATTGAGGTAGTCAGGCTTGGTAGCAAGTGTCTTTACCTGCCTGATGGATTATCTCTCTGGCCCAAGGAGAATTATTTTGACAGGATGTCTGTCTATCAGCATTGATTGACATTAGTTTTAAGGTGTACCTTCTTTGAACAGTGTCTTTAAGATAATGAAGATAATGTAGCTTATGTTTGTGAACACAAGGGACTTGACTTTTCTGGCCATCGTGATTGTGTATGTATTTATAGACCTGTTTACTGAGTAGCTCCCAGGGTATTTTCCTCTCATCTGATAGTAGGAGATTAGAGACATGTTTATAGCCTCTTGCAGTCGGTACATAATCATAATCACTAAAGTATATAGTTTTAGGGTTATTTCTGTTTGCAATTTTTCTTGTTCTGTCCTGTCATTTTCTTCTTTTAAGACAGGGTCTCACTGTGTAGCCTTGGCTGGCCTGCGATTCAGAATATCTCCCTGCCTCTGCTTCCTGGGTGCTGGGGACTAAAGGTGTGCACATTGTACCTGGCTCTTGACCTTGTCTTTGGTAAATTAATAGTCTTTATTTTGGGGGAAGCACTTTTTTTTTTTTTAAAAAAAAACTTTATTTATTTATTTGTTTGCCTTGGTGTTTGCCTGGAACTGGAACTACAGACGGTTGTTAGCTGCCATGTGGGTGCTGGGAATCGAACCCGGGTCCTCTGGAAGAGCAGCTGGTGCTCTTAACCGCTCAGCCATCTCTCCAGCCCCCGGGGGAAGCACTTTTAGATCTACTTAAGAAGTACAGTTTCTCTGTCACCAGTCCCTTTTCCTCTGTTCCTAATATGTCAACATTGATGTAGTCCATCCATCACCACTGAGGAGCAAACAGCACAGGGCTGTTAGCAGCCGAACACCTCATTTTCCCTTAGGCCTTAGCAAAGTGTTTAAGAACATCATCACAGTATCATGGAGCATAGTTTCATCTCCTAAAAAAAAATCTCTCTTGTAAACCTTCTCATCCCTCTCTTCCCCTTCCCCTCTCTGTTCACGCTCCCACCAGTATCCCCCTTGAAAACATGGCAGCCACTGACTGTCTTCCTCTGTAATCTTCCCTTTTTGCCTGTCCAAGTTGGAGCCATACAGTACTCACGGCCTGTTGAGAGTGGCTTCACTTAGAGCTGTATGGCTAAGACTTGCCCTATCTTTCCATCCGTTTTTTTTCTTTTTCTTCTTTCTCTTGCTCATTTTCTTTTTATCCCTCCCCTTCTCTCTTTCCCCCTTTTTCAGTTCAGGAAGGCAGGTTCTCCTTGTAGCCCAGGCTGGCCGTGGGCACCCTGCTCCAGCCTCCGGAATGCACTCCACGTGCCAATGTCTGCCTTTCTTTTCACAGTTTTTCATTGTGCTGTTGTGGTTTTTTTGTTGTTTTGTTTTGTTTATTTTAAGTACCTATACATGGCTTGGCACTTTCTAAATCAAATGCTTGATGAGCCTTGTATGTCTTCAGACACTGAGGATACTGAAATGGATAAAGATAGGGATAGGTTCTAGCCCTGAGAAAAGAGACAGATTATTCAGTAGTGTTAGGTGTGAGAGAGCTCTGTTGGCTTAGAATGGCAAGGACAGTTGAAATTGACTTGAGCTAGATTGAAACCCTGTGCAAAGGTGCTCCCAAGCCTGTTTACCTGAGTTTAGATTCTAGGAATCAATTGGTTGAGAAAAACTCACTTCTTTATACTGTGGTACATCGACACACAGACACACAGAGATACATACACACAGACAGACAGAGAGACAGACACAGACATACAGACACACACACTCAGATACGTACACAGACAGACACACATACACAGATACATACACAGACACACACACACACAGATACATATACAGACACAAATACAGATACACACACACACACAGTAGGAGAGAATTGACACTGTTTTATGACCATCCAGTGTGCACCGTGCTGCCTATATACCTATCTCCCCTTAAAAACTTTTAAAAAGTAGAAGAAAAATTTGATAAGGAAATAACAAATTAAATAGTATGCACATATCTTTAGCACAAGAATTGAGTGTTTTTTAACCTCTAGGGTTGATGAATCATGGCTAAGATTTTTTGAAAGCAAAATGTTTAGTTTTTTTTTTTTTTTTTTTTTAAATAATAGTAAATACCTGAAATGCTGTTTTGTGCTTAGCATTTATTTTGGTATTTCCTCTTAGGCAGCACTATATTTACTTAAGAAATGTTAGAATAAAATGTATTGTTTTAGATTGCTCTTGATTAAGCAGAAGAATGATCTTGGAAATATTGTCTTTTAAAATAATCAGTAGTAAATAGACTCCAGAAAAAAATGGGTGGTAGGCATTGTTTATGCTTTCTCGAGGTGATAGCAAAGTCTGATTTTTCATGCACATTACTAAAATAAGGTCTTTGTAAAAATTCTAGGTTGAAAGAAAAGGAAAGTGAAATTAAGAGAATAGAAGCTATACTAAAAGACACAGAGAGTGATCTTTCCAACAAATCAAAGCTGTTGCAGGTAAGAGTTATTGTCTTTGCCTGGTTAGGTTGTAGGTCTTGTCCATAGAAGCCTCTTTATGGCCCTCCTCCTCCTCCTGAGCTGGAGAGTTGGAATTAAAGGTGTGAGGCACCATGCCCAGCTGCCCTTTAATGGGCTTCTTTATTGTTTGTTATACTGTATAAGCAATCCCAGTTGATGAAGGTACCTGGAGTATTCAGGGCTGTTCTCTAGTTGCAAATTATACGTCAGTGGCTATCTTTGCATCCATATTTTGAATACTATTTGTCTTATACTTTCTAGGAGTAAACCTTTGTGTTAATGGTTTAAACAAGTTTGCTTTGTTTTCAGAGAGATTCAGTTTAAAGAGAAGCTCACTTGTCAACTTTCCTGTAGTTACTGTGCAAATAGTCTAAGGCCATTAGCCTGAAAGGGTAGCAGTCGCTCCTTGAGTGTGTTCTGAATTAATCTGCACACTTGCTAACGGGACTGTCTGCCCATCATGTCCAACGTTGGCCATAGGTGTAGACGTGATGTCATACCTGAAAAGAAGGATCATTTTAAATTGCTTTAGGCTGAAAGAAATTGAGATTTCAAGTCATTTGTATATTAATTGCTCTTTTAATTTTATTCTACAGCTTTTTTTTTCTGGAATGACTTTAAAAAAAATCCTAATTTTAAACATCTTTTTATGTGATATGGAAAATGAACGTTTTGTTATTATGTGAGGTTTCACTTCTTTTGACTCTCATCCCCTCTTTCAAAAATTGAGAATGTCTATACATTAAAATATAAGCAGTTTCTGTTTTAAGACACAGGAAGAAGGCATTCTGATTTTGTGATTATAAACACTTTTATGTTTCCTTCCAATGTTTAACTTCATTTATTTGTTTTTAGATCATAGGTAATTTGCCTAACTGAGTGGTGAGAGTAGTATTGTAACCTCAGGAAAGGGAGTTAACTGTGTTAATCTGTCAGGACTGCTGTGTCATTTTCCCCAAGGGCTGTCCTGCGCCTGCTGGCCCCTAGTCGTATTACTAGAGAACAAGTGCTGCAGTGTGAAGTTGGAGAAATTGTGCCCTGCTAAATGCCTGATACCCATACTAGATTCTCAAAGGTGTGGAGCTGGTTCATTCTATGGAGACATAGCCCTTCCAAGATGACAACTAAATGCAATCACTGTAATTTAGTAACATGTTTTATGTGGCCTTCGTTTTTTTAAAAAAATTGATACAATTTTCGAATTTTTCTAGGCAGTATGACATTTTAAAAACATACACAGAAAAATTATAATCTCTGTCTAAATATTCATGTTTAATTCTTGTTTATAGGAGGTACAAGATGAAAATAAATTATTTAAATCCCAAGTTGAACAGCTTAATCAGAAGAACCACCAGCAGGTAAGTTCTGTCTTATGTCTCACTTTTGACTGTATTGGTAGCTGTTTACTTTTATCTTGTTATTTTTACATGTTCACGAAGAGTAAAATGATGGTTCTTTTATCTTTTAAATTTTCTATAAAAGCAGTTTACTGTGTCATGTCTAAGATATAGTTTATAAAATATGTACAAGTAATGTTACTTTTAGTGTTCCAGCTTGATTGTATACATACGTGTATGTGCCCTGATCAATGTTCCAACTCTACCATATTTGCACCTGTGTATGAATGTGCTTTGATTATTGTTCCAGCTCTGTTTTATACATAAGTATGCATGGTCTGATCAGTGTTCCAGGTCTGTTATATATACATGCATGTGTGTCTGTGTGTGTTTGTGTGGTCTGATTAGTGTTCTACCTCTACTGTATACATGTCTGTGTACATGTTTGCTTTGGTGAGTATTCTAGCTTTAATATATACACATGTGCATGTATGCTCCGATTAGTGTTCCAACTCTGTTATATACATACATGTGTGTGTATGTGTCCTGATCAGTGTTCCAGCTCATACATGAATGTGTATGCCCTGAGCAGTTACAACTGTATTATATTATGTATATGTGTGTGTGTGTATATATATATATATATATATATACACACAAACACTTGTGCTGATCAGTGTTTCAACTTTTATAAAATGTGTGTGTGTGTGTGTGTGTATGTATGCACTGACAAATGTTCCATCTCCATCATAATATACATATGTATACATGTTTATTCTGGTCAGTGGTTTAGCTCTGTTATATATGTATGTGTGCTTTCATCAGTGTTCCAACTCTATTATATACACACATGCTAACGTGCCTGCATATACCCCAGTCTTACAGAATGCTTTTCTTAGGAAGTCAGCTAATGTCTTGGCAAAGGTCTGTTTAAATCTAAGTGTACATTCTTCTTGTCTCCTGAAACAAAACATCAATAATTGGAAAGAATTAACATATATAGGATAGATGTTATAAGTAATGGGCTAGCATTAATGTGCCATTTAATGTATATTTGCTTGATAAACAGGTATTTAAGAAAATATGTATGCATATATGATAAAAATGTATATGTACACTTTTTTTGGCATTTTGGAATATTGTAAGAGGTTCTGGCCTGGACTATCCAGGCTTGGACCAGTATCCCAGCTGTTCTGCCTGCTTAGGCCCAAATAATCACTTATATTATTTTTACACTGATTGGCCTAGGGCCTAGGCATATAACTTGCTAGCTCTTTAGTCTAAACTAACCCATTTTGTTCAGCCATGTGGCTCGATACCTTTTCTCAGAGAGCAGCAGTTCAGCTTTTTCCCTCTGCATCTGTGGCCATCACTTTGTTGTATCTCTGTGGCATCCCTATGGCGTCTGTCTGGCATGTCTGCTCTGCTCTGCTCTGCTCTGCTCTGCTCTGCTCTGCTCTGCTCTGCTCTGCTCTGCTCTGCGGATTTTCCCACTCTGGTAGCTCCACCTACACTTCTTGTCTGCCTTCAGCCAATCAGCACTTTTATTAAATTAGTAGGTGGGACAAATATTTACAACATACCATAATCTGACTACATACATTGGAAGTTGAACCTAGGGGCCATCTGCATGCCAGGCAAGTGCACTGTTACTGGACAAAGTCCTAAGCCTTACCAAATATGTGTTGTCTATTGTTTTATGAACATGTATGGGTATATCACAATACATTTTGAGAGACAGTTAACAGTCCCTGTTGACAAGTAGCTTCTGGTAGTTATTCAAGAAGACTAGCTATTATGCTGTGTATCTTATATGTTAAAGCTTTATACTTTTGCGTATTATATAAAATCACTCTTTTATTGGATGTGAGAAAATTAGCTTTGTTTTTTTTTTTTTTTTGCAATTTTATTTAGATAGTTTTAGGAGCCAATTTAAAAATCCCTCAGTGCTGTACAAAGTGGAGTGATACTTTGTGGAGTGGTAGTGAAAGCTACACTTACCAGCGTCCCGCTTAGAAATTTGTATATGTTTTTATTACAACTTCTTGATCGGGATGCTGGCATAATGGAGGATATGATATTTTTCACTTTGTTTTATCTTCAGGAAGAATTTAATTTTGCTATGTCCTAGAAAGCTTTATTTTGAACTAATACTTAACTCTTTTAATAGGCATGTTTTCCCTCTCAGGAAGAATTACAAGCAGTGTAAGTAATGCATTGATTGAAAGTTTGGTGTGTTATAAAGTTAAATGCTTAATTATCCTCAAATGATTGCCTAGATAAATGGCTCTCTGAATGCTGTGGACTGCAGGCCAGTGAGCAGTTGTGCCTTTGTGGACTCTAGCACCTTCTGAGGCATGCCTTTACCTTCCCTTCCAGTGTGTGGTTGAGGGAGATGTTCAGGCTTCCTTTCTCACTCTGGTCTTCTGTAGACATCAGAGCACTCGGGCAGAGCTGCACTCTGAGCCTTTCCTCAGCGGTGAAGCCCTCAGCTCTTTGTCCTCTCTTCCCTGGACCCCACTGTGGACCTGTGGTGCAGACTTTGGTTCACTACTGCAGTTTTGTGAAACTTAAGAGTTGTTATAATTCTCTTTGAAAGTCTTTTTTAAAGAAGCTGTAACACTTTTTCTTGTTAGCCTTTGATTTCTCTAAGAGGCCTACTAATTGAAAGTCATTTTTGTTTACAGTGTGTTTCAAATGCTAAATGCCAACCGTATTAAATATATCAGTAGATGGTAACAGTCTAAATATTCTTCCGTCTGGGCTTATTTACAAAGTTGGCCATTTAGTAGGCCAGGATTGTAGGCTGTTCTGAGTCTTAAATTCAACTGTAGAAATGACAGAGTCTGTGGACATTTTCTATAATGAGCTGAGGATATTTTAGGCTTCAGGGACCATAGCAGTCCCAGTTTCACATTGTTACTCTGTGTTGTGTACATGTGAGTTTTATTTTATTTTTGTTTGTATGTATGTGTGTTTGCCTGCTTGTCTGTATGTGCATCATGTGCATACAGTGCCCATGGAGGTCTGAAGAAGATACTGGCTTCCCTGAAACTAGAGTTAAAAGTAGTTGTGAGCGGCCTGATGTGGGTGCTGGGAACTGAAGCTGTATCCTTACAGCAAGTGCTCTTAACCACTGAGCTACACCACTCCAGCCCCTATTTTAATTTTTTGAGCATTTTAAAACTGTGGAAGCAGGACACTGGCCCAGTAGTGCAGACCTGCAATCCCAACTATGTGGCATGATGAGGCAGGTGGGTTACTTGAGCCAACCTTGGCAACATAGTTAGATTTTTGTCTCAAAGCATCCCCAACCCCTGCAAAAAAAAAAAAAACCCACCCCAAACTGAAACCACTAGTGTTACTATGTTAATCAGACTTGGTACTGTGACCAAGATAGTTAAGTACCCAGCATTCTTAGCTCTACTGACTCTGGGCTATAACAGAGAGAACAAGATATTAGGAACCCTACCTCAAAGGATCTGGGCTGGGAACAAGATAGTTTTCAGTGATTACTGTTAATAATATACCTTTTCCCTATGGATCCTATCAGACCATTTCAAAATATCCACCATGTGGGGCCAGGCTCTCATCACTTGAGTCTTTTTGAGTAAGTACTTCATGTCCAAAGTATAACATACAGCTTTTAAGCTCAAGACCAGATTTGTTGTTGGGCAACCCTTCAGTCTTAAGAAAGCTGTTTGTGATTGGACATTCTGCTCAAACACAAATAAATTCTGAAATTTTGACTTTGCTTTCTGCATTTCTGGGAAATAACTAAGGCATTGGACAGGACCAGGAAAAAAACCAGACAAAAATCCAAACCATGAATCCTAAACTACGATTGAAAAAACACAGCAATACCAGGTTGTTGGCTTAATGAGCCAGTCACTACTGATTTTATTGCCTTAAAATACAATGCTTTTAAAGACTGCCTTTATATCAAATCAGTGTCTAACCCCATTTAGACAGTCTCAGGCTGGCCTTCATCTTAATGTACAGTGAGGGTAACCTTTGAACTTCTGGTCTTCCTGCCTCTACCATTCAAGTGCTGGTATGGCAGCCACTGTGTAGTGTCACACGTTTTGGGTTCATATGCTGGGGATTGAAACCAGGGTCTTATGTATCCTAGGCACAAGCACTGTACCAACTGGGGAGCTACGTTGCTAGCCCCAAAAATCATTTTTTGAAATTAAGAACTCATAGGACAGATTCTTTATACTGAACAATAGCTGATCTATAATTGCATTTTTCACAGTATCACTTGCTGTTTTTATTTTGTATTAAAATATTGAAACATAGGTATCTGAGTGGTATTATGTTTATCTAATATGTAAGTTACATTATTGTTTATTTTAGATGCTATTTACCTAAAAATATTCACATTTGATTTAGAATTTCAGAAAAAGAAAAAGAATTAACTGATCTTCGCAATGAGTTAGATTCTTTGAAGAATGCTGTTGAACATCAGAGGAAGAAAAACAACGTAAGCCACCATTTATGAAAAGCAGACTTTCCCTTGTAGAGAAACATGGGCAGGAACTTTTTTCTTTGTGTCTATTTTTGCTTGAGGAGACTTCTTGATCTTTATGTGAGATCACTTTTGATTTCTTCCTGACTTTGGGGATATTACTAGAGTAATTATTTTATTGGAAAATAATTTTAATAAATTTTTATACCAATAATATACCACGATGTAGCTAGCCTTTTCAGAAAAAGCTTTTTTTAAAAAAATAACAAAAAAACCCAAATATGGTTAACTTTGTCTTAAAACTTTTGTTAGAAAAATAGATTTTTTAGACATATTTTAAAAACAAAGCCTTTTACTTAAACAAGGCTAAAGTTTTGTTGTTGCTATTTTTTGTGTGTATGTGTGTGTTTTCTGACAGACAAAAAGAAATATCAGTTTCAATCTTTGTAATTAAACTTGCAACTAAGTAATTAATTTGTAATTAAGCTGCTTTCTTTTTCAAATGAGAGGCAGTGAAAATATTGGTAATTAAGTTTGCTAGTGATCTTAGAACTTGAATATATGTATACTAAAATGGAAATGACTAGTTTTTAAAGAATTATAAATCCAAGTACTTTTACTGAGCAGACAAATAGTAGATTCCGCTGAAATGTTTAATAAGTTCTCTTTTTAACTAGTAGTCTTATATATTCTTGCTAGAGAAATAGTTTTCACACAAAATTGTGGTTGGTAGTTGTAAGATCAAAATTTATTAAATAAGAGATATTGATAATAAGTAGCTGTGTATTTTTCAATATAAGTTAAACCTTTCAAAGTTGGTGTTAAATTGCTAACAAGTTGGCATTTTCTTGTACCCTGAGTTTGTCAAAATTAGGTATGTGAACTACTCTTGGTGTGTTATGTAATGTTAATTACTAACAGCATTACTTAGCCACAAAATTTGGCATGAATGTTCCAATATATTTCTAACTTTGTAAGTGTGTTTTATTACCAGGATTCAGAGATAAAGGGGGAACAGTAATGGAGTTAATGAATCTTTAATTAAATTCACCATAGCAGCAGCAGCAGCAGCAGCAGCTCTGCAGGTCTCGATTTCAGAGTTAGGGCAGTGGAGGCTGGCAGGTGCAGTGGCAGCCCACTCCAGTTCTGGCACTCATTTGTTGCACACATTTGGCCAGATTTTTTAACTTTCAACTGTGGTTTCCCATCTGTAAAGTGTAAATAAAAAGTGTAAATTGTAAGGATTAATGAGAATTTGAAGAATGCTAAATACAGTATTTGGCATCTAAACTTTCAATAAATGGTAAAATTTATTTCAATAAATTTTAGTTTTGGTGTATGCTCACTTCTAATTCTGAAGATGAAATATAGCATATTGTTTTTTATTTGTATTTGCTAAGGAAATGCTTTTTTTTAGAGCTTGCTTTTAAATGGCCTCTGTTTCTCCTTAACATAATGTGTTTTTATTATTTTTCTGCCTCATTTACTTCAGTTAACTGGCTAGTACAGTTGTGTCTGATTGCTTGTGGTGTCTGTGTTTGATCATGCCATGATAATACAGAGCACAGAGGGCTACTCTGCCATTCTTGGAAAATTGGAAATTCACTAATTTTATTTAAAGTAGAGTTTAAGGGGAAAAAAAGTTATATGGCAGTGTAAAGTCCTGTGAGGATGATGTTGGGCATCATGTTCTAATTACAGGAGTTTTGCAGTACTGTGTATTTGCTCTCCTTAGCTCTAATGCTTGAACTTGAAGTCATAACTGTAATTCTGGTTGGTGTGTTTACCTTTGAATGCTTTCTTCTTTGTCACATTTGCACAGTAATTGTTTTTAAAAACTGGCATATTTGATTGCATACTAAAACATAAGAAATGGGCATCTTTATTTCTCATTCAAACTTCTAAACATTACTTTTTTGGCTAATATACACATTTTTCCATTGAAATAATTTTGCAGTAATCAGCATTTAAATGCAGTGCAAAATATTGATGAAATTAAAGGAGAAATCTTTTAATAATGGATAAACTGAAATCATTCTTTCTAAAAATGATTAGGACCTTCGGGAGAAAAACTGGGAAGCAATGGAAGCATTGGCATCAACTGAAAAAATGCTACAGGACAAAGTGAACAAGACTTCCAAGGTTGTAATTAACTCCCAGAAGCACCCGGGCACAGAGAAAGTCTGCAGCTTCTCTAGACCAGACTAAAGCATTTCCCTTTACTACAGTTTAAATAGAGTATCTCTTTGTCATCCACGTTTATCATCTTCATAATCTCTGCTTTTCACTGTCTCCTCCTTGAGACTTTGCTTTTGGGCACTGTGGTCTGCTGGGCTGACCTTGTTGGTATTTTGGTGAGCATAGCTGTAGGCAGGAGAGTCTCAGAGTCATGCTGTGAGTAGGTCCTTCCTAGTCAGATGTGGTGCCCGGTGGCAGAGTTAAGAGAACTTCGATGACATGCCTACATCAGAGAAATGGATGAGAATTAGTGGAACAGATTTAAAAACCTAGTGTGTATCTGTGATGTGCAGTTAAGTGGGGTTTCTGGAGCATACCAAGAAGGTTCAGACAAGGTGGGGAAACAGCAAAAACAGACAAAGTTCCAATTTAGAGTCTACTACTGAGGATGATTCCTCGGAAGAGAGAGACTGAAACTTTGTTTTGAAGTGGCTGAGCAGTTGTGGCACATGTGTCCTGTGAAGTGTGCAATATTAGTATGAATGGAGAATTCTCTTGATGAGCATATAGAATACTTGTGACACATATGTTCCCTTTATCTTCAAAACAAAGGACATTCTTCTTGAGCTTCGTCTGTCCACTAGGGAGAAGGGTTATAGTGGAGGACTAATACAAACTGGGAGAGCCGAGTGTGAGTGCAACATGAATACTGGATTTTGAAGCCAGGTTAATGAATGCCCCTATATGATTAACTTTTACATTGTGAAATTGTTGGTGTGCCAAGGTAATCTACTGCATTTTAATTAAAAAGTCTTAAGGATATTTGAAACAGTTTCTTAGTAGAGTGCAATGCTATGACTTGCTAATTTACGTGTGTGTAGTTATGCCTCCTTTAGTGCAGTACTGACCTGGGGAAACTTCATTAAGCTTTGACACAGTTGACAGCTATTAGTGCCAGAGACGGAGGCCCTGGCCACACAGGTACTGTTTAATTGTGAGGGTCCTGTTTTGCGGTCATCTGTCACAAAGGGGACTTTTACTATTTAGAGTGAAAATATTGTTCATACCTTTTCTGTACAAGGCATGGTTGCACCCTCTAATGTACCAGGGGAGCTCCAGTGTGTGTATAACGGCTTGATAGCTAATGATCTACAAGGAGTGATCTCCAGTCTTCCCTTTACAGAATTGAGAATCCTTCCACAGCACGGGTGTAAAGTGACGTTGATTTATTAAGTGCGACTGATTGTGATGTGACTATATAACACACCTTTAGTACTTTTAGGTGCTAGTAATAAAGTAAAAATAAAAGGTAGCATACTGTTCTTAGATGTTTATTTATTTATTGAAACAGGGTTTCTTTGTATAGCCCTGGCTATAGATGTTTAGTTTTTATGAACTAGATTTTTCTTTTTTTGTGATTGAGTCTCAGTATATAGTCCATGCTGGCCTGATCTTGAGATCCTCCTGCTTCACCTTCTGAGTCTGGAGATCACAAGTATGCCCTACCCTACCAGCTTCTGGAGTTTTATTAATTAATTAATTAATAATTTTCTTTTGAGACAGTGTCTCACTACAGAGGCACTTGGCTGGCCCAAAACTAGCTAAAGGCCTGGAAGTCTTCAAACTCCTAGAGATCTGCCTACCTCTGCCTCTGTCTGTCTCTACTGGGTAAAGGTGTGAGCCACCAAACCTAGCCTTGTGTTACTTTTAAAGTATAAATAATTGTTAGAAATTGTGACTAGGAAACTTACATAAAAGGTACTTTGCATATTCTAATCAATGGCACTAAGAAAATAATTAAGTTTCTAAAATTAGATCTTTTTAAATTGTTGAGTGGAAATTGCTATTAATAGCCAAATTTATATTAAATGAAAACTTTATAACTAAAGCATTCTCTGCAGAATAAAGTAGGTTGCTTGGTGGCTGTTGATTACAAGTTACTTTCCCCCTCCTGTGGTTTCAGGATGCTTCTATTCCATGCTATATATAGTCAAATGAGAGCAATCACCTCATGATTATCTCTGAAATAGCAGTTGTTTCCTTCAAGAGAATATACCCTACTCTGTGCACTTAGATATATACTCACAAGTTTGTGGACTTTACTAAATTATTGAAAATACTTGGTAAAATAGTTGTTTTTTTAAAATATTGCCAGTTATTTTTTAATAATACATCTCCTTTTAGTATGAAGAGTATGAAGTTTCTAGTTTCCTTGTATAAATTTAAATTTTCATGTGATTAGCATTTCCCTATATTAAAGGGTATGTGTCTTAAGTCAGGCACAGGTTTCAAAGCACCGAGTGAGCCTGATGTTGCCTGCCTGCCACCCTCTTGTCAAGCTGAACCCCAGGAGTGTGTAAGAGGGTTTGGTGTATATTTTTATAGGTGTCTTTTTGTTTTTTCAAATCTTGTAGAAAGAATTTGAACATTAGATTTGAGGGGATTTGTGTTTGTGATTGAACTTTTCCCCTAATTTTGACAGACGATGGTTCTGAATTTATAATTGGAGTTGGAGTTAGAAATAAACATTAGTAATAGTTGATGTTTACAGGCCACTGTACATCAGAAGTGTTTGTATTGATGTCTGGCATTCATTAATAAAGCAGTCCACTCTGCCACTCTCCATTTCTGTGCCCCATCTTGATGTATTTGTCCCTTTTGTGTAACAGAATAGGAAAGTGTCTTTGCTTTTTTTTTTTTTTTTTTTTTGTCTCATTTATCCCACTCAGATGCACGTTTCTTGGTAAAGTCGTCTGTGAGGTTTTAGTGATAGGAAGGGATGTGTGTCTAATGCCAAAGAAAATCCATATTGTCAGTTACTGCTTTGGCTTCATTAACTCAAGGTATTATTTGCTATTTAGGATGCTTTAGATATTTTGCAGAGTTTGTCCTTTAGGAAGTATGTCTTAATGCCTTAAAGTGAGAAAATGATATTTTTCAATATTAGAACAAGTTTTAAAAATTGACTTTTTTCTCCACTAGAACTTCAAAGATCATAGCTTTTATTTATTTTTTCCTTTCCAAATTGTATGACCATGCAAGCTTGACCTGGTGTGTCTTCTGCTTTAGGAGAGACAACAACATGTGCAAGCTGTTGAGTTCGAGGCCAAAGACCTTCTCAAAAGACTGTTTCCAACGGTGTCCGTTCCTTCTCACTTGGTAAGGCAAATCTGTCACCGTTCAACATTGAACCTGAAGGTGTGTAGGCTGTTGTCAGTAGCAGCATTTGACCTCTGAGTTTGATGTGTTAGCTGAACTCCTCAGTGGCCCCTGTGACTCAACAAGGCGGACATGCTTCTCAGTAACTTGGTTCAAATCTCATCTATCTGGATCCAAAACTTTTGTTGTATTCTGTCAAATTGAATGGCTTAGAGATGTGTTTGGAAGGGAGTTTTTTTCTGAATAATAAATTGATTACCTCTTAATTTTAACAGTGGTCCTTTAATGTATTACATGCTATGAACTGGGATCTTTTACATTTTAAAACTGTGATGTTCATGTGTTCTTTACCCCAGATAATGAGGTTGAATGTGGTTCTAAAAGGACGGAAAAGTGACCAGCTTAGACCACAGCATGTATTTGAGGACAGTTAAGACCAGGGAATGTCCCAGAAGTTCTTAAAACGACGAGATAGGCCTTCTTAAAATTTTAATTTAAAAAGTGTATATATACTCAAAAGGAGGAAATGGAATAATGAACACAGAACCCACTTTGGGAATCACTATGCATGCTTTTGTTAATATATAAATGACTTTATACTTCCCACCTCATTATCAATAATAATGACATCCTTTAATACAGTTCCTCATGTTGTAGTGTAGTGGCCCCCTAACCATAAAATTATTTCCTTGCTGCTTCATAACTGTGATTTTGGTATTGCTATGAATTGTAATGTAAATATTTTTTAGAGATAAAGATTTCGCTGAGGGGTTGTGTGTGACTCATAGGTTGAGAACCTCTCTGTTAGTCCACCCAGAAGGAACTCAAGCATCAGGGTATTTTTTTGCAAGTATCTTAACACATAGTCCTAAGAGATAAGAATTGTTTTGTTTTTTAAAAAATACATCTTTAATTTTATATATTTTAGTTGTTCCCCTTATTTTCATATACTGTGCTCGTGCCAATTGAATAATAACAAGGGATTTTATTTTATAATTAGAAGCCAAAAAATATGAGCGTGTGACTGGTGTTTTCAGTCTGCTGATCCCCTGCAAGTGTGCCGCAGCTCCCCCTCCCCTTCTCATTTGAAGCTTCAAAGTGTCCTGTTGAGTCTCTGATAGTTTAGATTTAGTTGACTGTGTTCCTAGTGCCAGTATGTCCCCTGACTTTGTGTGACTCCTAAATCAGTCCCCACTGGAGCTTATCTGATTCAGGATCAGTGTCTTAAGGTGGGTAGTGGTGGGTACTGAGGTCTGCTCGCCTGGTTCAGTGGAGCTTCTTCAGGCTGGCTGTGATGGCCCGTGGTAGTTCTTGTGCCTGTGCTCTAACGAAATTTTCTTGATTTTATGGGATACAGTTAAAGCTTCAAGCATGGAATGGCCTTTTCCTCTAGGTGTGGGTGCAGGGACAGAATAAATACTTATGGGTATGCTGTTTGATTAGTAGGTTGGCTGTTTGCTCTCTTTAGGTTCTGTGTACATGCACCCTTCAAGTTAAGAGGGAAGATTCCTATTTCCTTTGTAGCTGGGGCAGGGAAGGGGTTCACAAGTCTGGAATAGCAGATGTCACCACTGAACAGAGAGATGACCTCTGGAGAAGGGCTTGTCAATACATTCCATATCCTTTTCTTTTGTGATCACAATCTGGTTTTGTTTCTACTGTATATTGATGGATTTAATTATCTGATGGTATTTTATGAGCTGAGTGCTCAAGATCTGTAGCTTGTACAGATTGTAGAAAATTGCCAGCAGTTTTTTTCTTTTTCTTTTCTAATTATAAAAATTATTTATGTGCATTGGTGTTTTGCCATTGGATATCTGTATGAGGGTGTTAGGTACCCTGGAACTAGAGTTACAGACAGCTGTGGGCTGCCATGTGCATACTGGGAATTGAACCCAGGTCCTCTAATAGAACAGCCAGTGCTCTTAACCACCGAGCCATCTCTCCATCCCCCAGAGTTGTGTGTGTGTGTGTGTGTGTGTGTGTGTGTGTATACATATATATATATATATATATATGATTTATTCATTGTTTTCATTATTACTTGCTCATTTGTTTGGTAATATGGTCTTGCCATGTAGCTCAGATGGCCTTGAATTCCTGATTCTTCAGCTTTTGAATCCTGGCCTGGAATTACAAATGTGTGCTACCATGTCTGGCTAAATTCATTCTTTTTTTTTTTTTTAATAATTTTTTTAAACTTTATTTATTTATTTGCCTTGGTGTTTGCCTGGAACTGGAACTACAGACAGTTGTTAGCTGCCATGTGGGTGCTGGGAATCAAACCCGGGTCCCCTGGAAGAGCAGACGGTGCTCTTAACCACTGAGCCATCTCTCCAGCCCCGCTAAATTCATTCTTTTTTTTTTTTTTTTTTCTTAAAACTTTATTTATTATTTATTTATTTGCCTTGGTGTTTGCCTGGAACTGGAACTACAGACAGTTGTTAGCTGCCATGTGGGTGCTGGGAATCGAACCCGGGTCCTCTGGAAGAGCAGACGGTGCTCTTAACCACTGAGCCATCTCTCCAGCCCCTAAATTCATTCTTAATAGCATTACTATTGACCTTCAACAGCTAAATCTTTATGGTTCTGTAAAAATTTGTATATCATCATAAGACTCGACAATATTCTTTGTGTTTTGTTCACATTGCTTCTTTCACATTACTTCTTAAAAGTCAGATATTGCTTCATGTTGTCTGTGTTTTAAAATATATACTAAACCTTTCATGTGCTAGCTAAGAGATTAGTAGTCTAGATTTTTTTTTTAAAAGAATGTAATTTAGCCATGGTGGTGTAGACCTTTATTCCAGCACTAGGAGGCAGAGGTAGGCCATTCTGGTCCTGGTCTGTATAACAGACTAGCCAGGATTGCATACAAGAGAAAAGGAAAACAGAGATAGCTTAGGCCTCAGTATTTTAAGGGTAGGTTAGTATAACTATTAAACATGAAAGGCCTTCTATAAGGTGTTATTTTTGTTTTTTGTTTTGTTTTGTTTTTGCTTGCTATTGACACTATGCAAAGCAGATCCAGATAGAAACTATTTCTTCTGGCTGTAATTTATGTTAGATCCCAGTATTTGAATCTAAAATAGTTTACTATGTACTGATCATGGTAGTGAAAGCATTGCATTATGGGATGATCTTGTCGAATACCCTGGGTGAACTACACTCAGTAGTGTAGAGTACCCTGATTCAGCTATACGCAGCTATCCTATATGGTACATGTAGAGTACCTTGATTCAGCTACAAAAGCAAAACAGTTTATATTATAGGTTGAGTAAACATTTTATCCATGTTCTTTATCAGCTAAACTAAACCAAAAATGTATGAAGAAACTAGATTTTAAAATGTTAGACAATCGTTACCACGGTTTTAAAAAAATGTATAATTTAGATTTTAAAGTTCTAGATAATGGCTAAAATGACAATACATGTATTGCTTTCTTTACTTGACCTGTATTCAGAAACCAATTTTGTGTTGGAGTTAAATAATTGTGTTCCTATCATCCCCATTATGATTTAAAATGTGCTTATAATACATATTTGTCTTTAATATAAACTATTTTTCAGGAACTTTGGAGTACCTTCAAAAAATTTGAAATCTTCTGAACAGAACTTCAGTTAGACCTGGAAATTTTGAATTCTACCTTGTTTTATCTTGAAACATTTTTGAAAAGCTACTCATTCTAGATTTTGAGGGTTTTTTTTTAATTTATTTATTTTATTTTATTTTTTTATTTTGTATTTATCAAGAAAAACAGTAAATTGAATTTAAAATGCTGATAAGTTAACAATAACTATAAAGAAAATAAAAATCATAAGCATGACTTATCAAGGGTGATAATGCAAATAATTTGCTACACATAATATTACTTTGTGTTCAGCTTTCCCTCTGGATTTTTTTTTTTTTTTTCCTATCCCTGTATATCCCCATTCAAGGTCCCTTCCCCCTCCTGCCACATCAGGTCACCCTTTCTTTCTCCACAACTCCCCATCCCCTCCCTGGGCAGGCTGCAGACAGTTCCATGGTCCCACTGATCCAGTAAAGCTTAGTTCAGTCTCCCCTCCTGGCAAATCCAGTTTTGTCCCCCCTCCCTCAAGAGTGAGTCAGGTGTTCCTATAGGTGTAGTGGGATCCGAAGGGTCAGTCTAGGGTGTTTCTGATCCCAAGCTGTTTAGTGGTTGTGGTTTGCAGCTTGGGCATGCTTGGCTTTTTTCTTGTTAGTTTGTTTAGAGACTACTAATGAGTGAGTACATACCCTGCTTATCTTTCTGGGTTTGTGATACCTCGCTCAGGAGGATATTCTTCAAATCCATCCATTTGCCTGTAAATTTTAGGATATCATTTTACCTTACTGTTGAGTAGTATTCCATTGTGTAGATGTACCAGTTTGTTAATCCATTCTTCAGTTGAGGGACATCTAGGTTGTTTCCAGGTTCTTGCTATTACAAATAATGCTGCTATGAACATAGTTGAGCTAATTACCTTTGGAGTGTGACTGTGCATCTTTAGAGTATACACCCAGAAGTGGTATTGCTGGGTCCTTGGGGAGATTGATTCTCAATTTTCTGAGAAACCGCCATATTGCATTTCAAAGTGGCTGAACAAGCTTACACTCCCACCAACAATGGAGTGGTGTTCCCCTTGCTCCACATCCTCTCCCAACATAGGCTGTCATCTGTGCCTTTTATCTTAGCCAATCTAACAGGTGTTAGGTGGTATCTCAAAGTTGTTTTGATTTGCATTTCTCTGATGGCTAAAGATGATGAGCACTTTTTCAGGTGCCTTTCAGCCATTCATAATTCTTCTGCTGAGAATTCCCTTTTTAGATCTGTACCCCATTTTTTGATTGGGTTATTTAAGGTTTTGGGCTCTAGGTTCTTGAGCTCTTTATATATCTTAGAGATCAGTCCTCTATCACTTGTAGGGTTGGTGAAAATCTTTTCCCATTCTGTAGGCTGGCATTTTGTCCTATTGACAGTGTCTTTGGCTTTACAGAAGCTTCCTAACTTCAGGAGATCCCACTTATTGATTGTTGGTCTTAGTGTCTGTGCCACTGGTGTTATATTTAGGAAGTGGTC
>PVIH01001933.1:88535-210141 GCA_004025045.1 Sigmodon hispidus
ATTTCCCACTTTCTTTTCTATCAAGTTCAAAGTGGCTGGGTTTAAGTTGAGGTCTTTGATCCACTTGGATTTGAGTTTTGTGCAGGGTGACAGGCTCGGATCTATTTGCATTTTTCTACACACTTCCATCCAGCTATGCCAACACCATTTGTTAAATATACTATCTTTTTTCCATTGAATGTTTTGGGCCTCTTTGTCAGATTGAGCTCAGTAGCTCATTGCTCATGAATACTTGGTGTGGCATTAGAACATGAATTTTGTTTTGAGGTCTACTGCCATTGAGTCCAAAATTCAGTTGCACATAATTTGATATGGATTTAAAAGCATTCTATTTTGGTAGTGTGTGTATTTAATTTTTAGTGTACATTAAATTATTTATTGATTTATTGCTGGGCATGGTGGCATTTGTCTTTAATCCTAGTCCTTAGGAGGCACAGGCTGGAGGATCTCTGAGTTCAAGGTCATCCAGGCTACATAGTGAGGCCCTACCTCAATTTTTTTTTTTTTTTTAAGGAAGTCTCCCTAAATAGCCTAGGTTGACCTCAAACTCTTATGTAACCTAGGTTGGCCTTGAACTCAGTATCTTCATGCTTCCTAGGCTGTGTAGCTTTAGGCATATGTCATTATTTGGCTTTTAGTGTTTTTTTGTTGTTTGTTTTTAAAAACTAGATGATGTTCAATCTTTGAAAGTTACACCTTCCTCTAAAATTTTAAGTATGATGATAATGTACATATACACATAAAAGATATAGTTCCTTTATAATTATCTGATATTTTGCTTTTAAATATTTGATTAATTCTTTTAATAAACAGACTTTTGGCAGTCTGTGATTTGGACTTTTCTGCCTTGCAGACTTATTCTGAATGGTTACGCAGCTTTGAAAACAAGGCAAAAGCATGTGTGGCTGGAACTTCAGATGCGGAGACAGTCAAGGTTAGTTCAGGAAATGAACTATGTATTTAAACAAACTGTGAGGTGAAGCAAATCAGAACTTGCTGTCAGGAATGTTCGGTGATAAAATGATATATTATTAGTTCAGTAGTGAAAAGAACATGGTGCCTTCAGTTTTAAAACCAAATGTTTAATTAATGTCATCTCAGTTAAGATATGTAGCTGGTCTGCTGAAGCTCCCAGAGAATGCCAGCAGCACTCAGAAACTGGCGCCCTCTTACCCTTGACCATGGAGAACATACGGACTTGTGATTATTCTGAATCTTAGGCAGCAGGAATAAAGTCTCCCTCCTGTGCGGCATAAACATTGTGACATTTATTTATGGGCCAAAGTTGGCACCAGATATTGCATGAATTCTATTTACTATTATAATACAACCTGGAGCCAGATTTTGGAGAAAAGCTGGAATATCAGAGAGACAGGGAACAAATGACAGCCAGTTCTCACTCAGCCTTCTCCTCCTTCACCAGCGCCCAGCTGGATCAACTCTCCTAGTGCTAGAGTTAACACTGACACCTTGCAACACTAACACCTTGCTCTGTTTGGCCACAAACTCACAGAGATCCAGAGGGATCGCTGCCACCCAGTGCCGAGATGAAAGGGGTGGGTGACCACTTTGTGACCTTCATGGCTTGGCTCTGTGGGTCATTATATCCTCTGATATTCCTACTATTTTTATTAAATATACAATATATCACCACAGGCCTCCTTAGATGTTGCTCCTTGTATAAAAATTAACACTTTCGTTGTTAATGTATGATGAACTTAAAAGAGTGTCATAAATGGACACCATGTGACCCAAAGGTCACCAGACTGCATTGTTGCTTAGGAATGTTGAGATGTAATGTTCTGTCATAAGTCATTTCTGTCTGTTTATTATGTCATTGGATACTGAAACTAATATGAACTACACTATTTGTCATTTTTTCCTTTCAGGTTTTGGAGCACAGGTTGAAAGAAGCTGATGAAATGCACACACTGCTACAACTAGAGTGTGAAAAGTACAAATCCGTCCTTGCAGAAACAGTATGAAATGACTTGAATTTACATTTTGATTTTATTTTTAAATCATTGACATATTTCTTTGTGGCCTAAGTGACTTTTTTTCTTGACATCAGAAGATGAAATTTTCAGAATGATTCTGCCTCTGTCTGCAGGAAGGGATTTTACAGAAGCTGCAACGAAGTGTGGAGCAGGAAGAGAGCAGGTGGAAGGTTAAGGCGGATGAGTCCCGAAGGACTATTAAGCAGGTATCTAAGGAAGAGCTTAGGGCAGCTGCACTGAGCTCGGGGGTCCCCACTAGGGTCATCTGGGCACCGCTGATACATTGCCTGTATCTTACCATGTAGAGGAAGGGAAGGAACCCTGGGTGATTCTGATGTTTACCCACTTGAAATACTCTTTGGAGTGACTGATGGATGGGCTGTGATAGCATCGCATATGGTAACAAACCCCAGTTCAGAATTAGGTTTCAGGCTTTGCTCTATCCATATTATATTGTATTCAAGAAAAAGCTTAGTCATTCTTCTGTTCATTTTTTTCTTGGTAGTCTTATTTTTTCTGCCATTTTCATGGATATAGTGAAGAAACATACGCAGTATTTTTGTTTTGTTTTTCTGTATTTGTGTGTGTGTATGTGTACAGCAGGTTGTAGGTTGCTGGTTGTGTTCTGTGTTATAATATAGATTCATAATATAGGATCATACACATTGGTAGGTTCTGAGCATCACTGACTCAGATGTGAGACTCCTGTTTGTAAGAGCTTCAGTTGACAGTTTGGTATGGGATGCGCGTTTTAAGCCTCTAAGCAGGGTTGGCCAAAGGCTGGCAGGCAAAGGCACCTGCCAGACCCTGACAACCTGACTATGTCCTCAGGACCCACCTGGGAGGAGAGAGCTGACTCTTGCAGTTTGTTCTCTGGCCTCAAATGCATACTGGCTTATCTTTGCACCTCCCCAAATAAGTAAAAATTTAAGAAGCAAAACCAAAAAACCTAAGCTGGAATTTCCAATCTGTGACCTTGGATAGAGGTTAATGTGGCTCAAACATTTGTAGATCATGCCATGTCACAATTGAGAAGACAGGCACCTGTTGAAGTATACTGTGTCTTTGTGGGCCACCTCTCCAGGTTAAAGCCTGTGTTCTCAGCATTTTCTTTTCTGCTATCACACTTTTCAGATGCAGTCCTCCTTTACATCCTCAGAGCAAGAGCTGGAGCGACTAAGGAGAGAGAACAAAGATATGGAAAATGTATGCTATTTGATAGTTAACTTGTAAACTGGGAACCCATTTTTAGCATTGTGGTTAAACTGTCTTAAGGTTTCTTTTATGTCTAATACAATTATGTTTTTATTATCTTGAGTCAATACAGTTTTAAATTCTTAAGTATCATAACTTTGCATGATGGGAGAAACCATGGGAGGAAAATGTAAGTGTCTCGACTTCCTTTTGCTGTGCTTGCAGCTGAGAAGAGAACGAGAACACTTGGAAATGGAGCTGGAGAAGGCAGAGATTGAGCGGTCAACTTACGTGACAGAAGTCAGAGAGGTGCGTAGGACAGGCGTTGTTCAGACTCACTTTCCTATCAAATGAAGTGTTTCCATTTAAGTTGTTTGTAGAAGAGCTTCAGAGTAGCTACCCAGTATGGTCATCATGGAGATCAATCTGAAACTTTAAACTTCATTGCAGCTGAAAGATCTGTTGACTGAATTGCAGAAAAAGCTTGATGACTCATACTCTGAAGCAGTCAGACAGAATGAGGAGCTTAACTTGGTAAGCAGCCTGCCCTGGGCGGAGTTTCCAGTTGGCTCTGGAGATCAGACTCCAGCAGACCTATCCTCCTGGCTAACCCCTCCAGCTTGGCACCTCTGTTCAGTTAAAGCTGGTCTTCCTCTCTTGATGTCTCCCAAGAGGGTCTGCTCTTAGCTCCTAATAATGGCATGTTTGGCTTCCAACTCTGTTTCAAAGGTTTCTGCCCTATACAGCCCAAATTCTTGAACAGTGCTACTTTTTGGTGAATAAACAGAAGGTTGGGAAAGTTGTAAGGATTCTTTCCTCAAACTCCATAGTTAAGGAGGCTCCTAGGTTTGTAACTTGGAAGCTTCTTGGAGCTTACAGACATGTGCTCTTTATTCAAGAGAATAATGACACAACTGAAGCTTCTCACTCTGTCTTTCTAAAAGTAATATTCAGAACTTTTTCAAGTAATTTTCTTTCTGTTCTTCTGAGACAGGGTCTGTTACATAGGCTGATCTCAAAGTCGCAGTAATTTTTCCATCTCAGTCTTTTAGCTGGAATTACAGCTGTGAGCCAGTGTTCATTATCAATATATTATCTATCACATAATAACTCACAACAGCTGACTGACTGATTCCCTCCCTTCTTTCTCCCTCCCTATTCTAGGAATTAAACCCAGAACCTTACGTATAACATGCAAGCATTTTATCTCTGAATTATATCCTCAGCCTTTCTTCTTAGTTTTGATAAAGGGTCTTGCTGAATTGCCTAGAGTAGCTGTGAGAGTTGGTTGTTTTTGTTTTGTTTTGTTTTGTTTTTTTAATAAAAAGCAGGCTGTCTTAGCCTCCCAAGGAGCAGGGACTCCACCAGCAGGCCTAGCTGCAGCTAAATGTTCTAAGACTTGAAGTTCTTTGCATTCCTGTTCTTGTAGTTTTTAGTGATTTATACTGAATTTTGGCATGCCTAGCTGTTAGATAGGTATAGCTGTCTTGTTCTGTTTTATACACTAATCATTGTAGCTTCCCGTGATTTCAGATGCTACACATTATTTTTTTAATTATATGAGCATCCTTGAGGAAACACAGAATAAGTTTTTTCTTACTCTCAGTGACTCCTGTTTGCTGAGTGTTGTTTTATTTAGCTCTACACATGTACACGGAGACCGGACTTACCTGATTTATTCCCAATCCTGGTTTCTCTCTGGTACAGCAGTTATGTCTATTAGTATTTTTACTTCACTGCTTAGAATTTTTTTTTAGGTTAACATATAATACTGGGTTTCATCATAGCATCTTCATACGTGTATCTCCACCATTCCTTGTCTCCCTACCCATCCCTGTCTTTTTTTGTTCCCTCTACTTGATAGGATCCCTAATTGACATTCCTGGCTATATAATCCTGGCTAGCCTTGAACTGGAGGCAATCTTTCTGCTTTAGCTTGCAGAGTATTGTGATTTATAGGTATGCACCATGATGCCCAGTATGACAATGGTTTATGAGAATATTAGTTTTTAGAGTTGTAGGACTAAATACAGAGTAGTGTGTGTATACACACATACATCTATTTTTTAAATTCTTGTTTTATTTATCAATGCTTTGTTTAATTAGACCCATTTCCAGTGCAGTATTTTGTTTTGTGCATATTTGATGTATATTACATCTGTCAGGCTTGTGGTATGCCAGTGTTGTATAGTATGTCTTAAAAGGTCCCTTCTGCTATCAGGAGATCATTTTATGTGATTGTAATAGTTTCCCAATTTTTAAATAAAATGAATTTGCTTGGCTATACACACTGTTGTGTTCTTGCTCCAAAAGATCACTTTCTCTGCCAAAGAGAACTGAGGTTTTAGTTAAGTACAAAAAGCAAAAACTTTAGTTATTTGCATATTGCTCTACAAATAAGTTGTTCAAGTGGGAATTCCCATTCCATTTAAAATGTCAGCATATTTGTTTGTCTGTTTGTTTGTTTCCTTGTTATTCTGTTAAGTCTCCAAATGTGTTTATAAAGTCATACCTGTCCTATGTCTGGGAGGCAAAAATCTGTAATTTTTTTTTTCTTTCTATTTTTTGAGACAGGATTTCTGTGTAGCCATGGCTATCTTTGGAACTCACTCTGTAGACCAGGCTGGCCTTGAACTCAGAGATCTGCCTCCCTCTGCCTCTTGGTACTGGCTTTAACTTTTTAGGCAATGTGGATGATTTTCTTTCTATTTAGTTGAAATGGTTTTTTAAAAATGAGGTATTATACATGGACACTGGGCTTATGTACAGCTTGTTTTTGACAAGTTGGCTATTGAAAATTCTATCTCAAGACTTAGCATTTAAAAAAATAGTTTCTTTTATGTTTATGATTGTTTTGTCTACTTGTATGTCTGTGCATTGCATGTATGTCTGGTGCCCACCAAGGCCAGAAGAGGACATAGGATTCCTTGGGACCAGTGTAACAAATGGTTGTGAGCTGTTATATGGGTGCTGGGAATTGGAAGAGCAGCTTTATCCGCTGAACATCTCTGTAGCTCCCTGGCATTTATTACTGGGAGTTCAGGCTAGAGTGACCTTACACTGCTGTTCCCAACGTTATTTAAACTGTTCATTGTCTTAAAATTTTAAACAGTTGACTCTTCAAAATTTTAGATTTAATATTTAATGTGTATGGGTATTTTGCCTGTATATATGTCTTTGTACCACATGCATGCCAGGTACCTGTGGAGGCCAGAAGAGGATCACTTGTTAAAGACAGTATGTTGGTGCTGAGTATCAAACCAATGTATTCTCAAAGAGCAACAAGTATTCTTGAACACAACCAGCTCTTTAATACTCCAACTGACTTTTGTAGTTTGACATTTTTGTCAGGACCATCTGCTTCCCAACTAATGACTTATTATTAATTGTGAAAGCTTGGCCAATAGCTTAGGCTTGTTTCTAGCTAGCTCTTATAACTTAAATTTAACCCATTTCTATTAATCTCTGGCCTGCCACTTGGCTCTTGGCTTTTACTTCTGCTCCTACACGTCCCGTTTCCTTTGTGTCTGGTTGGCACCTCCACCTTGCTTCTTCCTAGTGTCCTCTGTGCCCTGAAAAATCCTGCCTAGCTATTAGCCATTCAGCTTTTTATTAAACCAATCTGAGTGACAAATCTTTATGGTATACAACAATATTATTCCATAACATTATTCCCTTTTTGTCTGAGTAAAAAGGAAAGGCTTTAACATAATAAAACTGTATACAGTAAGAACAATTATCTGCTATTGTATAAATAGAAAAGAAAAGCGTTAACTTTAACGAATGAAACTATACAATAGCAACAATTATTAAGTAAGAATTACATCTACAATGTCCAGTCCATTTGTATTGGCATACTAGGAGAAAAATATTCCATTATTTATTCTGTCTTGATAAATTGAAAGCTCTGTACCTAATTTACCGTCTATCTCAACTATAACTACTTAGTCTTCAACTCTATGAAAGACCCAAGAAGGATATAATATTACCTGAGTAAACAGTGCAATGTAATCCACTTCTGAAAGTAAGAAATAACAGACATCTGGCTGCCTGAACAGTCACTCCAAGGTTCCTCTGCAGGACATCCATCTTCAGCCAGCAGGCCTAGAATATTTGACAGACTTTCCTGTGAAGCAGGAATTTTGAAAGATGGTCCCATCTTATCTTGTCAAAGTTAACAGTCTTTTCCTTGTGTCTTGCTTGTCCAGTTTGTATATCATACTGTCTTCAGTCAGGACAAGAGCAATGTCTTGCCCAAATGGCTAGTTTTGCCACATAGCTTCTTTGATGGCCATCATCTTCTATGTAGTAAATTGCTGCTTCCAGGAGCAGACATTTCTCACTATCATGAAAAGCCTTAGGTTATTAAACATAATAAATGCCATATTGTGTAGGTCTTTGAAGTGTTTGAAGACCATCTATCTAAAATATGTTTCTGTTTGACCTTGAAAACATACCTCACATGACTATACTTTATAGGTGTAACCTAACCTGCTTTCTTTATATCATAAATAGCTTGTAATTATAACTTTCAAGGTCTAGAAATCAATATGGTTAAATGAGCTGCATAGCTACAATACCTTAAGCAAGAATAGAAATATATGTACAATATGCTCTAACAAAAATAGCCTTAAATTTGTATCAATATTCAAAAATCTATACCAATGTAAAATATTTAAACTTGTGGTTGTTCAAAAGTATACTCAGCAATCCATCTTTTTTATCCCATCATTTCTATATTATATTCCCTCTTGCTCTCTTCAGAAAGAGATCTCTAAATGTAATCTCCTTTTTTTTTTCTGACCATGACCAATAACAATTTGTGACCAACTCCCTAAACAATAACAAATATCCATAACCCACCAAATGACCAAAACCCACCCACTTATCTCTTGTGGGGAAATGTGTTCTATAGACTGCTTCCTGTTGTCTAGGGTGTTGGCATCTTTGGGGGACCCTGAGAAAATTAGGATAATGGTCAAGTCTTGGATAGAATAGTCTGTGAGGCTAGGCCATCTCAGCCAGCAGCCTTGAAGCTGTTTTGAATGCAGAACTCTGAGGAAACTGCAACAGATGCACTCTGAGAGGATGGGCCACCTGGGCCTTTTGTTTTCAGTGATGTCTGGCCCTCTTGCTTTGCAAATACTTAAACTTTCAAAGGTAACATATGTCTGCATTCGCACAAGTATGGAATGTGCACTGTGCACAAGTCAGTTAAAGATGATTTATGCTTGAGCAGGTAAAATATACGTCTCCTGTTTTACAGTCTTTTAAGCTTTATTTCTTTATGTCTGTAGCCAGGATTTTTAGGGCGTCTTCCCCCACCAAATCTGATCTCTATCAACTTTCAATGAATCCACAGCCTTTTGCTTTCTGTGGAGACAAAACTATAACCTCTTTCCTAATGTAATGTATGTTTTGACTTTCATTTTGAACTGAAGATATTTTAAAAACATGTAGGTTTAATTTAGTGGTTTTTATAATCCAATGTCTCTCAGCAGCTTTTGTTTGCTCATCAAATCATTAAAGTCAGTACAACACCATACAGGAATCAGATTCTGTATATTTTTCATCTTTTATGGCTTATCTTTTTATATTATTTTGTTTTTTCTTTAAAGACTTTGATATTTGAACTATGTGTTTTTCTATGACTTTCTTATACATATTTTCTTTCCTTTCTTTAGCCTATCCACATTTTAAACACACTATGACCTGTTTAGAGGTTTTTTTTCTGTCTATAACCTTTTCTGTTTACATGAGCAAAAATCTTAAACCCATGTGCAGTTTAATTTATGGTGCATTTCCTGAGGGCGGTGGCTGAGAGAAGGGTCTCTGTACTGCAGCCCGCATGAGACACTGTAGGACTAGGAGACTGTGTTTGGCTCCGTGTTTTGTGTGTTTGGAACCTTTTTTTTAGGTCTTATGTGAAAAATACGTGTCCCCATGTTGGATGCCATTTGTATGTGGTTGAACTTTCGTCGGGTCTGTTGTCTCTCCAGTAATGACACAGAGACTTATTAACTATGAAAGCTCGACCTATAGCTTAGGCTTGTTTATTAGCTAGCTCTTATAACTTAAATTAATCCATATCTATTAATCTATGTCCTGCCACATGGCTTGTGGCTGTTACCTCTCCTCCTGCGTGTCCTGCTTCCTCTGCATCTAGCTGGTAACTCTGCTCTTCTTCCCAGCATTCTCTGTGCCCTGAAAATCCTGCCTAGCTATTGGCCATTCAGCTTTTTATTAAACCAATCTGAATGGCACATCTTTATAGTGTACAAAAAGATTGTTTCACAACAGACTTTTCAGAAGAACTCTTAAGTTAAAGGAGTGTTTTAAAGCTGATGGAAACAAACAGTAACCCTTTCCAAAAGCACTTCCTTAGCGACTGGCTTTGGTTTGGGGTTGACAGTTTATACACTAAAGTCTAGTTCTTTCTGTAGCTTCTCTTAGGTTCTACTCTGCAGATGGGACCTCTGCTGCCAGCTCTTCTGTACCTCTCTGTCCAGCTCTTGGCTAATCCACTGTGCATAACGGCTGTTAAGAGCTCATTCTACATTCGTGCTTCATAAGCAAATAAGAATGCAAATTAAGTTAATCATTCTGTCCCTGTGTTCTTACAGTTGAAGACACAATTAAATGAAACACGCACAAAACTTCAGAATGAACAGAGTGAGAGAAAGAAGGTAGCTGATGATTTGCATAAGGTAAGATGCTGCTTGGCCTGGAGACAGTATCCCCAGCCTATGCTGTGCACTCATCCTGAGCAGACACACTGTAAAACTGCTCTTGTCCTTTTGGGCCCTTAGAAGTGTAGGCTGCTGGTTGTGTGGGAAAAAAACTTTTACTTGCTTCCCTATTTGGGCTAAAAATTTTTACTTTTTGTTTCTTTGCTTTTGAAAAATTCTTTAAAATTATTATTTGGTGTGTGCGGATGTTTTGTTGGCATGTATGCCTGTATACCTGTATACATGTATGCCTGTATATGGGTACTTGGTACCTCTGAAGACTTTGAGGGCTTTGGCCCTCCTGTAACTGGAGTTGCAGATGGTTGTGAAGCACATGTGGGTGCTGCTGGGAATTGGACTCAGGACCTTTGGAAGAGCAGCTCCTGTTCCCAGCTGCTGAGGCATCTCTCCAGCCCTCTGAAGTTTTTAAATAAGATTTGCCATTGTCATTTACAAAGTACAATTCTGTTTGCTTATGAAAAGAATCTAGAAATATCTTTAGTTTCAGAAGTTTGTTCTTCTTATTCAGTTCTTTGTACCAATATTTGTTTCTCCTAAACAAATATTTTTTCTTCTAAAATAGGGCCTCACTATGTAGCCCAGGCTGGCTTTGAACTCTGACTTAGCCTCCTGATGGTTGGATTGCAGGTGTGGGCATGCTGAGCACAAATGTTTTTCTTATCCTCATATTCAGATTGATGACTTTTTAGACTGCTCTGCATTTGCATTTGCTTCACAGTTTACTTGTCATTCTGATGTGCTGGTTTTAGTTGCTCTCACAAGCTTTAAAGCTAAGATGGCTTAGAACTATGCTAGTATTTGTAGAGGATTATAATTATCAAAAAAGCTAAATATGCGACTTTCTTGGAATTTCAGAAATAAGGATTTGCACAGCTTAAATTTTGATACCACTAAACATTTAAATATTAATATGCTAAGAGATCTTTTGGAAAGTTTCTCATTTAAATATCATGCTATATCATTTCATAAGAATACGGAAAGTATTTTTATTTTTTAAACTTAAAGCTTATTGTTATTAATACAGAAGACTAAGAATTGAAAAATGATTGAAGATTATCAGATTATTTAAATGCAGATTAAATGTTAAATAGGAATTTAGGAAATTTGTGTTAGAATACAAACTCTGTTTTGTTTTGAGACAGGGTCCCACTGTGTAGCCTTGGTTGGTCTGTAACTCTTTGTAAACCAGCTGGCCTCCAGCTACCTCCTGAGCTAGGATTAAAGGTGTATGCCCCCTGAGAAAGTACAAACGATTGATTTAATTTGGTATGTTATTTTAAGTTTTGGCTTATGAATGAAAATATAAAAGATGCAGTTTTAACCTGGCAATGCAATTTCTCAGTCAGTACTTTCAGAATATCAAAACAGGTGCTTAAAGATGTAGATAGGCCATGGTACATGTGATGGCTGAAATGGCAAGGGTAGGTAGCAGTCACCTACCTTTATATAATAGGAATATTTCATTGGAATGGGCAATGCACATAAGTATTCATGGATGGAAAGAGAACACTTCGTAAAACGTGCAGTGTAAAATGTAAAGGATGTTGGAGCCCATTCATATTAACATTTTCTTTGAGTTTTCTCTAAACATGTTTTATGTTCAAAGAAGGATTCAGACCTAGGAGTCTGCAAACTCAGTTTAGGATTAGTGGTCTACACATGTGTTATTCTTATGTGTTTCATTCAAAAAACAAAAGCTAGAAACATAAAAGTCCAAGTGTGGTGATATATTCCTGTAATCCAACTGCTTGAGGAGCAGGGCCCAGAGGATCATTAGTTCAACATAAGCCTTGTCTGTTTGATGAGTTCAAGGTCAGTTTGACCTGTCAGGCTGTCTCAGAGTTAATTAACAACAGAAAATCTAATCTTAAATGTGGGCTGTGAAAGGCAGATTGTGGGTTGAATTTGGCAGACTTGTAATCTAGAGTAAAACTAAAGGTGTGGTTATTACTAGTTTTACTTTCTTTATACAGTTCCTGTGTTTGAGTTATGGAAAATGGGAACAAATGTTTGCATAAGCTGGTAGGAGATGTAGCTATTTTCATTTTGGTGACCAAAGTTTTACATTGTACAAAACAGATATTCAAGTTATTTCTTCTGTGTGTTTTGATGTATCTACTCCCTGTTGCTTTTGTTATAGGCTCAACAGTCACTGAACTTTATCCATTCAAAAATTTCACTAAAAGCTGCTGGAGACTCTGCTGTTATTGAGCAGAGTGGTGTTTCCCCGGAAATGGTGTGTAGTTCTAACTCTAACCCTAACCAGTTCCCTTAACCCCAAATTTCTAGACTTAATTGTCCTGCAAACTTTTTGAAAAATAAGCATGTGCAAGACCAGTCTTTGTCTTCAAACTGTGCTTCTGGGTTTGGGGGATGGGGGCAGACCTGGGGATAGAACGCTGTCTACTAGCTTCATGTGTGGCCTAGGGGAAATTCTCTAGTCATTCTGCTTCAGTAAAAGAAAATGGTAATACATATCACCTGTCCTGTGGTGGTCAGAAGAAACAGCTGAGTACCATGTAAAATACCTTGAAGAGAGGGCAACTCTGGCAACCCTGTGTGTAGCACCTGTGGTTGAAACTGTTGAAGGCATACTCTCCTTTGCTGGACAAGGGTTTTGCTTATTTGTTTGTTTTTTAAGATAGTCAATTCGCCTTCTGAAAGGAAAAATATATTAACAGGATCTACATACTAGATTTTCCTTTGTGACCAACGTTTTATGCAGCGTAGTTTCTTTTGTACTAGCTGGTTTATGCCATTAATCAGCAAACATTTTTCTGTGCAATTTTTACTGTTGCCAGTTTTTTAAATAAATGTTGGAGTTTTTGGGGTACACGTTCTTGCTCTTTGTGTTTAGAGGGTTTTGAAATGATTATCCCTTCTACTTCCTTTCAGGGGTCTCCTGAGAAAGAGACACTGTCTGTGAGTCTCAATCAGACTGTCACACAGTTACAGCAATTGCTTCAGGAAGTAAATCAGCAGCTCATGAAGGAGAAATGAGCCCGGCTGGGGTATGGACACTGAGTATTGCCGTTTCTTTATAACTAATGTAGTAGTCGGGGGTAGGGGGAAGAGTACATAAAATACATAGTCACCGTGCCATCAGTTTCCACTTTACCATAGACAGTCTCTTTTCACCTCACTCACAGTTTCTAGGTGGCAGCTCCTACCCGTTTTCCTTTCTTTCTCTCACACGCATGTCCTGAAGGACCTTTGTGCTCCCGAGCTTCTGTCAGCAGCTTCTTTGTGACTTGGCTGCCTGCCTGGGATGGTCAGTTGTCATGATGTCTTCAGTTGCCCACTAGTTAATTCTGGTCCTAGTTCAGGGCAAGTGTCTGTGTGATACTTCCCTTCTTATGGCTATGCTTGCTTTGAGCTTTGTTTTTATCAATGCTAGGCTAAAAATGAAGCCATTCTAACTTTGTAGCATGAAATGAGTATATGACTTTATTGTATACCTAAAGATGCTAGGAGTATTAGTTTTCGTGGATTGGAAGCTGGTTTATTTGGCATTTGTTTCTTGTTTAGTGGTGACTTGCTCAGGCAGTGTTGGGGTAGGTCTCCACTGTGCTGGAGTTGCCATGGCAGCACCATACCTAGTTTGTGTTTTGTTGGCGTCTGCTTTTGTAGATAATCTAAGACATTTAGTTTTTTATGCTTGAAGTGAGGGTTTTGCTTTAGGAGAAATAATAAACCCATCATTAGATCACACCATGAACTCTTGTTGGCTTTCATTACTATAGAAAGCTCAACTTTAGCAACGTTTAAAAATGTCTTATATTCCTGCTGGTGAATGGAAGCTTTGTTATCTACATTTTACTTTCTATGAATTACTTAAATCATAATACCTAGAGTAGAGCATTTGCATATTCACAGGATATTTTAGATAATCTTTTGAGGCTGTTTGCTCCAAAATAATGATGATACCTTTCAGCACGAAGGGACAACTCAAACTGCCATTTAGAACCTGTCCCAAAGGCCCTAGGGGTGGGTTAGGTGTGTGGAGAAGTCACAGACTTCCCCTGTCCCGTCACCTTTATATTGATGATGCTCATCCTTCAGCCTACCTACACTCATGCTCTTACAAATGCTAATTCCAGACAGAGTATGAGAGCTAGCTCCTCTTTCCAGTGCTGGAAGTCATGTTTCTGGCACTTGGCGTTCCCAAATGTCAGACAACTTTACTTTCTGTTCATAGAGAATGTCTTACATTTTACTACTACTTCTTATGACTTCAGCCTGACATATTTTTTTTCTTGTCAACATGGCCAGACCTCCCCCCCTCCCCCGCATGTCCTCAGTCTAAGGTTTTTTATATATTTGCTTTTTGCTCTTTTGATATAGGGTTTTTCTGTGTAGCTCTGGCTGTCTTGGAACTCACTGTGTAGAGCAGGCTGGCCTTGTAGTCAGACATCTACCTACCTCTGCCTTCTGAGTGCTAGGATTAAAGGGATACAGCCACAATTGTCTTGTCAGTCTGTTTTTATTTTTCTTACTTACCAATAAGTCATTTTTCTCATTGTGTTTTTTTTTCCCTTTGCTATAATTTCTTTATCTACTTTAGAATAACTTCTATGTAAAACTATTTTGCCAACATCAATAATGTTTTGCTGAAGCTTTTCTTCATATACAGTGAGTGGTATAGATTGGATGTATGGACAGAATATGCCAAGTGTGCTGACTTGGTGCTATGGAAAGGGCTTTACCATTAGAGAGCTTTAAAAAGTCCTGAGATTGGCTACTACCTCCTGGCTTCAGACTGTGTTTCTGTTTATCAGTGGTGTAGTTTGTAAAGCCAGTCTGTTCAGTACTGTACTGGCATCTAAGGTTTACATTAGCAATACTAACAATGACTTCTCAGGGTCGTTCTCTAAGAAATACGTCCCTAAAATCTTCTTCTGAATCCCAAGGCTCCTCTCATTTTGATAACTGTCAGTGAACTACTCTAGGTGCCAGGGTGGATCTCATGAAACATGTATGGGATACAGCACTCAGGGAGGTTTTCTTATTTTGTTCTAAATGGATTACTTTCTTATCTTTTACAGAGTGAAGTAATTGGGAAATTACTCGTTAGAAGTTAACAGAAGGCGTTGTATTATATTTTGCCAAATTAAAACCTTATTTATGTTTTACCCTTTCTACTTTGTCAGACACTGAACAGTTTTGTCTTTTCTAACCCTTATTAGACTACTGACCTAAAGAGAAAACACTTTGAAATGCCAACTCTGTAGACACCTCCAGAGTTTAGTTTTATAATAAAATTGTTTGAATAATTAGACCTTTACATTCCTAAATATAAAAATAAATGTCATCTTTTACCTTATTTTGCTCAATTAAATTGTTCAGAAGATCAAAGTGGTATAGACAATGTGAAATTTAACATTTTAATACTGATGTTGTACACTGCTTTACTTAACATTTGGGAAGTAACTGCCTCTGACATCAACTCAAGGAAACACTTTGTCGCTAATGTAATCAGCAAATAAAGGGACATTTATTATTCAGACACTACTCACTCTAATTCTCATTGAGTTTTAACAGGTGTCAGTAACACTGCAGATCATTTGGAACACAGTTTCAAACTGCAGCCATCAGACAAACACTCAGAGAAGTCTTGTTGCTCCTGTAACTTCCTGAGTAGACCGTGGTGTCTTCTGTGGGCCAGGGCTGTGTCAGATGTCAGCATGATGAAGCAAGGAGAGTGCAGGCATTTGGGCCCTCCACCATGGAGGAGGGCTCTGCTTTATTTTAATTCCATTATTATTGTTTCAAAGCAGCAACTATTAAGTTTTCCTGTCCAGAAACTGTGTCATATGCCTTCTCTTTTCCATTGGAGGGGTGTGTGTGTAAGGGGGTGTGCGTGGGAGCCTACTGCTTTTCAGATGGCAATAACAACTGACAAGCACCTGGTACCTCTGCGTATTAAAGTACCTTTTAGTAGTATTTGTGTTTCCCCTTTTTTTTAAAAAAAAAAATTTTATTTATTTTTATTTTTTGTGTATGAGTGATTTGCTTGCATGCATGTATGTGAAACCTGGGTATAGTGCTCGTGGAGGCCAGAAGATATTGAATCTCCTAAAACTGGAGTTTAAAGACTTATGAGCTGCCATGTGGGTGCTGGAGATCCAGCCCAGGTCTCCAGGAAGAACAGAAGATTTTTTTTAACCACTGAGGTATCTCTCCAGCTCTTATTGCTGTTTCTTGGACAAAGCATTCATGTTTCTACCACACAGAGGTTTTGTACTTTGTACGCCTTCATGTTTACAGTTGTTTTTTTTTTGAAGCAGGTCTAATGGTATATAGCTAGGGTTTCTATTGCTGTGAAGAGACAAGATGACTATGATAACTCTTATAAAGAAAACATAATTGGGGCTTGCTTATAATTTAGAGGTTCAGTTTATTATCTTCATGGCAAGAGGCATGGTGGCATGGTGGCATGCAGGCAGACACGGTGCTGGAGAAGGAGCTGAGAGTTCTACATCTTGATCTGCAGACAGCAGGAATGGAGCTGTGTACTGGGAGTAGATTGAACCTATGTGAGACCTCAAAGCTCTCTCAGCGATACACGTTCTTCACCAATAGTACCACTCCCTAAGGGCCAAGCATTCAAGCACAGGAGTCTGTGGGGACCATACATACCAATTCAAACGGCCACAGCACTTGTCAGACTTCAGTTGGTAAGTAGAGGCAAGAGGATCAGGAATTAGAAGCTAGCTTGGCTTACAACGCAAGACCCAATTCCAAAACAACAATGGCCTCTTGTTTTAAATGCAGCTCAATCCCCTATTAATTTGCACCCCTCTCTCAGTGTTGTGGCCTCATTCATCTTTTGCCTCTGAAGTAGTGGGACATACACAGTACTTTTCATCTCAGTTTGGGACATGAGTAGTTTTTAATGACCCCATATGAAATCATATTAGATAGAAGTTTTGTTCCTGGTATATCTATCAGTCTAGGCAGCCTCTCTGCTTTGGGGTAACATAGGGAAAGTGGTCCCATACAGTGATGTTGAGCAGTTGTAGCTCTCTGCTCTCAGTCCCTGCCCTTAAGTTCAATATTCCTAGAGCTTCAGACATACAAATAGTGAAAGGCCAGATCCTTTGCTCATCTTTCCACTGTTTTACAATGTATCTGTTTGGGAGCAGACTTGTTGATACTCCAGAGGAGGATTGGATGTGGCCTGGAGGGTTGGGAATGCCCATGAAGCAGCTCATTTCTCTTATGTGAGAAAGCTCATCAATTCCTAGAAGTCAATAATACTATGTAAAAGATTAAGCTTCAGCTGTCTTGAGTTTTCAGCTACAAGTAAGGGAGTTGACAGAATTGACGCTGTGGGGCCAATGCTGTGAAGACTCCCCTAGGTGGTATGTGTCATGGATATGAAATACAGCTTCCATGCTCCCTAGGTATGTGTGTGAAACATCTGGTCCCCAGCCCATGGTGCTAGTGACTGGTGATTGTATCATAAGCTTTCCAGCCTCCACTACACATTCACATTGGCATTGATACTCTGTATCAATTAGTGGCAATGAAGCCAGCCACTAATGGACGGAAGCCATAATCCACACTCCCTGTAAGTAGGGTCTGGCAGTTGATGGTTGTGTATGGGAGGAGCAGAGACCCCCAGGAGAAGGTTGCCAGTGGCACCCTCAGAGGAGAAGACAAGGCAGAGGAGGGAAGGACACAGATCGTAGCACCAGTAGCAGAGCTGGGCCACCTGGGCCACTAAACTGCAGCTGTGAGCCCTGCTCAGGGTTTGCAGAAGACACGGGGAAGCTGTCACACAGGCCTCTTGGTAGGCTTTTCTCATTTCACTCACATTTTACCTTTTATGCTTCCCTAGAAAAGCAGGCCATTTCACATTCATTGGTAGATCTCTATGATGTGACAATATCACATGCACAATTTATCATGTGCTAATTAACTTAAAAGTAACTACTTGGATTGGATATTTTCTTCTTCACTAGATTTTATTAAGATAGGGAAAAAATATGCTTCTGCCATCGTCTTCATTATAGATGTGGAAACCTGGCCTTGGCTACTCAGGAGAGCCAGTCCTGAGCTGTGACTGACCTGTGAGCATATACATGGCTACATATACATCTCTATAATGATGTGAATGTAATTGTTCTCAAGAAAAATGTAAGATTGTGTAGAAAAAGAGTAATTTTAAAATGATTTTGTTCCTGTTACCACTGTGCCTTTTTCTTGATAGTTTCTGAGGGACTGTCCACCTCAGAGGTTTTCAGAAGTATGACACAGAGACCACTTGGCACCCATGACCCTGATTTCTAGGGGTCTTGAAGGTCAAAACTACTTTCATAAGATATCGCCTGCCTCTTCCACTGTGTTGACATTTGTGCTACTCCAAGAAAACAGTGTCTTCCATATACAACCGGACTAATAAGTTCACAGAGACTGGCGCCATGCAAAAGTTCGTGCCCGATGGAGTCCCCGTACTGCTAGGGGTCATGGACACAGGCCTAACCAAGAAGCAATCAGCACTTATTGCCCACTGGCAAAGGGAAAATTACTTCTCTTTAATGGAGTCTCAATGGCTTACAAACCACACTTCAGGCAGGCTCCATGCCCAAGAGTATTTATTTGACCAGCATAAAATGAGCACAATGATAATTTTATAGAATTTCTGTCTTATTTTGCTTTGTTTGAGCTATTTTTTGGGGGTGGTTGTCTTACCTTTTGCTTGTGTATTTTGGTTTCTGGGGGGTTTTGTGACCTTTTTTGGTACTTTTTTTTTTTTAAGAGAGGGCATGGGGCTGGGTCAGTGGAGCAATGGGGAGACTTAGGAAGGTCTTTGAGAAAGGAGAAAGCATTATCACATATGTTGTATAACAAGTGTTTAATAAAAAGTTTTTTCTTGGTTTTAATTTTAGTATATTGAATATTGTTAGAAATAGCAAAGATTTTTAAATCTAAAGAAATTCTGAGACCAAAAATTGGAGAGTCATTGTTTCTGCAGTTCCAAACCGCATGTGGCAATTGCTCACACTTTGATGAAATACATCTTGTTTTATATTTTTATAATTTTCACTTTGTTCTTTGACAATAAAATTTGTTTTCAATAAATTTATTTTAGGCTGTAGATTTTCCTCTGGATTACTTTGTTACAAATTTTTATATGTAGGGATTTGTTGACTTTGAATATACTAAAATATATATAAGAGGCAAAACAGCTTTCTATCATTTATCAGTTATTAAAATGTTTGCTTGACTTAAACAACAAATCTATTGTTGAATTATGTTGTGTGAACTCCTGGCCCCATCTCTTTCTTAGATATGGTGTAGCCATTACACTAAGAGTGAGATTGACCATGTAATTCCATGTTGTCATGTAACCACATAGCTATGTACATACCCATGACAATGTGTTTTGTATGCTTTCCAAATATCTATAAGTCATTCTGCCATTTGCTTAGTTTGGCAGTGGATTTAAGTCTATGCCTAGGAATGGAACGCTCTGTTTGTAGAGTGTACATACATGCTCTGTTCTATTAGGTGCCATCAGATGGCTTGTGGAAGGGTTATTTTATATCCCACAGAGAGTAAACAGGAGCTCCCTGTTCTGAACTCACATATGTGATCTAGATTACTTTTGTCAGTACAGTGGGAGTCCGCGAGACACCTTAAGGTTTGCTGTTGAACAGTGGTCAGTGAATTACATGTATATACTTGGTTACATTTTGCTGTATACCCATGAAACCACTATGGTTAACAAAATGAACAAAACCATTAACTACAAATAATTTTTGTGTCTCTATTTCCTTGTTCCCAGGCAGCTCATATGCCTTCAGGTTACATTGAACTTTCTCAAATTTATATAAATGGAATCAGATAGCAGGTACAGCTCTGTCTGGCTCCTTTGACTCAGAGTAATAAAGAGAGTTCTTTATATTTCTGACTGTATTGTATTGTGTATACTGTGTATTATAATTGGCTTATCCACTCTGGGAATGAATATATTCTAATTTGCGTTCTGTTGCTTTGATGATCACCATGGCCAAACCCAACTTGTGAGTAAAGGACTTATTTGGCTTACATGTTTTAATCACAGGCCATGACTGAGGGAATTCAAGGTATGAACTCCAGCAGGAGCAAAGGAGGAGCTGTGGAGGAACACTTCTCACGGACTTGATCAGGCTATTGCTCAGTTACCTTCTTATACCTCCCAGGATCACCTGCCCAGCCAGAGTTGGCACTGACCACAGGGAACTGGGCCCTCCTACATCAGGTAGCTGTCAGAAAATGTGACAGCAGACTTACAGGACAATCTAATGAAGTTGTTTCTTCAATTGAGGTCCTGTCCTCCCAGGCTGGGCTCTTACGAAGAAAGCTAGAAGACGTATATAACTAAGTACATACAAGCCAACAGTAAGTTCTTGTGAAACATACCAGGGTCTTCCCTTCAGGGTGGTGCATATCAGTTTGGTCCTGGGCCTCTTGTAGTGTCTGTTAAGACTCAGGGTAAAAGAGAAAACTCTATCCTGCTCAGGGGCTGGGGGTGGAAAAGGCCAGGATTCTGAACCAGGACACACCTTAGCAATATCACCTGTAGTCTGTGTGGGCCTGATGTCAAAGAATTGAAGTACATTCGAGTAGCAAAGGAGTGAGGCAAGCATTGGGGACAGATGTGCTTTCTGTAAGGGAGCAGTGAACTCAGGTATTTATGCAGGAGTTGTGGATGCTGTCTAGAGCTGCTTTTTGTGGAATCGAGAAGTAGGTTGGTAGGGAATCTCTGAGTGCTGTGGGGGTCTGTTTTTATTGTCAGGGTTGGGTTACCTAAACCTTGGTTCACTGTACATATCTCCCATGATGCATCTGCTTTTGGTCATATTCATGCCCCGTTATACATAGGTATAAGATAGTAAATAGTCCTTTTTTTTTTTTTTTTAAAGCTCATTTTGCCTTATTGTACATGCACCCCAAACCAGTCAGCTTTGGCTCACTGCTCCTAGTTTTAGAATGTTCCAGGCTTTGACCACAAAAAGGGAGTTGCTAGAAGGATTTCTAAGAAGGGAGATGTGGCTTGGAGCGATCTGATTGCTTTCTTTGGAGAGGTGTACACATGCAGTTCCTTTCCAGGGGAGTCCCAGATTACTGAGTGCATTATTGGGGTGTGTTCTAAAGCAAGCAGTGCCCCAGCCACTAAGCTTTCCACTTGTTTGCCTGTCTCACTTCCATGCACTAACATATCATTTCTGTTCCCTTTTCTACTCCAAATCCCGACACCTCTTTCTTGACCACACCAGAAACCAGCTCCAGGGTAGATCCAACTAGGCCAGGTTTTCAGTATTTTTTCCTCTGAGTCTGACTATTTGTCAGATATCAGGCACACAGCCTTGATGGAAAAATGTACCCTCATGGAAACCTACGTAATTGAGAGAATAGCCCAGGAACTAGGTAACCAGACACAGCTGAGCCTTTATCTCATTCAAAAGAAAATGGCAGATTTCTTTTCCAGCATCTTCCTGCAGCCACAGTCTTTAATTTTAAGTAGTTGCAGGATCTTAACACACTTGATGAACTCTCCTAGCTCCCACCCTGTCTAATGGAATCATATTTACCTGGAGCTGGCCAAAGATCTCCTGGCTAAAGCATTTAGGTGAAACCTGAGTTATCGTGTAAGGTGAGCATGAGGATTTGAGGTTGAAACTGTTGTGTGCCAGAATAGAGCCAATGTGTTTCCCAGTGGTTGTTGGTTGGACTGAATGGGTTTACATGGGAGAAAGTCTAGGAGGAGTGAGAGCAAGTGTAATTTGATGCTTAGGCTCTTTAAGTGTTGGGGAAAGTGTCTGGAAGCCCTTAGTGAATTAGATGTTATTCACAAGTCTGCCCTTTGGAGCTCCCAGAGCCCAGCAGTCTTGGGTTTTCAGGTTTGAGTATGACTTGGACTGTGACATTCCCGATGACACATAGACATATGGTGGCTGGATCAGCTGCACACTGTCAAAGCCTCTAGCTCTGTTGTAACTGGAAATTCAGGCCAGTGAGCTCACCAGCCTCATGGAACATCATCCCTGCCTACTCCCAAGTACCAGACCCTTTGGTGCCACTTCTATTGCATGTTAGCTCTACATATGCTTTCTGAAAGGCAGAGCTGGGTCTTCGCAAGCTTTTTCCGAAGCTGCAGCACTGACTAAGCTGTGTCAGCACAAAGTGTCAGAGGACTGGCCTGGGAGCACCTTTGTGGTGGAAATGCTTTCTATATGCTGTAAATAAAAGACTGGTTTGGCCTATGTAGAGCACCGTAGAAGTGGGTGGAGGATCAGAGCACAGGCAGGTAGAAGGAGGGTGGAGTTAGTCAGTCTCTATCTGACCCCCAAAGAAGACAGACATGTAAAAGATACAGGTGAGCTGCGGGTCACGTGTATTATGAAATTAATGAAAATGAGTTGATTTAAGATGAAAGAGCTAGCTAATAATGTCCATAAGACATGGTCCAAACAGTATGAAGTTAATATAAACGTCTGATTAATTTCTTTGGGGGGACAAAAGCCGCTGCGGGTCAGGGTCCAAAACCTCCGGGCTCAAACGGGCCCCCAAAAAACATACTACAACAGATGGCACCCAACATGGGGCAAATAACCGCATAAAGCCTAAAAAAGTTTTAAAAAGAGCGTTCTAGATCACTAAAACAGAGCCAAACGCGGCTTTCTAAATTACATATTTAAATTGATTTATGGTACAGAGACAGCGTGGTGTTCAGGCAAAAATTTAAAAATGGCATGTTCGCGGCATACAGCTTAAACTCATACGTTTCACAAAAGGCTTGACATAAGTGTAGTTGATTTAAAGTTTCTGCTTATATTAAACAACAACAACAACAACAACAAAAACAGTTAAAAGAGGTTTTTCTGATAGCATTTCCTGAGCCTGCTCTGGTTGCCGACAGCAACAGAGATGCAACAGAGTCCTCCGCCATATTAAAAAGCTGCCAAAAGGGTGGAGTCAACAAATTGATACAAACATTTTAAAAGCTCTTTAAGTTAAAAAATGATTAAAAATTCTCAATAAAACAAATTTAGACTCACAAAACCTCTAAACGGGATACAATGTATATAAAATACACATAAGCTTCAAAAAAAAAAAAAGATAAAGCCCTTTAAAAAAGTAATAAATAAAAACAAAAAGGCCACATAAAGATGACAAATAAACAAAGAACCTAAATTATCATTATTGTGTATTCTTTTAATTTTTTACCTTTTAATGAGCTAACTACAAAAAGACAATTGATTGCTAATGCTGCTAAGTTAAACAAATATGTATACTTTAAAGATATCTTGACTTTAAATCTGTGTATAAGAATATGTTGCTTGAGAAAAGAGTTTCTGTTTTTGTCTCCACAGAAGATCAAATCCTTTGACAGCAAAAAATAATTAAAAAAAAGCTATGTCCAATTTCCCCAAAATATTACTTATTAATATTTGTCTTCATTACAAATGGCTAATGGTCATAGTCAATCTCTTTAAAAAGAAAAAGAAAAGAAAGGGGTGAGTATATGATATAAAAATGATTTAAAAAGATAAGTAGGTTTTAGTTCATTGACATAAACTTAAGGTCAATTTTGTTGTATATATTTTTCTACTCTTGATTAAGGTATGATGCTGATATAACTCATTTAAAATTGTAATGTGTAATTGAGAAATGCAGATTAATAGCCATCTGTGATAACCAAACTTATAATCATGTTAGTTAGGTTTTTATAGGTATGCAAAGATATGTTTCAATTAGATAGTCTTCGAACACATCAAAGGCATGCAAAATGTGACATTTAAATTATTTTAAAAACTTAGACTTTTCTAGACAGTGAGACAGGTCTGCTCCTGACAGTACCAATATATTTCAAGAAAATGATAGACATTAAAAAAACTTCATGTAAAATTTACTTTGTGGCAACAGTTAGCCACTGAACAAGAAACTGTTCTGATATTGACTGCTTGATAGTATGCTATATAAACTAGACATGCAAGTTCCATAAAAAGTGACCTCTGAACTTTGGCAAAACAGGCCGAGATGGTCCTTCAGGTTCCTGCTTTACAAAAATTGCCAGGCATCCTTCTAGACACAAGGAGAAGCAACTGATAAACTATGTCAGATTTCCTACATCACTAAAAAATATGCCAGAGACTTTAGGCCATAAAGGCTAAAAATAATGCCCCAACGTTACAAAGGAACTTTGGGTGACTGTCCAGGCAAACAGGTGTCATCTCTGTCATTTTCTAGACTTTAAAAGTTGCTTGCACTTACTGTTTATTTAGATAATATTATATCCTTCTGTAGTCTTTGATGTAGTTAAAAGTTTAATAATTATAGGTATAGTTCTTTTTAGTTTAAAAGATATATTAAATATAAAACTTTAGACTCACAATAATAGGCTAGATAATAAAATATTCTCTTTAATTTTATAAATACAAATAAACTAAATATTATGACTATAATTCCTGCTTGAGAACTGTTCTGTTATAATTTTTCTATATGAAAATGAAAACCTTCCTTTTTAATTAGACAGAAAAGAAGAGATGTGGTGGAAATGCTCTCTATATGCTGTAAATAAAAGACTGGTTTGGCCTATGTAGAACACCATAGAAGTGGGTGGAGGATCAGAGCACAGGCAGGTAGAAGGAGGGTGGAGTTAGTCTCTATCTGACCCCCAAAGAAGACAGACATGTAAAAGATACAGGTGAGCCTTGGGCCACATGGCAGACAGATTAATGAAAATGAGTTGATTTAAGATGAAAGAGCTAGCTAATAATGTGCATAAGACATGGGCCAAACAGTATGAAGTTAATATAAACGTCTGATTAATTTCTTTGGGGGACAAAAGCCGCCGTGGTCAGGGTCCAAAACCTCCGGGCCCAAACGGGCCCAGAAATCATACTACAACACACCTTCCCCTAATTCTGGTGTTTTCCATCTGCTTGCTCCTGGATGACAGCTGTCAACAGCATGTGTGGGGTACATACACTGATGCTCACCAGTGCTGAGTGTTAGCTCCCAGCCCCAGAAAGATTCTCCAGGGGATGTTAAGCTTCCTCACCTAACTCTTGGCTTCCAGCATAGCAGACAAAGTAATGGTCTCAGAGATGCATGTTCTAATCTCTAAAACCTGTGAAATGTTGAGAAAGTAAAGTTGTAGGTGAAATTAAGATGATTGGCAGGTTATTCTGGATTCTTGGGATGGGGTGAGGTGGGCAGTGAGGAGTCCTTTAAAGGTAGAAATGAGGAGGGGGATTCAGCGACGGTTCCGTGACAACAGAAGTAGCTATGGAAGGTTCCAGTGTGAGGACTTTGGCCACTATAGAGGTGGCAGCTATGCAGTGTCTGTGAAGGACAGGGCCAGTAAGAAGAAGTCCTTGAAAATGCCCCATCTTAGACCTGTCACCTGCAGACTTCAGGGCATGTAAAAGAAAAACCCAAAAACCAAAACAGCAATTTCTGCTCCACTCAGTCCTGCCATGCTGTAGCGGGATTATGTGTTGTATTTTAAATAATTGTCTTGCCTATGGGTTTAATAAAAGCTGATTGGCCAAAAGGCAGACAGGAAGTGTGGGCAGGGCTACCAGGCTAAGAAAACTCTGAGCACAGGAAGAACAGAGACAAGACACCACAGAGCGCCAGAGAGACAATGTAGATGTTCGGACACAGAGGAAAGAAGTTAAAATGTTGCTCTGAGAAAAGGTAGTGAGCCTCATGGCTGAACATGGGTTAGTTTAAGAGTAAGAGCTAGCTAGCAATATGCCTGGGCCCTAGGTCCATCAGCGTAAAATTAACACAAGTGTGTGTGTGTTTTTGTGAGTCTGTAGTTCTAAATCTTAAAAGATAGGCCAAAAAGATCAGCCAAAAACATAATACAACACCATGCCACACTAGAAAGACTTCCAGTATGTCTCATACAGCTTTCTACATTACTGAATGTTACTTATTTTCTGTTCTCCTGTCATAGATTTTTTTTTTTTTAATTCTGTGAGCACCTTGGCACCAAGGACAATCTTACTCATGCTGCTGACACACTCCCCACCCCCTACTCACCCTCACCCCCATGTACTGCTGTGCCTGGGCCATATTAGCAACTTTGTCCAATGGGTGAATGTGGTGGTGTGGGGGATAGTTAGGAGAGGCACTGTTGGCTGTGAGGTAGAGAGGCAGTAATACTTGAGAACCCAGATCATAGGCAGCGAGCCTCCAGTGAGAGACACGGCTGGGACAAGGCTGGTCAAGGAGACAGGATGGAGATAGCTGGCAGATCCTGAATATGAGGTGGGTTTGGGCATCCGCTAGTTTATGACTGGAGCAAGCCCTTCAGCCATGTGAGTTTCTGTCTCATCTGCAGAGCGATAGGGAGACAGTGAACTGGATACAGAATGCTCGTCCCGTGCTAGAGCAAAGCAAGTGTCCAGTATGCTAACAAGTATGTGAACAGTTCTTCTCTCTCTCTCTCTCACACACACACCTACCTGGGGCAGGATAGTAGGGAAGTGTGGAAGGTATAGAAAGAAGACGGTGAAAATGTAGAAAAGCGTGGAGCCTAGCTGGAGACAGCATGGTAGAGTAACTTGGGAATGTTTAACATCCCTCTCCATCCCTGGAAAGAAAGACTTCATTTAAAGTGAGCTGAGCCTTTTAGCAAGCTTCAGAGAAACAAGATGAGAGACAGCCTGCCTTGAGTTGACTTGTGCCAACTGCTTAGACTGCTTTGATTATAGTTTTCAATGTGTCCCAGGAGGTGGGGTAGGAAAGGAAGAGTTGGGCACATTCAGTTTTAGTATGAAGAACTGCACGCCATTCTGGGGCACAGTAGTAGTCTCGAGAGGCTTGTGCCTAGTAGATTTCTACAATTAAAAAAGCCCAACAGCTAGATAACAAGAGAGCAAAGGATGCTGCAGGGCCAGACAGGAGACAGCGGAGGGGAGGCCGGTCTTAAATGCTGACATCAGAGGCCCTGTACAGAATTACTGGGGACAGGGACAAAACCCATCTTTCCTGAAGTCTTCAGAGGGTGAAGTGTTTTTGCTTTAGTCTTGATTTCCCTTTTATGGGGTGGGCAGATAATGCCACTCATTGTAAAGGATGAGATTAAGGATCAGGATGCCAGATGTGGCCATTTCCTCTTACTGTGTTGCAGCATATAGTATTGCTACACAGACAGACGTTCATCTGGACAGTGTGTGCTTCTGCATTACAGAAGGACCTTGGTTCACACTCACTCGGGAACGACCTGCTGATCAGAAGGAACAGTGTCATGGCTGTCCTGAGGTGCAGTTGAGAAAGCCAGGGGGAATTCAGAGGCAGAGCTCTGTGAAGAAAGCCTGCTGCCCACGTGGCTAGAGTATGAGGTATATTATTCTGGGGGTGGCTGTGAGGTAGAGTTCAGGTAAGAAAGACATTTAAGTGTGTGCACTGTTTTCCTAACACTCCACACTAGTGGGAGTGGGCTCTACACGTACAGTTGAAAGCAGGAAGGACGGCTTCCTCCAGCAGGAAGGAAGGAACTCCTGCCTCGTGACAGATGAGGACACTGGTCATTTTCCTGCCTTCTTGAAGTTCAAACACTGGTTCTTCCTGGATCTCCAGTTTGCTATCTCACCCTGCAGGACTCAGGATCTATCAGTAATTCATATAGACAAACACATATACACACTGAATATGCATATGTAATATATAATGCATATATGTTACAACATACACATTTTGCATATAGGTGTATATATATATATGTGCACACATTTCTACTACTTTTATGGAAACGCCTGATAAATGTCCTACTGAACACCATACACACATCAACAACTGTGGTAAAGCAGGACAGCACTATGTCCTTCAAAATGCACGTGGAGGCCATATTCACAGCAACATGTGGACTTGAAGCAAATACTGTTTTTTCCTTGCTGTGGACCCTGTGGTTCAAGTAAGAGACAAGTCAAGGTGGCCAGAGGAATGAACACTCCTATACATGGAGTATAAGATCGCCAGAGCCAGCCTTCCGTCAGAGCTCCTGCAGTGCACCATCAGTTACACTGGTGACTGGTGGCCTGCCTGGAGGAACCCCTATGAAAGGGTCGTTTGACCTCAAAGGAGTTGCAGCTCATAGTTTGAGAACCGTTGGTCTAGTTAAAATGCCCTATTGCTTGTGCCTGGCTCTCTGCGTGCCCCAGATGAGCAGACAAATTTAGGATCTGAGAGGGCACCCACAGACTTTCAACTTGGAATGCCAAGGCTTTCTTTCCTTCAGAGATGCGCTATCAGATATAAAAATAACAGGAAAGCAAGAGAATTGGAGAGAGGGATATTAGTAGCCTTATTGGTGAGTTTTTTTTAGTAGGACTGCAAAGAATTGCTTTCAGGAATTGGTCTCCAAGGAAGTGGTCAGTGCCATTCACTGCAGCAGCAGCAGCCGCAGCCGCAGCCGCCGCCACTATTGTGAAAGGTCTTAGTTCACCTCACACAATGCTTGTAATAGTATTAAGTGACTCAGTCTGTTCTATTTTTGCTCTTCTCTGATGTGTGGATGAAAATAGAGACTCAGAATTTAAGCTGCTGGAAAGATGCACTATGCCTCTGGTACCAGAAGGGATTCATACCCCAGCGTGCTTTCCCTTCTCCCATTTTGATTGGTAGGCTGTAACCAGCATGTTTTACTTGTGGGCTCATAGGCTAAATGTGGCCCAAGACAAAATAATAAGCTGACTTAAAACATGAGAGGGTTGGGGAGTTTACCCAATCGGTGGTAAAGGGCCTGTGGCATAGTCAGTATTAGGCATCTTGATATGTCCTCTTCCAGTGACATTAATCCAAAACTTTACAGTTTAGCCCCATGTTCAATTCTTTGCCAAAATAGCCCAAGAATGGTCTCTAGCGTAATTGCTAATATTGTTCTCTGAAAGCTCCCAAATTGGCTTTGCAGTCTACGTTCCCAGTGCTATTGTTGTTCTATGAGATTAGCTAGGATGGCCAGGTAAGCCCAGGTTCCAGCATTCAGCTGTTTCCTAGTCTAGTGTTTTTCACATTTCTCCAAAAGCCAGCATAGTCAGGCTTGTCCTAGCAACAGCCCACTCCCTGAATCAGCTTCTGTCTTTTTCTATCACTGAAAAGACACCGTGACCAAGCAAATTTATAAAACAAAGCATTCAGTTTGGGTCTCCCTATTTTGGAGGGTGAGTTCATGAACATCATGATGGTAAACAGCACACTGAAATAATAGCTGGGGACTCATATCTTAGCTGACAAGCACAGGGGGAGAGAGAGAGAGAGAAAGAGAGAGAGAGAGAGAGAGAGAGAGAGAGAGAGAGAGAGAGAGAGGAGAGAGGAGAGAGAGAGAGAGAGCGATAATCTCTCCAACGCTGCACTAAGTGACACCATCTCCTAGGCCACACTTCCTAATCCTTTCCAAACCATTCTACCAACTAGGAACTAACTCTTCAAATATATGAGCTCATGAGGCCATTGTCATCAAAACCATTACACCATCTGAGAGGCCCCCACCTGCAGCTGCCTAGCTTGGGTAGAGCAGAAGACACCAGGGAGGCCCTCTGCTTACGCCTCATGACCCAGGGATGCCTCTGAGATGAGCGAGTATGTGTTAGAAGGAGAGAGAAAACTCAGACAGTTTGTGCACTTTGTAGAGAGGTGGAACTGGAAATGAGGGTGGTGAGGAACAACCTGATGTGATAGCCTGTACTGTCATCTTAAGCCATGGAGCTGTCCCAGCTTGTGCTGGGTCTGGGTCCATGGCCCTGCAGCAGCAGGTCTCTGGGTCAAAGTCTGTGGCCATATTACCACCAAGGCCATGTGGGTGTCCCTGGTCTGGGCTGCTGCTGCCTGGGGTCATGTTGCTATCCAAGGGCTGTGCAGAGTTGGCCCCGCCCTTCAGCAGCTGGGTGGTGGTATGTGGGTGCAGGAGAGATGCCCATCTATGGCAGGCAGGAGCGCTGGCCCTGAGGGCAGGAGAGCTGGCCTCATCCCTCTCATTGGCTACAATGCTCAGGATAGTGGGCTCTGCACTTTGCCTGGGCAGCATAGTAGAGCTGATCCTGTTGATGGAGGTGTTGGTGAGCCAGCCTCAAGGGCGTGACAGTAGATGAGACCGGCCTACCTATGGTGATTTTTTATTATGATTACCTATGGTAATAAAACCTGGAATATCAAGAGATCAACCCACAGTCAAACTAAGCAGAGGTAGCTCCGGGAGTTCCTGGGATAACAGGGCAGTGGTAACTCACATAACTCGGGGAGTTCTGGATCTCTGAGTACAAGGCTAAACAGCTGGGCTTCAATGGCACACACCTTCAATCCCAGCACAGGGAAAGTCTGGAGAGGTGACCTACACCGTTAGTCCCATAACTCCAGAGACAGAGATCTTTCTGTGTTTCTGTGAGTTCAAGGCTGACTACCAAATAGAGTAGCTAATGCCTTTAATCCTAACTGGATGGGATACAGCTGGTGAGAAGGGTATTTAAGACAGGCTTAGGAAAACAGCAGCAATTAGAAGTGACCAGGAGCGAAGCTGAGGAAGCTGGAAGATAGCTGGGTGAGATTTGACTGTGGTGTTTCCTCTCTCTGATATTTCGGCCTTTCCCTGTTATCTGGTGCTGAGTACACCTACCCCTTGACAGCTTTGACACTCAGGTGAGCTGGTCCTGCCCAGATCCAGGGCTCTGAGTTGGCCCGCCCCAACATCTACCACATCTAAAAACTGCTGGGACAAGTGAAGGGGCAGAGCCTAAAGAACCAAAGCAGCAGGATCTCCAAAACACAAGACCCAGAGACCTGAGAAGAGATATGGTAAGGGTTCGGTATTGATAGTGGAGCAAAAGTCAGAGGCCTCAGATCAGGCTGATGATTCATTGCAATGAATATTTGCAAGTAAAGCTGTTTGGATGAAAGGGTAGACTGAGTGACACACCACAGCTTTCATGGAGAGATTTTTGTTTGTTTTAATTAAATTAGATTGTTTTCTTTTGTGTGGGGGGGATTGCGAGGGCAGAGGGGAGATAAAGAGGTACTAGATGAGCGGGACTGGGATAAATGGTGTGAAATTCACAAACAATAAAAAGTTAAAAAAAAAAAAAAAAAAAAAAAGGGCCAGAGAGATGGCTCAGGGTCAAGAGCACTGGCTGCTCTTCTTGAGTTCAATTCTCAACAACCACATGGCAGCTTACAACCATCTGTAATGAGATCTGGTGCCCTCTTTTGGCTTGCAGGCATACATGCAGACAGAACACTATGCATAAAAATTAAATCTTAAAAGTTAAAAAACAAACAAAATCACTATACCAACTTAGGAGAATTGATGAGACTCAAATTCAGTGAAAGGTCCTGTCTGAGAGCTGGCTCTGGTTCAGAATGCTGGCTGCTCTTTCCAGAGCACCCAGGTTCAAGTTTCTCACACCGGTGGCTCACAACTGTCAGTATCCTTCTCTGGCCTTCAAGGGCACCAGACACTCACATGGTGCAGATACACACACAGGTAAAACATCCACACACATAAATTAACAGCCACAACAAAAATGGTAGAAAGTGATTAAAAGAAAAAGAGAGAGAGAGAGAGAGACATATGATGTCCACCTCTGGCCTCCATGTGTACTCGCACACACCTATACACGCTAAAAGTAGCAAGTACACACATCATGTCATATACACATGCAAACAAACATTAATAGGTTTTGGTTACAATTTAAAAATTTTAAAAAGTGTGTGTATGTGCCTAAGTGCATATGTCTTAGTTAAGGTTTCTATTACTGTGAAGAGATACTATGACCACAGCAACTTTTCTAAAGAAAAACATTTAATTGGGGCTGGCTTACAGTCTCCAGCGAGGGTTTAGTTCATTATCATCACGATAGGACATGGCTGCATGCAGGGAGACAGGGTGCTGGAGAAGGAGCTGTGAGTTCTACATCTTGGTCTAAAGACAACAGGAAGTCAACTGTTTGTCACACTGAGCGAAGCTTGAGCAAAGGAGACCTCAAAGCCCACCCCTACTGTGGTACACTTTCTTCAACAAGGCTACACCTACTCCAATAAGGCTACATCCCCTGATAGTGCCATTCCCTATGAGCTTATGGGGATCAATTCAAACTACCACAATCTCTCTGGCTCTACCCACACACACACACACACACACACCCTGTGCCTGCATGTTCCTTAGAGGCCAGACAGGGCTCAGATCCCTTGGAGTTGGAGCAGTCACCTGATGTGGGTGATGGAAACCAAACTGGAGTGCTCTGTAAAGTAGAAAGTGTCCTTAAATGACCGAGCCAGCTCTTGCCCCATGCTTGTTGATTTTTTTTCTTGGAACTTGATTACACAGATCTCAACTGTAAATTTGTAGATGATGATACTGACTTTTGATATCAAAAGGCTAATGAAGCCTGAGTGAGATGTGTTGGTGGGAGAGTGTATCCTGTTCTCCAGAGCTGTCCAGATGCACACCAAGGGATCTGCAACACCACAGGAGCAAGAAGCCTTTCTACCACCACCATCATAACCATGATCAGCATCACCATCATCATCCATCATGGGGTCCTTTAACTTCCAACTCCCTTCACACATTCACGTGTTCAGTCACTAGGGGGAGGTAATAGACAATACATTATAAGCAATGGTCTTGGAATGAGAGTCTATCTTTCTTGAAAATGATGCTTGGAGCCTTAGCATAGGTAAGCAGAGATTTGCTTTCAGGGTGGGCTGCCCTCCTTATCAAGGCTAGAGCTTTGGTCACACAAAGACATCTTCCTCTGTCACTAGTATCTTAGTTCAATAGCCTTTCTATTCTCTGCCTTCTTCCCATCTGTGGGACTATGACCTTTTCTGTTTCCATCGGAGCCTGCCACAGTCCAGCAAAGTTCCACGTGGTGACTCGCATTGGGGTCCCTGAAGTTAGCCTGTTCGGATACTCTGTATACTACTCTGGATATTTCTAGGTCATTTCATCCCATCCCTCCTTTTCTTCCTATGGGGATTTGTTCATTTCTCTCTATTCTAAAATCCCACGTCTGTCTTCACTTCCATTCTGCCTGGTGGGAAGAGTTGCCAGGCCATGTTCCAGGCCTGTGATAGCAGCCAGTTAGTGGTTAGTTACGCTGCCATGCCTTTGCTTCAGGAGAGACCGTAACTTCAGGGTAACCTGTTCCCCTGTATGTAAAGGCACTGCTTTGCTCTTCTCTTACGTCACTTGTTCATGTGGTTGGCCACAGCCTTTTTTCCATTCTTCAAGGCTTTCCCAAGGCCAGTCTCAAAGTCCTGAGAATATGCCCTCACTTCGGACTGCTCTGCTCCTCCAGGTACTTGTGACCTCCCCAACCCCAGCCTCAGTGGATTCCTCTGTGGTTTTCCTGAACTAAAGCCGCACAGCATTCCTGCTCTATTAGGACTGCTGTAGACAGACATAAACACCCGGATGTTCCCTGGCATTCTGGATGTGAGAAATCTGAGATTGGGTTAGGCGTGGTTAGGTTCTAGTGAGGGTCTCTTTTGGGGTGTAGATTGCCTCTTGTGTCTATGAAGATGGGTATCCCAGTCCATATCTTTTTATGTTCCAAAAAGAAAGCAAGAGGGCCCTTGGTCCGTTTTCCAGGGGTACTAATCCCACTGATAAGGAAGGGTTCAACTTTCATGACCTGCTCATCACCTGAGTCCCACACGTCTCCTTTTGTTTTGTTATTTTAGTGTCCTGGAACTAGCTCTGTAGATCAGATTTACCTCAGACTCATAGAGATCCACCTGCCTCTGCCTCCCAAGTGCTGCAATTAAAGGTGTGTGCCACCACACCCAGCTCAAGGCCCACACTTCTTAACACATCATATTGGAGGGTTAGGATTTGGGGGACTGTGATATCTAATCCTTAGCACACTGCTCTGCCTAAGGAAAGAGTGGCTTATCTATCTATCTATCTATCTATCTATCTATCTATCTATCTATCTATTTAGTGTTTGTGTGTGTGTGTGTGTGTCTGTCTGTCTGTTTTGCTTGAGCCTCTGTGAACTGAGGGCTCAGCTTCGATGTTGCCTTTCTTGCTCACGGCTAGGAGAGGCTAGACTTGCACAGAGGCTCCAGATTTTTATTTTGAGAGCCCTTGCTCTTCCCAGACAATTGTCCTAGTTTGGTTTAATTGTCAGTTTGACGAAGCCTAGAGTCACCGGAACTACTGTTAAGAAAACGCCCCCATAGGATCATGCTGTAAGGCATTTTCTAAATTAGTGATTGATGGCGGCGGGCCCAGCCCACTGTGGGCGGTGCTATCCCTGGAATGGTGGTCCTGGGTTCTATAAGAAAGCAGGCTGAGGAGGTCAGTAAATAGCACCCCTCCCTGGCCTCTGCATCAGCTCGTGCCTCCAGGTTCCTGCCCTACCTGAGTTCCGGTCTTGACTTCTTCAGTGATGAACAGTGCGGTGGAAGTGTTTCATCATAGCAATAGTAACCCTCGGACAGCCTCATTTGAGAAACTGCCTAACTCAGATTGGCCTGTGGGCATGTCTCTGGGGGACTGTAGAAGGAGAAAGTGAGCCCGGACTGTGTAAAGAATATAGCTAGCCGGGAGCCTGAGTGAACCAGCAAGCAATGATGCTGTGGTTACTATACCCAGATTCCTTCTTGAGTTCTTGCCTTGGCTTCAGTGATGGACTATAGCAGAACGTTTTTATCAGCAACAGAAAAGAAGCTAGAATGACAGCTGAGGATCCAGTAGTTGTGCTTGCTTCCCATTTCCTCTACAGCAGGTCCCACCTTCCCATAGCCTTCTGGACTATTTGCCAAACAAATGTTATTTTAAAACCCACCTATAGAAGTATGCATGTAGACCGTGGTCAGGCCTGTCTTTATGGCTCTGGCCGAGGATGAGCCTCTGTTGGGTTGTAACTTTTATAGCTCTTTATGTTGTCAGTTCTTCATGGTCCTTCTTTCTTCCTGTTTCTTCAAATTCTTTCTTTCATTTTAAAATAAAAAAAAAACCCACTATAATGTGCTCAGAGCTGAAGGGTATAGGATTTGCTTAAAGAAGTTCTTTTGGCAAAACAAAACTATCAGTCTATACTTATACCAAAATAAAAGGGGAAGAGAAGGGAACACCCTCTTCTTTTTTAAAATAATAAAGAATTATTTATTCTGATTTTATGTGTATGGATATTTCATCTGCATATGTTTTTGTGCACCATATGCATGCAGTGTTCACAGAAGCCAGAAGAGGGCGCTGGATTCCCCGAGCTATATTTCCAGGCAATTGTAACTACCTTGTGGTACTAGAAACTGAATTTTGGTCTTTTTTTAAAGTTCTTTTTCCTTTTTAAACATACCCACCACTGTTTTCCCTCCCTCATCCCTTCCCAGTGACCCCTCTAGTTTCCTCCCCCCATCTACCCATCTATTCCTCAGAGAGGGTAAGGACTTCCAGGGTGAGTCAATGCAAGGTAGGGCCAAGCTCTTCCCTGCAGTGTCAAGGCTGAGAAAGGTGTTCCTCTGTAGGGAAGAAACTCCAAGAAGCCAGGTTATGCACTAGGAATAAATTCTGATCCCACTGTCAGAGGCCTCACAAATTGCGCACACCATTCAACTGTCATCCACATTCAGTCCCATGCAGGTTCCCAGCTCTCAGTTCAGGGTCTGTGAGCTCCTAATAGCTCAGGTCAGCTGTCTCTATGGGTTTCCTCATCATGATCTTGACCCCTTTGCTCATATACCCCCTCCTTCCTCTTTGACTGGAAGAAAAGCCAATGCTCTTCACCACTGAGCCTTGTCTCCAGCCCCTGGAAGCCCCTCCCCCCTTTTTGGTAGAAGAATGGCAGTTAATAAATACAAAAGAATGATAGAATTTAAAAGCACCATTTCAACTATCATTATAATCATTCAGGAGAGAATTTTTAATAAATGCTACAGTCACTGAGTGAAAGGTTGTTCAGAAGAGCATATTCAGTCTCATTCTTAAAGTATTATCTAATAGATAACTTATTCATAAGAAAAGGTGCCCTTTCTAGTGTTGATCTGGCAGACACCATTTACTTATGACCAGACTTTGCTTCTGTGGTGGCTGAGTCCACATCTCTGGTGTGGCATGTGAGGACACAACAGTTCCTGCATAAGATTCCTGCTCCAAACAAGAAATCTGAACCTTCTCAAGAGCATAAGTCTAAATCAAGGGATATTCTGAAAAACAATTGACCTAGACATTTCAAAAAGTCATTGGCAAGTCCACAGCCAATCAAAATGCAGAGTTGTGGAGCCCAGTCCCAATGAATACCTCTACAACATGCTAGCTCCTGCACCTAAGACTCAGGGGACATTAAGGAAGAGAGGTGGAGAAACTGAGTCAGAGAATCAGTGAGTTTGCTATGGGACTGTGTCTGGTAACAGCAGAAATTACACCCATAATGTTTCAGCTGCAGAACTGCTGAACACATGAGCTGAAACAGACAGCAACAACAGATGTGTCAAAGTCGATAAAGAGAAGCTCACAAGGGTTAAACCCTACAGAAAGAACTACAGGCAACCAAGCTGTGAATGCTCAGAGTGGGAGAAACAGCCTTCCTGGGGAAGAGCACACCAGGTCACCCAACACCCAATGGTCAGTCCCTAAAACGTACAAACACGTACAATTGCACATACAGAGTAGGTTGAATTTAGGGATATATACATTTGCGCATATAGCCACACTAAATGATGAAAAGAGGCTTTGAACTTGAAAGAGAGCAAGGAGGGGCATATGAGAGGGATGGAGGGAGGAAAGGGGAGGGAGAGATGATCTAATTATATTATAGTCGCAAAACCGTCAGTGGTACAAAAGATAAAAGCTGCCCCAGATTACAAGATTAGCAAGACATTCGATAACTATTGTTTGAGCCATTAGCAGAAGAACAGTGTAAGGAAAACTGAGGAAATTATAGTAGTATGTCCATGCTCAGAACCACAGTTTGATTAATAAGGGAAAAATCAAAAAGAAACAAAATACAATTCATTATTTGTATATGCTGCTACCCCAGACCTCAATAGTTAACAAGAGACAACACCTATGGGTCCCAAAGATTTTAATAATTCACCACATCAGCAGGTCACTGATCGATCAGGGCTGCAGGACAAGGGCTCAGGAGCCTTGTATCGCCTGACAGCCCCGAGCAGGGGCACAAGTGGGGTATATAAGCACAAAAATCTCAAATATTTGTTGCCATGTTACAGTTAGAATTTTCACCAATCAGAATTTAGAGATCAGAGGCCTCCTTTAACATTCCATCATTGTCAACCAATATGCAATTAAATATCTCAGTCCAACCAATCAGATCATCTGTTCCTTCTGTTGTTGGGAACGGCCATGATGTTTGTAAAGAACTGAAGATGCATAATAACTATTTTAAAATATTTATTTATTTGTTATGAATACAGTGTTCTGCTTGTGTGTTTGCCTGCAGGACAGAAAAGGGAGCCAGACATCATTACAGATGATTGTGAGCCACCATAAAGTTCCTGGGACTTGAACTCAGGACCTCAGAAGGAGCAGCCAGTGCTCTTAACCACTGAGCCATCTCTCCAGCCCCTCATGATGACTATTTCTATGGTTTAGAGAGGAAGTTTCTATGGTTTAGGAAGCCATTAGAAAATTCTCATCTCCCCTAGGGTTTGGGAACATGAACTTGGTTTCACTCTAAGGTAAAATGGAGTCTGAAGTCAAAATGGCAGTCCTCAGGCCAAGGTGTTGGTGCCTGATTGGACTGCATGGTTTCTCAGTATTGCGAGACTCACCCTTCATTTTTTGCCCTGTTCTCCCAGGAGGAAGACAAGGACAGAGGGTTGTTTACAATGAATCCTCTTCCATCTTTTCTTGCCTCATGATCCAGCCTCAGTCTGTACCCAAAAGTCTGAGCTAACAGGTGCTGGTGACAGCAAAGACCATGGTCTCTGCTCCAGGTTCCTCCCTTGAGTGCCTGCTCCAGTGTGTCTCTGTAATGGACTGTTGCCTGGAATTGGAAGCTGAAGTGCACCTCTTTGTCTCTTCCGTCGGTGTTTATCATAGATAGCGATGGGAAAGCATCAGTCACTTAGAGGGGCAGACGCAAAGGAGCTTTTGCTTCCTAATCTTCAGATTCTTCCTGTCCCGGTGACAGGTTAAAACTTGAAGATGGCTATGTTGACAAGAGCTGTCTGGGACTGAGGGGAAATGGTTTCCTTTTGCCAAGTAGCCTCTCATTGTATCTGTAGCATCTCAGGTGCCTTTATTCGCTTGTCCTTACCAAGTTTCCAAGGCTTGCGCTGTCTCAGTCATGAAGATAGATGCTGGTAAGGCTCCGATATAAAGCTGATGCCTGAAGCTAATGCTCAGAGTCTTTTCTCAACCTTCTCACCAGGAATGAGCATCACACTCAGGGTGTGGGAATTCTTGCTTCTCTAGGGCAAAGAGACATTTGATGCAACTCATAAATTGCCCAACAAGACTAAAGATGGGTAAATACATTCTCCAGTCTTTTCTCGGATGGACAGTCTGATAATGCCTTTCCTTCTTTATAGCCTGGCCAGTGATGGCATGTGTAACTAAGCAGGTGTACTCGTCAAGAAATAGCTGCATCTCCTTGAGACTTGTTGGGAAATAGCAGACAACACAATGAAACATCAAAACACACTAACATCCTACCTTGGCAGCCTCCCCCCACAATTGCCTGCCTCCCCGCCCCCTATTCTTTCCCTTCCATGTCATTTTATGTCCTAAAGCATTGGCTCCCCTATGTTTTTAAGGACTCCAGTGTGCGTGTGTGTGTGTGTGTGTGTGTGTGTGTGTGTGTGTGTGTGTGTGTGTGTATGTGTCCCTGTGTGTGTGTGGTCATTAGCATGGGCTTTGATGTTCAGAATAAAGTTTTGTCTGAACTCTATTCAAGATTTCTCTCTTACACCTTTCAGTTTTAATATCAGGCTGCCTAAGAGGCCGAGCCCAGTAGCTCTGATGTGTGAGGGATGATCTCTGCACAGAGCCTTATTTACACTATCTTCATGGCAAGTTTGAGTGGGATGGCGGATCCAGTAGCAGAAACCCTTGATACAGGCCCCTGTCTTTCCCTCCTTGCTTGCTTCCCCAATGCTCGTTTGGTCCCCTCACTTTTTCTTTGTTGTCTGTGCACTTGGAGGCATGCCTTCAGCCTTCACACGGCATTGTGTCGGGAAGATGCAAATTCCTTTGGCCAAGCTTTGTGTTTTTCCAGCCTAATATACTAAATGGTGACGCAGTCCCCTGGGACCTCAAATCCCTGCTGTGAATTGGTGGTATTAGAAGGTTATGGCCATAACTTTCCATTCTAATCACTCTGAATGAGTTCCTTTGCTCTGATGTGTCTGCCAAGTTCCCAAAAGATCCTTCACAGATGAGTTCCAGACAGCTGAGGAGTTTTGTCAACAGACAGAAATGAAAATTGGAACTTGGAGCCTCCCTGGTTGAGGGATGCTAAGAGTGAAACATACCATGACATTATTCTTTTCTTATCTAGTCGCTTGGCCGTAGACTGGCCCTGGCTATGGAACTTTGTCTCATTGTGAAAATCCATGGGATTACCGGAGGCATATATTTTGGCTCTTTCAATTGGCTTATGAAAAAAAATGACATAACTAACTTAAGATTTTATGAGCTCATGAATCTTGAAAACCCAGTATATGCCTTTGGAGCTTAGAGAATGTCCCCAAGTTCTTCTGCAGGTACTACAATGGAAACACAGAGCCTTATGTACCCAAGTTATGGAGCCTTCACTTCAAGTCTTTGCAATTGCATGAAAGAGGTTGCTTTATTGGGGGAAGAAGAATTAGTCTATGACTTTGGGGGTCCCTTGGACTGGATTGGAACAAGTGTTTGATGATCAGAAGAAGATGGAAAATGGTGATGAGAGGCAGGATGTAAAAGGTCTTTAACTGTCAGAGTAGGTGAGCCCCCGGACACAATCCACCTGAAAGCTGAAAGTCTCAGGCAGTCAGCTCAGAGAAGCAGTGTGGAAACCAGGCCTCCTAAACAGAGCTAGGAGCATCTCCTAAAGCTGGGACCTTTGTGGGATCTCTTAAGGAGCTCCAGTTTGAGAGGCATTTACTAGAACAGCAGGAGGTGTGGTGGAGATGGAAAACAGGGTGATGTCCCAGGATTCTGAGATTTAAACCCCAGCTACTACATGGGAGAGCTTCTCAGAAGCAGGCTGAGTTCCAAGGCTTCACTGTCCAAGCCCTGGATCTTTTCTCCACCTACTGCCAACTTTATTGCCAATTTTCTTCTCTGGATTGTTTAACTTCCTACTTTATTCGATTTCTAAAGAGAAGATAACTTTGGGTGCCTTGTGGACAGAAAGGTTCCCATGCAGGGGCTTCTAGAATCAAAAGAATCCTTTTAGGTTCTGGTGTCTAGATTCCTTTGGAAGGAGATTCCATTGTGGGTACCACTGCTTTGAGTAAGAGATGAGCATAAGAAAGTCACATGTCTACTTCCAGGGACAATCAAGGTTAAAGCAAACGGATGAATCTGGAATCGAAGGCTTTTTATTAAAGGGTTCTTTGGGGACCACAGCCTTGTAAACAGAGACGTGTCTTCAACATTTTCTTGGTCATATCTTTGGTGCCAGGGTGTCTGGCTGCTGTTTTGTCGGGAGCTGCGTCCGGAATTAACTACAGATTACTCAGCCCGGGTCTGGTTTCTCTTTCTTGGTAGACAGCAGGACTATGAGCTGATGGTCCCCAAAGGCCTTCTAAATGCAGACACACCATCTCCTCAGCCCCTTTCCCCAGTTTTGCTCTACTCTGTGTGCATTTGTATAGCTGGGCCAGGTCATCCCTTCAAAGAAGACTGAGTAAGTCTCAAAAAGCAAGGAACAAGGTAGCATTTTTTTTTTTTTATGGTGTCCCAATTTTGGTGGTTTTCTGATTTGTGTGTTCTCTTTTCTCCCTGACTTCTTTCCTGCATTTCTTTTCCTTCCCAGTTAGGCTAATGAGTAAGGGCTCTGTTAGGCTACTTAGGCACCCAGGAGAGCTGGGATGCTGATGGGGTAACAATGGTCAGCACAGAGATTGGAAAGTCCTTCGCAAAGGACACTCAAGACATTTCTGTTAAGGGAGTTGCTTCTCTGTCTCACTCAACACAAGCCAATCACTCCAGCTCTCAGGTGTCCTGGAAGAGTGATTTTCTAACAATTTAAGAATCTGACCTCTCTTCAGGTGGAAGTCTACAGCCCTGTATATTCAACAGAGGAGTTAGAGTGATGCAGTGGTCCAGGTCTTCCAGCCCTTGGCCCCCTCACCCCCGGGGTTTCTTTTCGGTGCTCCACCAGCCCTTCCACAGCATCTGCCACCTGCAGAAAGGGTGAAAAGCCCTAACAACAGCTGGGAATGCAGAAGACATTGTCTACATCATGACACTGTTTAAGGCTAGGTAGAGATCTCTGGTTTCACAAAATCATTCGGGGGCATCAGCAACCCCAGGGCTAATCTTATGAAGCCATTTGATACTTAGAGCTAGTTGCTCCCCAGAGGAAAAGTGACAGGTTCTGTTCTAGAAGGGCATGTAGAGGTGTGTTCGGTGGTGATAGAGGCACCCATCTCGACCACAGCCTCTGTGTCCTAGCTCAGAATAACGCAGAAGCATAAGGATGATTTATTGGAAGCTACAAATCTGCTTTGGGTGCAAAGAGAAAAGTTTTCTTCCATCACTTCTGAACCAAAGATCTGTAACAGTTAAAAGTCATAGGAGCTCCGTGGGGGTGCCTTGAAGGGCACTGACAGCAAAGTGGTAGATTTGGTAGCTTAGGTAATTATTTTAGGGCTTATGAGTTTAGATATGCCTCTACCTCTCCAAAGAGTTCTCCACACCCCTGAGTTTTCGACCCACAGTCCTAGTGGGTCTGCAGACTACTCACCAACCACACTGGTTGTTGAGGTTTTCTCCACAAGCATAGCTAAGGAGATAGGTCAGCGGGTGTGCCATCTGCTGTTGTTGACTAACAGTACTGTGTGGGATTCCACCTGCTGTGGTTTAGAGTGTGCATCAGATGCTAAAGCACAAGAAGCTTCATCTGTTGTGTGGCAATGTGAGATGTGCTAGAACCTTTAAAAGGAGGGCCTCAGTGCAAGACGAATGTGTGATGGTGGTGCCCCCTTGGGCAGGCACTGAGTCAGTCTCAAAAGCTCTTGAGCCATTATAAAGGAGCAACATGGCCCTTCCTAGGATCTCTGGATTCCTATCTCACAATGGTATTTCTCATTTTTACACTTATTTCCACCACGATACTGTCTTCCATAATATTGTGTGTATCTTTAGTAGAGGCTGGATGTATGTCAGTCTCAAAACCATGAATGATGCAAGACTCTTTCCTTTATAAACTATCCAGCTTCAAGGAACAGCAAAGGGCAATACACTGACCTACCCTGGAAAGCTGCTATTGCCCACTTCAGCCTCTGCAGGGCAGTAGTGACCATTCGTTATCATCACAGAGATTGTAACTTGCAGCTCATGTTGTTATGTGAGAGAAAAAAAAAAAAAAAAAAAAGCTATGGAGTTCAAAATGGCTTATGGGCTTACTCTAACAAATTCCATCCCATTTAATTGCAAATGTTTCTGAGCATTCAGGAAAGGGAACCCAGCAAGTTCTATTACTTCACTCTTGAGTAACTGTCAAAGGTAATGCATCCAAAACACACACAGAATTACATTAAATGTATTTTTCACCCATCAAGAGATTTGTTTTGCTTGACAGAGTATAGCTGTGACATCATGGGGTTTGTGTAAGCTACTGAGTCCTACTTGACAAATACATAAATAAAGAATTAAAATATTTCTTTTGTGTGTGTTAAAATAAGACATTCTGGGTTATGTCTCCCATTTCTTGGTCCTTTAACACTGAAAGCAACTGTGGATAGTCCACTGCTCCATCTGTGGGGTTCTCCCACCTACCCAGCTTTGCTTCTAAATGGACATTTCCATAACATTCTAATCCAAAGCATTCCTTGTCCAAAAGAAGGCCATGCTGTGCTGAGGTCCAAGATGTGAAGTCTGGCAGGAGTACCTTGTGTTAAAGGGTTGATGTGAGATAATGAAACACACAATGAAAAGGATGTTGTTAACATCCACTTTCAATTGGGGATGGTTTGCCACTCACCCACTCAATAAACATCAAATCAAAGGTTAGATCTGCCCTCATTTTTCTGGTCTATCTTTACTTATTCAAGCACATATCTGAGAGCTAATGGTTTCTTGGTAGAGACAGGCTGAGTGTGATCCCGAATGGGAATGAATTAGTATGTCTGAATGAGCATACAGTTTGTAGTACAGTCTTAAACAATGGACCAATTGCATTTACTCATGTGTCTTTCCCATTCACTAGGATTTCAAAATACTGACTGTATGTGAAAACCATACTGAGTGGACTAATAACACAAACTTCCAAATAAACAGTCTGGTTTCAATTCTGATTCTGCTGTTACAGGTAGCCCACTAAAGATGGCCATTCAGACACAGTGTATAGCCAATTGAAAGTCCTTATTCCAGTCAAATGGGACCTCACTCAAGTGTCCAGGGACCTGGGTATATCCTTAAGTGTTCAGAACATGGGGAACATGAGTTTTAAAGGCAGAAGCCACATCCTGGCATCTTGCTCAGCAGCTGCAGAGGAGCTTTGCTAATGTAAGCTGTTGTGTAAGGTTTCCGACCCACCTGGACTAGAGGACTGACCTGCCCGAGGCTGCTTTTAGCCCCTCTAAGAGTGACTCAGACGCTTATATTAATTTCATACTGTTTGGCCTATGTCTCAGGCACATTGCTAGCTACCTCTTTCATCTTAATTTAACCCATTTCCATGACTCTACCTGCCACGTGGCCCAGTGGCCCCTAGCTCACCTGGGTCTTACATGCGGCTTCTTTGGTAGCTGGATGGAGTCTGGCTGACTCTGTCCTCCTCCTACCTGTCTTTACTCTGCTTCCTCCACCCACTTCTACGGCATCCGACACAGGCCAAAACAGTTATTTACAGAATTGTATACAGAGAACAGTCCCACCACAGTAAGCAATTGAAGTGAGCAATTTTAATAGAAGTAAAGATAAATTATTAGCTGGGGGATGGGAAGGGGCTTCTACACAAATGGTTCAACAGAAGATAAGCTTTAGCTAAGACATCCTGACCTTTGGTTCTTAGAGTAGAACTGGGTAGTTTTCCTCAGGATTCTTCATCAAGGATGTCAGAATCTAGTTAAACCTGGAATGCCCTCAGCAAGAGTACAAGATGGAAGAACCTACACACTGTCTTGCCCTGCCACACTTCCACTGAAATGCATAGGAAATCTCATGATGCCATGGTTCTCTCTCCCATGACATGAGGCTTGTAGGCAGATTTTTCTTTTGATCCATCAGCTCACCAATAATGACACAGACTTAGTTAATGAATTAGGAAAGCTTGGCTGATAGCTTAGGCTTGTTCATACTAGCTCTTATGACTTAAACTAACCCATTTCTAGTAATTTACTTTCTGCCTTGTGGCTTTTTTACCTCATCTTTGTATTACCCATCCTGCTAGCTCTGCATGTCCTGGCATCTCTGCCTTTCTTCTTCCCATAGTCCTCTGTGTCTGGAAATCCTGCTTAGATATTGGCCATTTAGCATTTTTATTAAATCAGTCAGTGATCCATGTTTACAGTGTACAAAAAGACCATTCCACAACAGAGGCTCAGATGAGATAGTCCTTTAAAAGCATATAGAATGTTACCCAGCTGTCCTAGTTAGGGTTACTACTGCTGCTATAAAATACCATGACCAAAGGGAGAAAAGGTCTATCCAGCTTACACTCCCACATCACTGTTCATCACTGAAGGAATTCAGGACAGGAACTCACATAGAGCTGGAACCTGGAGGCAGGAGTTGAAGAGGCCATGGAGGGTTGCTGCTTACTGACCTGCTCCCCATGGCTTGCTCAGCCTGCTTTCTTTTAGAACTCAGAACCACCAGCCCAGGGATGACCTCACCTCACCTACAATGGGCTGGCCCCCCATCAATTACTACCTAAGAAAATGCCCTGCAGGCTTGCCTGCAACATGGTCTTACTGATACCTGTTCTCAGTTGGAGTTCCCTCCTTTCAGATAGCTCCAGCTTGTGCCCAGTTGATGTAAGACTACCCAGCACACCAACCTTTATTATGGTTCCTGTAATAATCATTTTTGAATCTTTAACTTTCCTCAGTTATCAAGTTAGTCATGCATTTGTGCTAAGTTATTACTACATAAAAAAGACAGTACCCCTTGTGGTGAATAGGAAAGGCCCACATAGACTCATGAGTGTGAAAGTGACCATGGGGAGTGGCCCTATTAGGAGGTGTGGCCTTGTTGGAGACAGTGTATCACTATGGAGGTAGATGTTGAGGTCTCATATGCTCAAGCTGCTCCCAGTGTGGTCCACTGTCTCCTGCTGCCTGAGGTTCAAGATGCAGAACTCTCAGCTCCTTTTCTAGCACCAAGTCTGCCTGCATGCTTCCATGTCCACCACGATGATAATGGACTAAACCTCAGAAACAATAAGCCAGCTCCAATAAACTGTTTTCCTTTATAAGTTGTTATGATCATGATGTCTCTTCACAGCAATAGGTGTTGGTTTCACATGAGAAGAGATACACTCTACCAAGGCCACACAAGGGTTTATTTAAGAGAATTCCCAGGCGAGTACAGAATCAAAAGCAGGACAGAATGAGATAGGAAGAGAGAGACCAAAACATGGTGTCTCCTTTTAAGAGAAGGGGTGTGCATGGATTTACATAGTCATGTTTAGGGTGTGCCTCTGTATGCGTCCAAGGAGGTGCTTCTGTACGCATGAGTTTACACAGCCATGCCCAGGGTCGTGCCTCCGTATGAGGTGCATCTCACCGGAGCCATGTTGGCTCAACCATGTGGAGTGCCAGAAATACTTACAATAGGAATCCTGAGACATCCCTGTGCGATGGTGGCTTTTCTTTGTCAGCTTGTTGGTATTGTGAGTAATTTCTCTGAACAGAGAAACTACCATCTTGAGGATGTCAGATGTACTTTCTTGCTTAAAGGGTCATTCCAGCCAGGCTTGTTGACTGTTTCTATCCACTCATGGAGGAGTGGAGAGGGTCCAGTCACTCCTGCTCCTTACCACCTATTATATGCAGCTCTGTTTTAATTGCATGTGGCCTTGGGATATATAGGAAGAGTAGGGGATGGAGGCTACGAAGCTATGGGGAAGCCCTAATCCCTGTTGGGTAAAGGCTTTCTGGTGTGGCCTTTCGTGAGAGGAGTGTCATATTTCTGTAGGTAACCACTCAACTGAAGAAAGCCCCCAAAAGTCATTGATTCCTCAGAGTAAACTTTGGCAGAATTTTGCCTTAGTTTGCCCTTCGGACCATGGGAGAAGGGGAAGCCCCTGCTTACATCTCCCCCTGGGAAGGAATTTTGGCAACATCTGCATTTGGAATTACCAAGAAAACACCCCTGTGGGTGTGTTGATGAGTATATTTTCAGAGTGGTTTAACAGAAGGAGGACCTACCCAGACCATGGTGGCATCACCAGGGACTGGGGCCAGTGAAAAGAAAAGGAATAGAAAGAACAAGAGAATCCTCCTGCCTCTGCTTCCTGACCGCTGACACGTATGTCCAGCCACCTTCTGCTGCCATAACCCCCCTCCAAACTGAAATAAAACAAACCTGTAGTGAGATTTAGGTGTCGCTTTTGAAATGCAGACTATTCAGGACAGTTGCAAGATAGCTCTCTATGGTTATCCTTCATGGCACATCTTTAACAAAAATTTCAAGTAGCCTTACCCAGCACTCTGAGAATGGTTATAGATGTTTATATTCAGTCCATTAAGAACTAACCACTGGCTTAGTCTTTACAGGATCCCACAGAGATATCTCCGCCCACAAGTCAGCAGGAAGCAACCTTATAAAAACCTACACCCTTCTTCCGATAAGGTTTGTTCTCTAAGGGTTATAGATAATTATCATTCTGATAAGATGGCTATAAATTAAATTTGAGTTGAGGGTAAAACAGTAACATAGACTCAGGAATCCCTTTTAAAGAACAGAAAGGGAGTAGGTAGGACAGATATAGGCAGATTATTGTATCTACCTGTAAATAATTATTAGCCAAATATGAGCCAAAGACAATTTGCACTAGTATAGATGCTTGCATACTGATACAAATGTGAAATTATTTTATATGCCTGATTGAGATAATGTATATTTGGTACAAATTTAATTCTGAAGTTGTTTTATATGTCTAAGGTAACTTGTATATTGACACAAAATTGAATCTGTAATTGCTGTATTTTGCACATGACTCTACCTCTGTTTAAATATTTTTTAAAATTAATACATATTAAGCATATTATTGTCATTCCCACTATGCAATTTTTACATCTGTTTAATTATATGAGTCATAATATATAGTTATACTAGTCATAATATATACATATATTCCATTTCTGTTTAAGACGTTTTGTATACCTCTGTTTAGATATTTTGAATAATGATACATATTTAGGATACTGTTGTCATTTTTCACTATACATTTACCTTTGTTTAATGTTTATATGATCATCATACTTGAAGTCATTATTCAAAAACTGTACACTCATTTATAGATTGCATATTTTTACAATGTAAGCTTCAGTCTTTAGGATGATAAGAATCACAGATCATATTTACTTGGGTTTTCCATGTAATAGTCATGTTGTTTAGGTTTCTCAGATATACAACAGAATATATCAGATAGACAGGAGTCTATCTGATGGACTTTATGGACCTGGAGAATATGGCATTTAATGTTTTGTTATTCAAATTTCAGCCATGAGAGACACAACAACTCCTTGTAACACTGTTCCTTTACTGAGATGGTGTTGGGCATCAAGGACACTCCACAAGGAGTTTGTCTTCCTTGGAGGACAATGGCCTGTTGGGAAAGGAACTGCCCTTACCTAGACTGCTGTCAGTATGCATGCTGTCCAATTCCAACAAGCAGGATGAAGGATAGAGACTGCCAAAACCTGCCTAGCCAGGATAAGACAGTTTCTACAAAAATATCCTGCTTCTAAAGAGCTCTGTCAGATATCTTAGGCCTGGAGCCAAAAAGGTAGATGCTCCAACTTTACAAAAAAGCCGAGGATAACTGTCCAGGTAGCTGACTGTCACTGTCCTCTCCTGAATCTTGGAAGCTACTTTCTTGTGCTTCCAACTTATTTAGGAAATATATTTTCCTTCTCAGGTCTTTGATGGGGTTAAAGACTAGATAGTTAAGGTTACTACCATCTCATATTTTAGCTAAGGGCATCCAAGTATTGGATTCATATTATTTAAGACAAACAGCCTTGAAGTAATCCCTGTATATTGCCACTTACCAATATTCTAGACACTTAAGATGTACCTTATGTTTGTTGTTTGTTAGTTGTAATTTGACCTTGTTTATGTTTTTGTCTTTCTCTCTCCTAGACCTTATAATTATTCCTATTGTATATAATCTTATGCTTAGTTTAGAACTTTCTTAGTTAGGCAAAAGGGTGAGATATAGTGGGATTCAGTCATTATTTAGGAAAGCGTAGCTTTGGGAAATCAGGACCCTGAATAGGGCATGGTCAGACCCCATTGAGACCCAGGGCACACTGACCTTGCTTCCTGGTTGGTTTCTTTGTTTTGGGTGAGTGGATTAGCCATCTCTCCAAGAATTGTCTTAAGGTTCAATTTGTATCAGTGAGTGTTTGTGTCCCCTCAATAAATATTAATCTTTTATATGATACATTGCAAGAGAATAATTCTGCAATACAAACCCACTATCCTTTACATTGCTTTTAGTCAGATGTTTCACAACAATGAGAAAAGTAGTTAATGTTGTCCCCGCCCTTTGAGAAGGGGTCTCAGTACACACACAGTCCAGGCTGGCTTCAGGTTCTCAGCTTCCTGCCTCAACCTTCAGAGAGCTGAGATTACAAGTGTCTCCCACCAGATCTAGCTTATAACATACTACTCTTGTCTAAAAGCTAGCAAAGGTGGATGCCAGGCACAACACATTCTTCCTTCTTTCCTCTCCTACAAAATGCACTGGAGGATAGTGGTGGATGCCAGAGTTGGACGCTGCATCTGCAGAACTAAGGAGCAACTTCAGCATTAATTTACCAGTCACTTGCAGGCTGCCTTCCCTGTGTAGAAAGCACAGCCTGTTGCAATGAGTGGGCTGAGGTGCATGTGCACACAGTTAGTGCACACGTCCAAGAATATTGTGTGAAATGTAGGAGACATAAGGAAAAACAGAATCCTCATTAGCCCACTGAGCTCCAAAGAAGATGTTTTTCTTCTTTGTTTTGGAACAGACTCTCACTATGTAGTTTTGAGCTGTCCTGGAACTTGCTCTGTAGACCAGGCTGGCCTCAAACTCACGGAGATCAGCCTGTGTTTGTCTCCAGAGAGTTGGATTAAAGGCTACTAGGCTCGGTTCTCACAGAAGCTTTTAAACATAGCACAGAGCTATGACCTATTACTTCCTGAGTCCCTACTGTATAGCATATCATTTACTCTTCAGGGCAACTTGGTGAGTAAATAATATTGTTTTCATTTTTTAAAAGATAAGAATCAGCCTCCAAGGGGCTGGAGAGATGGCTCAGAGGTTAAGAGCACTGGCTGCTTTTCCAGAGATTCTGAGTTCAATTTCCAGCAACCACATGGTGGCTCACAACTACCTAGAATGAGATCTGGTGCCCTCTTCTGGTGTGCAGGCAGAACACTGTGTATATAATAAATAAATACCTTTTTTTTTTCTTTTTGAATCAACCTCCAAGAGTTCTAGTGTCAATGAAGAGCAGACCTATCTTCAGCCAGACTTAGTGGCACTCAAAAGCACTGTAAGCTTCAAGGCCAGAACACTTTGTTGCTGACAGGATGGCATTCTGCTGAGCACTCCTCCTCCCAAGCAGCCCTGACTGGCTTTTCCATCCGACTGCATCCTTGACTGATCCCCATGCCTGGGATGGACCTACAGAGCATGGCAGAAACCTTTATGGTTAATGAGATGTTCCAGTTGTTAATGCAGCTTAACTTTGGAGATTGTTTTTGTTGGTTTCTAAATTTTTTTTTTAAATTAATTTGCTTTGAGTTGACATACAAAGTTAGGTGTCACTGTGGCGTTTCCATTTACATTTTCTTCTATTTTGTCCCCCGCCCTCAATCCCTCCCCTATCTCCCTGGTGCTTTGCTGGTCCTCTTCATTCTAACATACAAACCCTTTCTGTTTCGTGTCACATATATGCCATTGTTCCATCTCTCTCCTTTACTCTGTCATGTTTTCCCTTCTCATTTTATCAACACACACACACAGACACACACACGCAGACACACAGACACACACATACACATAGATACACACATATATATACATACACACATATACACACACAGACATAACACAGACACACACATACATACACATACACACATATACACACACAGACACACACATACATATACATACACATATACACACATACACACAGACATAACACAGACACACACAGAGACACACACAGACACATACATACACATAGACACATACAGACAAACACATACACACAGACATAACACAGACACACAGGCATAACACAGACACATATACACACAGACACACACATACATATACATACACACATATACACACACATATATAAAAGCACACACATACACACACAGACACAGACACACACATACATATACATACACACACATGTACACACACATACACACAGACACACACATAGACACACAAGACACACATACGCACACATACACACACATATACAGACACACACATACACACAGACACAGACATACACACAGACACACACATACATTTACATAAACACACATATACACACATACACACACATAAACACACAAGACACACACATACGCACACACACACATATACAGACACACATACATACACACACAGATACACACAGACACAGACAGACACACACATGCATACACACACAAATTAATTTTAATCTAGGTTTTAGATTCTGGATATGTGGGAAATTATTTGTCTTTCTGAGTCTGGCTTGTTTGCTTAATGTGATATCCTGTTCAGCCCATTTTTCTGCAAATGTTATGATTTCTTTATGGCTAAATAAAATTCCATTGTGTATATGCGCCACATTTTCATTGTCTAGTCTATTGATATCTAGACTGGCTCCATTTCTTAGCTCCTGAGCAGCAATGAATATGACTGTGCAAGTATCAGTATGGTGGGGCTTAAGCCCTGTGGGTGTGTTATGTCTGTGTCAAACAGGGTTATATGGAAGCTCTAGTTTTAGTGTTTAGAGAAACTTCCACATTGGTTCCCATAGTGACTGCACCAGTTTATACTCCCACTACTCTTTCCCAGCATCCTTGGCCAAGATTTGCTGCCATTTGTTCACTTGATGGCCATTTTGACAAGATTGAAATGAGATCTCAAGGTACTTTCAAATTGCATTTTCCTGATGAACGCTTTCAAAAATATTGGTTGACCATTTGTACTTCTTCTTTTTGAGAACTATCTACTCAGTTCATGAATCTGTTCATAGATAAGCTTTGGAGTTTTGGTCATTTTTTTCCAATTCTTTGTGTGTCCTAGATATTACTCTTCTATCTGATGTATAGCTAATAAATTTTTCCATGCTGCAGGCCCCCTCTTCACTTGCTTATGTCATTTGCTATGCTGAAGCTTTTTAATTTCAGATAATCCTATTTGTCATGGTATTGTTTTCAGTGTACTAAATTACTGTTCAGAAAATCCTTGCCTGTGCCTATACACCAAAGTGTGCTGCCTGTATTTTTCTTTTAAGTTCCAAGTCTTACAGAAAAGTCTTTGATCCATTGAACTGATTTTTTATGCAAGGTGAGAGATATGGGTCTAGTTTCACTCTTTTGCCTGTGGATTCCAGAAATCTCTTACACTGTTTGGTAAGGAGGCCTTTTTTTCCCTCACTGTATGTTTTTGTTACTGATTTCAAAAATTCAGTGGCTATAACTGTACATGTTTATTTTGAGTCCTCCACTCTATTCCATTGATCTATATGTCTCTTGTGAGCCTAGCATATCTTAAATTCCAAACCTTATCAATGTGTAGACCAATCAGACACCTGGCACATGGTAGTGCTCTTGGCTATTTATGTAAGTAGGAGGTTGATACAAAACAGGAGGAAGCAGAGTGTTGAATTCTAAATTCTCTTCATTGATAATCTGGTAAAACAGGCAGACAAAAGCATATGATGTAAAATGATTTGTCTTTCTACCCAGAAAAATAACTGTGAACTAACTTCTCTGCTGTCACATTCTTTTTTTTTTTTTTTTTTTTTTTTTTTTTTTTTTTTTTTTTTTTTTTTTTTTTTTTTTTTTTTTTTTTTTTTTAATAGTCAAATAATTTATTAGCACATAGAACCAACCCTGCAGGGAGGAAATACTGTTTTCCCGCTCAGTGCTGGGAAGGAAGGAGCAGAGACCATACAGTGCCTTCCTAGTGTCCAATTCCAGCCTGGCTGTGTGCTCCATTCTCACAGCTGAAGAAAATGTGGCATTAGGTCTGATGGGCAGAGCAGCAGCCCTATCACTCTATAAAAACTGATGCTGTCACATTCTTCAGAGGTCTTTTGTCTGTCCTATGGCTCTCTGGCCTAAGGAGGATCCTGTCGAGGATGTGGCTTTGCTTGCAAAGGCAGATTGAATTTCTTTCTGGCTCAGCGCATGCCTATCTGTCATCCAATTATCATCAATAAATATTTAAACATCAGGACAGCAGCCCCAGAACGGCGCCCTGGCTGTTAGGTCTTTCTGAGTCCCAGATGATTGTTATTAATTCAATGACTGCTGTTGTAAGCTGGCTAAGACACACAGGCAGCGATTCTGTGCACTGCTGCCAGTGTGCATTTCCTCCACTGCAAGATGAGCCAGACTTGATTTTGCCTTATTCCAAGATGATATGAGAGGCAATTTGCTTCAAACCAGGCACTCCTTTACATTCTTGTTCAAATATTAAACAAAAATGAGGCAGGTTAGAGGAACCATCCATGGTTCTGAACAAATTGGAGGTTCATAGGGTCACCCTGTGAGCTAATGTGAACTGGCAAACAAAATGCTCCCCAATGAGATGAATTATGTGTTCAGAGGTACCCACTTTTTCTTTTTTTCTAAATCTGAGTTAAAGAGGTTGGAGTAGATAAAAATGAAATAATCCATTATCAAATAATCAATGAAAAAACTACATTACTGCAATGTTCCTGGATCAATACCCAAGATACCTTTGAGATAGATGAATTATTCCTGGGTAGTGCAAAGCAGAATAAAGCCCATGTCCAGACGCCTCTTCCAAAGCACTATGTGTAGAAATAGAGAAAGAAGTTTTGAACTCATCAGGGACAAAACCACACAGCCCTCTGCTTAACAGCTTGGTCAAAACACTGCCCTGAGGACTATGGCAGCAAACTTGGTTTCACAAGCACTGATCTGGAGGCATAAGCTGGAGAAGATTCAGCACCGTGTGTGGATGAAGGCCTGAGGAAACGGTAACCTTATGCTGTGGGACAGGAGGATACATCTGTAGAGACTTTTTGATAGTTCCTACTGTAATTTGAATTGCTATATTCTTTGACCTCACAATCTAGTTCCAAGAATGTATCCTACAGATGTGGTTAGACTTTGTAGTATATGAAGGGGGTTTTATGAGGGTGTTTCTTATCTGTGGTGAAGATATAAACATAACTTGAAAATATCCATCAAAATGGGAATGCTGAGGTAAATTGTAATATGTCAATATTGTTGAATATTATCAAACATTAAAAATGAGATAAGTATATATGTACCAATATTAGGACCTTTGAAAGTTATTCTTTCATTGCATATCCTACTTGTAAAATATGGACAATGGCATTCAATAACCATTTGATGAGTTCAAGATACACACTAAATTTTATAAAAGTAACCGAAAACCTACCATAAAGAGCCAAGATTAGAATGTCAGCTCTTAGGGAGATGCAGAACAAGGAAGAGCAGATATGATATTGTATCAGGCTCTTTGCTATTAACTTCACACAAATGTCTTTAGCTCCCAGGGTCTAGAGAGTCTGATCAGCTTCAGGGACTTCCTGAAGCTATTTTGAGTTGTTTACCTTGCTACTTAAGGAACTTTCCTGCAGAATGAAAGGCTTCAATCTTGGAGGAAACTATTGCACACTGACTTTTTGCCCCAAAGTGCCATTTGTCACCCTTTTCTATTCCACAAGCTAGTGAGACAGATGACCAAACAGTGATTTGGGAAGAATTTAATCTTCCAATGGAAGTGTGTCCATAAACCCCAGAAAGAAGTGGGTAAGACATATAGCAAGAATTTCAAACAATGATATAGTGTAACCCACCACTACACACAGAATCAATTGTAAGTTCTTTGAAGTTGACACTGAGTTTTCTACTGTCATTTAGCTCAAATTTTAGAATGCAACTTCCTGTAATGCCAGTATCTTCTTTTCAAAGCAGTAACTTACTTTTCTCCTTTAAGCTGGCGAGATGGCTCAGAGATTAAGAACACTGACTATTCTTCCAGAGGTCCTGAGTTCAATTCCTAGCACCCATATGGTGGCTCACAACCATCTATGATGACATCTGGTACCCTCTTCTGTACACTGTATACATAATAAATAAATCTTAAAAAAAGTTTCATTCAAAACCAGTGGTTAGCAAAGTGTGTTAAGGGATCCCTAGTAGAACCTTAAAGCATTCCCAGTAAGGCAGTGAGTTCATTCTTATCAATTAGTACATGAAAATAGGTGTCTAATTTAGGGTTTCTGTTGCTGTAAATAAACCACCATGACCATGACAACTCTTGTAAAGAAAACATTTAATTGGGGTAGTTCATAGTTTTATAGGTTTAGTCCATTATCACCATGGCAAGAAGCAAGGCAGCATGCAGGCAGACATGATACTGGAGAAAGAACAGGGCTCTACATCTTGATCTTCAGAGAGCAGGAGACAGTGTGTCACACTCGGTGTAGCCTGAGCTTATAAGACCTCAAAACTTGGCCCCACAGTAACATATCTCCTCTAACTAGGCCACACCTCCTAATAGTGCCACTCTCTAGGGCCAAGCAATCACACACATAAGTCTATGAGGACATACTTATTTAAAACACCACATTCCACTCCCTGGCCCTCATAGGCTTATAGCCATAACATAACACAAAATATATTTAGTCCATCTTCAAAAGTCCCTATAGTCTATCACAGTCTCAACAGTGTTTAAAAAGTGAGATTCATGTGATCTCTTAACTGTAATCCCTGTAAACAAAACAAAACAAAACAAAACAGATCATATACTTTCAATCTATAATGGCACAGGGTATATATTACCATTTCAAAATGGAAGAAAGAGAAGACAGTGAGGAAACACTGGATCAGAGAGACTGAAAGCCAGCTGGGGAAACTCTAAACTCCTCATCTCCATGTCTGATGTCAAAATGCTCTTCAGATCTCCAATTCTATTCAGCTTTGTTGACTGCACACACTTCTTTCTCTTGGGCTGGTTCCATTTCCTTGTTAGCAGCTCTCTTTGGCACATATCCCACAGCTCTGGCATCTCCAACATCTTGGGGTCTCCAAAGGAAATCCAGACTTCAGCTTCACAACTTCACACAACAATCTCTCCAGGCCTTCACATAGGGACATCCCTGCCATAATCTGGCCTCCGTGTGTTTCCTTAGTTTTGAAGGGAGATTCCACAACCCTTTTCTTCTATCCTTGATTCTAAGAACCATGTAGCTGAAGCTGCCAAGTTCTGCTGTTGGCTGAGGCTGGACCATGGCCCCTTGTTTAATTACACCTTCACCTGCTTTCTGGTTTTGATGGTACCCTTTACTGCCTAAGTTTGGATGTCCTGGAACTTTCTCTGTAGACCAGGCTGGCCTGGAACTCAGAGTTCTGCTTGCCTCTGTCTCCCAAGTGCAGAGATTAAAGGTGTGTTTTACTATTTCTGAACCTAAGATGTTCTTTAATTTCTTTTCCCAAGTTGGAAGCATAGCTTCATGAGGTCTTTCCCTGAGATCACCACTCCTTTTATTCAATTTCTTAATCTGTTCATATCCTTGAACACAGGGTTTAGCTGCATTCCACTTTGCAGTGCTCCCTTGCAGTGCTCCCTTTCTTCTCAATCTATAAATTTTGTCCTTTTACTTGCTCTGCTTACTCCTTTTTCACAAGAGTGAACACTAATAACCACACAACAGCATCAATACTAGGTTGTTTTGAGATTTCCTCTGTTAGAAGAATTAACCCAGAACTCTTCATTTTTACCTCAGGCAGACTTTTTGGATAAAGGGAAAAAGCAGCTACTTTCTTTGCCAAAATACCACAAGACCAATCTCTAGACCATATACTAACATCATTCTCCTCTGAAACCTCTTGATCCAGGCCCCACAGTCCAATCACCCTCAGAACCACTGTCTTCCATATCCCTACTAATATAGTCCTAATCCAAAATCCCAAAGTCTAAAATTTCTCCAAACAAAAGCAGGATCAAGCCTATCACATCAATACCCCAGTTCCTGGTACCAACTTCTGTCTTAGAGTTTCTATTGCTACAAAGAGACACTTGTTGTGGATTGTACAGTGTGTAAAGATGTATTGCTGTGATTGTGATAATAAAAAGCTGAACAGCTAATAGCTATATAGGGGGAAGAGGTGGGATTTCCATGAAGAGAAAGGAAGAAGAAGAGAATCTAGGTGCACAGGAGATGATGAGAGAGAGAAAGAGAGAGAGGGAGAGAGAGAGGGAGAGAGAGAGAGAGAGAGAGAAAGAGAGAGGAAATAAAAGGTACAAGATGGAAGAGAGATAATGCCACTTGATAGAATGTAGATGAAAATAAATAGGTTAATTTAAGTTTTAAGAGCTAGTTAGGAACAAGCCTGAGCTATAGGCTGAATTTTATAATTAATATGAAGTCTCTGTGTCATTAGTTGGGGGCTGTCTGGCAGAGCAGAAAAGGACTCAATAAAAATGGTACCCAGTGTGGGCCATATATCCAAATGAGGCTTGAGAAAGCTAAAATTAACAAACAAACAAAGAAAGAACAAAAACCAAAAACCAGTTCCAAATACATATGGTGTGACTTCCTGAGGTAGTTTTGGTATAGAATAGAGAGGCATGGCTTTTTAAAGAGTCCCTGCTATACAGCTAAACACTTGATCAGTCAGCACTGGGTACAAACTTCTGCTTCAGGAAGATACAACAAATTCCCAGAGCTGAGGTGGGTAAATGTGGCTCTGGGGTGGTACCTGCTGACATGAGACTAAGCCCTTATAGAATCGAAGGGACCAGAGTCAACTGCCAGCACACCATATGCTAAGCAGACACACACACACACACACACACACACACACACACACCAGATTGAAGCCAACAAAACCTTTAAACAGACTACAGTGTGTTTAAAGATGCACTTAGCTGCTAAATTAAAAAAAAAATAGGTATAGAGGGTCAATCTGTAGTGCCTGATTCCAGACTCTCTTCTCCTTAGCAGGACTAGGGTCTGGCTGTGAGGGGCTCCTCCAGCCACACCTAAAAGAGGGGACCTTGCATGGCTGGCCCCGCCTCCAACTGCGTCAGCAGAGAAGGACTGAGGCTTTGAATTCAGACCTCTGTCCAGAGCAGAGTTAGAGATCAAGCAGACCCCTTGCTCAGAGGAGACAGAAGACACACAAGCCCTCTTGCCACAACTGACTAGGAGCTGCTTAATCATGAACCACTGAAGCCATGGGCAGACGCCAGTGCAAAAATACATATAATAATATAAATAACAACAAGGCAACTCCAGAAGAAACTGGTGGTTCTACAACTACAAGACCTGAACAGAGCAATGAAGAGGAAACAGAGGGAAACAACACCAAAACCACCTTTATCAAGATTATTGAAGCCTTTAAAGAAGATATAAAAAATTTCCTCAAAAAAAATAGAAGAAAATACAAACAAAAAATTTGAAGAGATGAACAAATTCTTGAAAGAAGACCAAGAAAAGGTAAACCAAAAAATGAAAGAAACATTTCAGGAACTAAAAACTGAAATAGAAGCAATAAAAAAGACATAAAATGAGGCAAAGATGGAAATAGAAACCTGAAGAAAAGAGCTGGAACTACAATTACAACAGAATCCAAGAGATGGAAGAGAGAATCTCTGAAGTACAAGACTCAGTAGTGGAAACAGATACATCAGTCAAAGAAAATACTAAAACCAAAAAATCCATAACACAAAATGTTCAGGAAATCTGGGACACCAGATAACTTGAGAATAATAGGAATAGAAGAAGGAGAAGAATACTAGCTCAAAGGTACAGATAATGTATTCAATAAAATCATAGAAGAAAACTTTCCTAACTTAAAGAAGGAAATGCCTATAAAGATACAAGAAGCTTACAGAACACCAAATAGATATGAACCCCCCAAAGACAGCTCGCCACATAATAATCAAGTCACAAAACATACAGAACAAAGAAAAAATTTTAAAAGCTGCAAAAGAAAAGGGCCAACTTACTTATAAAGGCACACCCATCAGAATAACACCTTACTATTCAATGGAAATGATGAAAGCAAGTTCATTATTATACAGACATTATACAGACACTAAAAGAGCATGGCTGCCAACCTAGAATACCATATCCAGCAAAATTGTCAATCACCATAGATGGAGTAAACAAGTTATTTCATGACAAAGTTAGACTGAAACAATACCTATCTATCAATCCGGCCCTCCAGAAAGCATTAGAAGGAAAACTTCAACCTAAGGATCCCATATACACTCATGAAATCACAAGCAATCAATAATCTCACAGAAGAAGAGCCCAGAGAAAGGAAATACATTCAAGCTACTACCAAAAATAGCAGGAAATAGCAATCAGTGGTCACTAATATCCCTTAATATTAGTGAATGGACTCAACTCACCTATAAAAAGACACACACTAACAAGATGGATACAAAAACAGAAGCCATCCTTCTGCTGCATGCTAGAAATACACCTCAACCACAAAGACAGACACAGGCTCAGAGTAAAGGGTTGGGAAAAGATTTTCCAACCAAATGGTCCTAAGAAACAAGCTGGGGTTGCCATCCTAATATCTAACAAAGTAGACTTTAAGCTAAAGCAATTAAAAGGTACCAAGATAGTCATTACTTATTCATCACAGGAAAAATTGGTCAAGAGGTGATTTCAATCCTGAATATTTATGCCCGTAATATAAGGGCACCTACCTATGTAAAAGAAACACTGCTAAAGCTCAAATCCCATATCAATTCTCATACCCTAATAATGGGAGACTTCAATACCCCATTTTCACTCCTGAATATGTCAACCAGACAGAGACTCAACAGAGAAATAAGGAGTCTAACAGAGGTTATGATGTAAATGGATTTAATAGATATCTACAGAAGCTTCCACCTCAACGCAAAGGAATATACATATTTCTCAGCTCCTCATGGAACTTTCTCCAAAATTGACCACATAATTGGTCATAAAGCAAATATCAACAGATACAAAAAAATGGAAATAATCCCTTGTAACATATTGGACCACCAGGGCCTAAAGTTAGAGTTCAACAACATCAACACCCAAAGGAAGCCTACCAACTCATGGAAACTAAACATCATTCAGCTGAACCACCTCTGGGTCAAGGAGGAAATTAAGAAAGAAATCAAAGTCTTCCTAGAATTTAATGAAAATGAATCCACAATGTACCCAAACTTGTGGGATACAATGAAAGCAGTCTTAAGAGGAAAATTCATAGCACTAGATGCCTATATGAAAAGCATAGAGAAATCCCACACTAGAGAACTAACAGCACAACTGAAAACCTTAGAACAATTAGAAGCAAACTCACCTAGAAGGAGTAGACGACAGGAAATAATCAAACTTAGAGCTGAAATCAATACAATTGAAACAAGAGGAACAATACAAAGAATCAACGAATCTAAGAGTTGGTTCTTTGAGAAAGTTAACAAGATAGAAAAGCCCTTATTCAAACTAATCAAAAAACAGAGAGAGAGTATTCAAATCAACAAAATCAGAAATGAAAAGGGGGACATAACAACAGACACCCAGGAAATCCAGAGAATTATCCTATTATACTTTGAAAATCTGTATTCCACAAAAATGGAAAACCTAGAAGAAATGGACAGCTTTCTGGACAGGCACCACCTACCAAAATTAAATGAAGACCAGATTAATTAAGCCTCCCAAGCAAAAAAAGCCCAGGTCCAGATGGCTTCAGTGCAGAATTCTACCAGACATTTAAAGAAGAATTACTACCATTACTCCTCAAACTATTTCACACAGTAGAAACTGAAGGAATATTGCCAAATTTCTTTTATGAGGCCACAATTGCCCTAATACCCAAGCCACTCAAAAACACAACAAAGAAGGAGAATTACTGACCAATTTCCCTCATGAATATTGATGCTAAAATTCTCAACAAAATTTTGGCAAACTGTATACAACAACATATAAAAAATATCAACCACCATGACCTAGTAGGCTTCATCCCAGAAATGCAGGGCTGGTTTAACATATGAAAAACTATAAACATCATCCATAATATAAACAAACTAAAGGGAAAAAAACACATGATCTTATCCTTAGATGCTGAAAAACCTTTGACAAAATTCAACACTCCTTTATGATAGAAGCTCTGGAGGGATCAGGAATACAGGGAAAATATCTAAAAATAATAAAGGTGATCTACAAGAAACCAACAGCCAACATGAAACTTAATGGAGAAAAACTCAAAGCAATCCCACTAAAGTCAGGAACTACACAAGGATGTCCTCTCTCCCCTTATCTATTCAGTATAGTTCTCGAAGTTTTAGCTAAAGCAATAAGGGAATGAAAAGAGATTAAGGGGATACAAATTGGAAAAGAAGAAGTGAAGCTATCTTTATTTGTAGATGATATGATTTTATACATAAGTGACACACAAAATTCTTCCAAGGAACTGCTATGGCTGCTAAACACCTTCAGCAATGTAGCAGGATACAAGATTAACTCAAAGAAATCAGTAGCCCTTCTATACACTGAAGATAGAAGGGCTGAAAAAGAAATAAAGGAAACATCACCTTTTATAATAGCTGCAAACAGCATTAAATACCTTGGACTAACTATAACCAAAGAAGTAACAGATCTATTTGACAAAAAATTTAAATCACTGAAGAAAGAAATTGAAGAGGACATCAGAAAATGAAACACTCTTCCATGTTCCTGGATAGGTAGGATCAACATAGTAAAAATGGCATCTGTACCAAAAACAATCTACAGATTCAATGCACTGCCGATCCAAATCCCAACACAATATTTTACCGACCTTGAAAGAACAATACTCAACTTCATTTGGAATAACAGGAAAGCCAGGATTGCCAAAACAATTTTTATCAACCAAAGTACCTCAGGAGGCATCACCATCCCCGACTTCATGTTATATTATAGAGCTACAGTAATAAAAGCAGCCTGGTACTGGCATAAAAACAGACTTGAGGATCAAGGAATAGAATTGAGGTTCCAGACATTAACCCAAGAACATATGAACACTTGATCTTCGACAAAGAGGCCCAAAATATTCAATGGAAAAAAGATAGTATCTTTAACAAATGGTATTGGCATAGCTGGTTGATAGTGTGTAGAAAAATGCAAATAGATCCAAGCCTGTCACCCTGCACAAAACTCAAATCCAAGTGGATCAAAGACCTCAGCATAAACCCAGCCACTCTGAACTTGATAGAAAAGAAAGTGGAAAATACACTTCTACGAATTGGCGCTGGTGACCATTTCCTAAATATAACACCAGTGGCACAGACACTAAGACCAACAATCAATAAGTGGGATCTCCTGAAGCTAAGAAGCTTCTGTAAAGCAAGGACACTGTCAATAGGACAAAACGACAGCCTATAAAATGGAGAAAGATTTTCACCAACCCTACAAGTGATAGAGCACTGATCTCTAAAAATACATAAAGAACTCAAGAATCTAGAGCACAAAACCTTGAATAATCCAGTCAAAAATGAGGTTCAGAACTAAAAAGGGAATTCTCAGCAGAAGAACTATGAATGGCTGAACGACACTTGAAAAAAGTGTTCAACATTTTTAGCCATCAGAGAAATGAAAATCAAAACAACTTTGAGATACCACCTGACACCTGTCAGATTGGCTAAGATAAAAGACACAGATGACAGTCTATGCTGGAGAGGTTGCAGAGCAAGGGGAACACTCCTCCATTGTTGGTGGGAGTATAAGCTTGTTCAGCCACTCTGGAATGCAGTGTAGTGGTTTCTCAGAAAACTGGGAATCAATCTCCCCAAGGACCCAGCATTGTCACTTCTGGGTGTATACTCTAAAGAAGTACATTTGCACTCCAAAGGCATTAGCTCAGCTATGTTCATAGCAGCATTATTTGTAATAGCAAGAACGTGGAAACAACCTAGATGCCCCTCACTTGAAAAATCGTTTAACAAGCTGTGGTACATCTACACAATGGAGTACTACTCAGCAGTAAGAAAAAATGATATTCTAAAATTTGCAGGCAAATGGATGAATTTGGAGAATATTCTCCTGAGAGGTATCTCAAACCCAGAAACATAAGCAGGGGATATACTCACTCATTAGTGGACTCTAAACAAAAAAGCAAAAAGCAAAGCATGTCCAAGCTGCAAACCACAACCACTATCAGCTTGGAATCTGAAACACCTTGGGTTGACACTGTGGATCCCACTCCCTCTAGAGGAATACCTGACTCAGTCTTGATGTTGGGGGGGGAGGAAACTGGATCTGCCAGGAGTGGATGCTGAACTTAGCAATATTGGGACCTCGGCACCTCCTGCCCATGCTGGGGAGGAGATGGGGAGATGTGGAGAAGAGAGAGTGACTGGAGGGGGTGGGAGAGGGAAGGGACTTGAATAAGGGTATACACAGATAGAAAATGTGACTTTATTCATAATAAAAAATTTTTCTCTACAAATAAAAAAATAAGTATAATAGTCAGAAAAAAATAGTCTAAAAATAATAAAGTTTTTAAAGAAAGAGCAAAGTGATATAAAAAGAATAGGGCATATAAGGATGTGAAATGCACAGGGAAATAGACAGGTGATCCTCAATGATGGTTTGTTGACTTTCAATTTTTTTTAATGCTAATGTACAAAAAGCAATAGCTGCTGAGAGATATTAAATTGTGAAAATTGCCAAATTATAGTAACACATATTTTAAGAATGTTTAATCTTCAGAATAGAAGTAAAAAATATGTTGTATTGGGGGAGAGGTAATGCTTTTGTTTCTACAGGAAATAAAAGGTTGTGGTTCTCTTTAAAATTAATGAAGATCAGATTTTTATTGGGGGAGGGGAACCTCCTGAAAATGTTGGCTAAAGACAAGAGAAAAGAAACCAAGAAAGACTACAGGACAGGTGATGTATATGCTGATCTCTCTATTATGAGAATAGATCAAAATTTACTGCTTCACTAAAAAGCATGTAAGATAGTCTAACCCTATAGACCAAAGATGAATGCCCCAATTTTGCATAGGAATCTTGAGTGACTGTTTAGGCAGTCAGCTGTTTCTGTCATTTCTATAGTTTTGAAAAGTGCTTTCTCTGCACTTCCTGTTTAATCACATAATATTATATCCTTTTTGGGTTTCTGATGTGCTTGATTATAGTTTTGCATTTTTCCTTGTTTCCAAATCCAGAAAAAAAATTGCATAAGAGATATAATGTTTATAGGATTGAGAGACATAAAATCTTGTTTACTTAAGAAAATGCCTTGAGATCTAAAAAATAGTTTTGGGTTGATAATACAAGTTAGGATAAAAAATAAATTGGATATAAAACGTTAGACTCTCTAAGATAGGATAGATAATGGAATATTTTCTCTGAATTTGCCAAATACAGACAGATTGGAGACTGTGAATGTAATTTTTACATGGTAATTGTTCTTCTTGTATATAGTTTTACTATGTTAGAGTTAGCAAACTTTCCTTTTTTATTTAGACAAAAGGGGGAAATGTTGTGAGATATTTGTACACAGTGTGAAGATGTGTTTCTGTGATTGGTGTAATAAAAAAGTGAACAGCCAATAGCAGGGCAGGAGGTATAAGTGGGGTTTCTAGGAAGAGAAAGGAAGAGGAGAAGAATCTAGGTGCACAGGAGGCACAGGGAGAAAACAAGAGGTGTGGAAGAGAGGTAACACCATAAGATAGAATGTAGATTAATATAAACAGGTTAATTTAAGTTATAAGAGCTAATTAGCAATAAGCCTAAGCTATAGTCCAAGCTTTCATAATTTATAAGAAGTCTTTGTGTCATTATTTAGGAGTTGTCTGGTGGGACAGACACCATGACTATAGCAGCTTTTATAAAGGAAAACAATTTTGGGGGGGCTGGCTGACAGTTTCAGAAGTTTAGCCCTTTATAGTAATGGTCAGAAGCATGGCAGCCTGCAGACAGATATGGTGCTGGAGAAGACGCTGAGAGTTTTTGATACACAGGCAGCAGATGGAGACTGTGTGCTACACATTGTGTAGTTTGCCCATAGGAGACTTCAGAGCCCACCCTCCCAGTGACATACTTCCTCCAACAAGGCCACACCTCTGAAGAGTGTCATTCCTTATGGGCCAAGCATTCAAATAAGCCATATCTATTCAAGCTGCCACAGTGGACTTACCCTCATCATCTGAATTCTCAAAGCCCACCCTCAGTACTACACTTCCTCCAGTAAGGCCACACCTTTCAATAGCGCTATTCCCTATGAGCAATTTTTATTCAAACCACCACAATGGTTTTTTTTTTTAATTTCCATTCTGTCCTGCATACATTGAGTTTCTTTGTAGACACCTAATGACATAATATCAATATAGACCTGCTCCAATGCTAATCTGAAAGCACAGCAATCTGTGAAACCAAGGAGCTAAAATGTAAACATGTAACAAAATTTAGGATTGATTTGTTATTTTCCAGTGCTTGCACTCAAACCCAATGTCTTGCATATAACAAGGCAGTACTCTACTACTGACTATATTCCCTTAAAATACATCAACAAATAACAAATGCCGATACTTATAATGCATTTACACAAAGGCTTTCTGGTGCTAAACAATCTTTCAAAAGTATAATTTTTTTTTTGAGGATCAAGTGTTAGGTCTCTTAAACCCTTCCAGTTACTGTGATGGGCTCTACCTCTCAGGGAGAATGTGGGTCAGGAAGCTGATTAAATAGAGTGAAGGTTTCCTTAGAAATGCTGATGCTAACATGAAGCTCAATGGGCTCTTAAAAACACTGTCATTTATTCATATGTGTGTGTATATACATATATATGCAATACATATATGTACACATATATGCCTGTGTATGTGTGTATATATATTCATGTGTTGTATTAAGTTTCTGGGCCAGACTAGCTGGCCTAGCCCTGTGGTCCAAACCTGAAGATCTGCAGATCAGCAGATCCGCAGTGACACATAGACGCTTATACTAATTTTATGCTGATTGACCTAGGGCCCAGGCATAGAACTTGCTAACTCCTTCATCTTAACCCAACCCATGATTTTTGTTCAGCCATGCAGCTTAATACCTTTTCTTAGAGCAGCATTTCAGCTTCTTTTCTCTGTGTCTCTTCATCGTGTCCCTGGAGTCTCTGATCTGCCCTGAGATGTTCCCAGAGTTTTCTTAGTCTGGTTGCCCACCCAGACTTCCTGTCTGCCTTTGGACAATCAGAATTTTTATTAAACCAGTAGGTGGGATGATTATTTACAATAGAACAGAATACAATCCCACTACATTCACATATTTACTCTCTCTCACACACAGACACCTCTTATCAGTTTTCTGTCTGAATTGCCTAAAGAAGAGAGAGATGAGTTTGTTAAAAAAGATCTTTTGTATGAATTACTTCCAGCCTTGCAGAATACTTTGATGTTGTATTAGTAATGGGTTAGAAAAATGGTGACACATGACCCTGAAAGGAAAAATGTTGTTTTCTAGTGAGATACTAGAATTTGACTTTGTCTTGGAACTTTATAATTATGTCTTATTGGCCTCAGCACAGAATAGTGAAAAGTTGTTCTTAGTCTATTAATAGTATTACTGAAGAGTACATCATGGAGGACCTTACTCAGGTTCTACAATTCTTTGGGACTGGGATTTGATCAAGCCTCCCTTCATGCAGGGACCAAGCACAGCTAGTGTGTGTCTCTGTCTTTGCATTATGCAAGTTATTACTTCTCTGATGCAGTATCATTCCTGCCCCCCATCACCCTGGTGGGGGGGATGATTGAATGTGTAAGCAAATTCTTTATTGCTGTGGTTAGTTTCTGATCAAGTAATTTATCATAGGATGTAAGAGAGAGCACTTGAGGAATGCTTGTGAGGTGTGTATGCACATATGTGTACCTCAGAAAGCATTTAATGCTGGTCATGCTTATGAGGTATGCACATATGTGTACCCCAGCAAGCATTTAATTCTTGGCATGTTGGTGAAGTGTGTGTGCACGTCTGTACTCCAACAGACATTTAATGCATGGTTGTGAGGTATGTGTGGACATGTGTGTACCCCAGTGTGGATATTTGTTTACATATTTAATAAAACCTGAAATATTGAAGAGATAGCACACAGTGAAATTCTAGGCAGACAGCTCAGGCAGGAATTTCTTGATTGATGAATACAAGGACAAACAGCTGAGATTCATTAGCACACACCTTAATCCCATAACTCTAGAGACAGAACTTCCTCTGTTTCTGTGAGTTCAAGGCTAGCTATAAAATAGAGTAGTTCACACCTTTAATCTTAACCTGGTTGGGATACAGCTGACAAGAAGGGTATAAAAGGCCTCTTAGGAACCCAGCAGGGGCAGAATTGACCAGCAGAAGCAGGAGCCAGGCTGAGAAAGTTGCAAGACAGCTGAGTGAGAATTGATTGTGGCACTTCTTCTCTCTGATATTTCAGCCTTTCCCCGATATTTGGCTCAGTCTTCTTTTCATACAATCCGAATTTGTGCAACTACACTCCAGCAAGCATTCAATGCCTTTGCTTCCAGAAAGCTCAATGTCCTGTGCAATTTGATTTTAGTGATTGTTGTGGGATTATGCTCTTGTACATTGTAAATATTTGCCACTCCTATTGGTTTAATAAAACACAGATTGGCCAGAAGGTAGATAGGAAATATAGATGAGACTAGCAGACTAGGAGAATTCTGGGAATCAGAAAAGCAGAGCAGAGACGCCAGCAAACACAGAGGAATGGGAGAAGAATGCTGCTCTGAGGAAAGGCACCAAACTTCATGGCCAAGCTAGATAAGAATTATGGGTTAGTTCAAGAGTAAGAGTTAGTAACTAATATGCCTGAGCCATAGGCTAAATGGCTTGTAATAAATATAAGCTTCTATGTGATTTCTTGGGACTAAGAGACTATGAGTCTGGACCTTGGGCCTAGGATGGGTTAGAAACTTCTGACTACAGATGATTATTTTCTTGTTTTTTACAAATTACTTATGTTTTTGATGTAATATTAATAAATTAACAACAACAACCAGACTCCAGACAGATGCAGAAGAGCCTTTTAGCTCAGGGAGTGCGGTTAACTATAGTGCTTCCAAGGGCCCTGCTAGGTCAGAAATTCACATATACACACACTATTCGCTGAAATTCTTTTGTTGATTCTGCTCCTATGAAGGAAGAGATTTTTGTCTTTGGAAAGCGGTTGTATTATAAAGCAAACATGCTTTATATATCCACCTGGCTTGCCTGAGAACTTAGTCCTGAGGAAGTGGGCCAGGGGTCAGGGGTTGTTGGAAGGTGGTCTAGGGGAATGCTGAACTAAGAGTATGAAGGGAATGAGATGAACATTCCCCAGATCTCACTGTGCTGATCATCAGGCTGTGACAGGCACAGATCTATAGAGGAAGCTTAGGTCACTGAGGCTTTTAGCTGGCATCATGTTGGTCCATGGAAGAAACCAGAGTCATAGCTGACATGGAGCTTTACAGTTGCTAACACTCACATCTTTCTCTGCTAAGTGCATTAGCTGCCACAGTGCTCTTAGGTAGCAGGGCAGAAAGAAGATTTTCCTTCTGTCCGATCTCAGCGGGAAGATTCCCATCTCAACTAAGATGGACAGATTTAGCCCTTTCTCTTTCTCAGTGTTTATCATGTATAGATATAGCCACAAATCCCTGAATCTTATCCTCCTATCCCATCAAGAACTCATGAAGAGTAAGTATAGAATTTTACATTCTCCTTTAAACATGTATTTATCTGACCACTTTGTTTTTCTCTTTGGATCTAATAACACAGGGCCTTACATAAATAGATTTGGGCAGGGTGGGGGGGTACATGTGTATGCAACATAGTGTATGCATGAGTGTGTGTGTGTGTAGGCACATATGAAGGATAGAGTTTGAAACTGGATTTTTTTCCTCAGCCACTCTCCATCCTATTTTTTGAGTCTGGACCTCTCACTGAACTCAGTCAGAGATCACTGATTTAGGTAGACCGGCCAGTGAGCCCCAGGGACCCTCCTGTCTCTGTGCCACCTGAGCAGAATTATGGGTGCAGGTCACAGTTCCCAGCATTTTATCTGGGTTAGACTTACAGTCTCAGGGTTGCATGGCATGTACTTTACTGAGCCATCTCCCTGGCCTTCAGATTTCTTAGTACTGAATTATTTTACATTTTAGAGTAGGACTTCCCTATTGTTATCTTCTTGTAATATATTGATGGGTCCTCTGTGTAAAATTTTTATCAGATTTTGTTTAAAGCATTGAAAGCTTTGCTTCTTCTTTCCTGTTCTGGAACAGGTGTCTTTGAATTTAAAAGAGTTTGCATAGATAGATCCATCTGGGACTGGTGTCTGCTCTAGGGCATGGATCTGCAGTTTTTACAGTTTCTGTTACAGTTATTGGTTATGTGTTTCTCCATTGCTTGTTTGAACTTTTAAGTTAGTTGGTACAGGAGATGGCCCAACTGGGAAAGTGCCTGCTGCACTGGCATGAGGACCCTAATTGATACTCATCACTCACATTTGAAAACAGAGCTGGTTGTCATGGTGACTTGATATGTAATCCCTAGTGAGGTGGAGAGGGATGGATCCCTGGTATTCATTGGCCAGACAGCCTAGCCTGATTGGTGAGTTCTGGTCCAAGTAGTCCCTGGGAAGTGATGCTGTGGTTGATATCAGCTTGGTACCCATAATCACACGCCAGATCACACATACATACACACACTTTTGTTTAGTGTACAAAATGAGTTCTGTCATGACATTTGTGTGTGTGTGTCTGTCTCTCTCTTTGTATATGTGTGTCTCTGTGTGTATTATATTTTGCTTGCACTTATTTTTCATTACTCTTCACCATGCCCCCTTGTCCCCCCTTTATGTGTATGTGTGAAAAAACATGGAATATTTGTCTTCTTCCCCCAGTAACCTAGTTCTCTCCTCCTGCTGCTTAGACCCTCCCTCCTTCTTCTATGTAGTCACCCCCTTCTTATGGAATACATATATTTGTAAAATATAGTTTCTGCATATGGAAGGGAAGGTCAGAGTGTCTTTCTCAGTGGCTAATTTTACTTAAATTGCTTGAATTTACATATATCATAGTCTTTGATTGTTACTGCTTTGTATGGTATTATTTTTAATACTGTATAGTATCCCATCCTGTGGCCGTGTTATGTTTCTTATAACCAGTTTTTATTTTACTAGCCTTCAGTGGTTGTTGATTGATAAATAAAGCCAGACTGTTCTTCTTGGGGTCTGCCACCAGCCTTGCCCTGGCCATCTTGTTGAGAGGAGTCAGTCCAGTCTTTGAAGTAAGATCATGGCACTGTCACCTAATACACTGGGATACACTGGGACTTTAAGGAGTTAGGTTAAATTCTCTGCACTTTGGTTTTCTCTTCCGGAGAGGGGTTTACAATAGTAATTTATTTCTCCAGCAGGATAAAGAAACCCCTCTAGATGTGTTAGCGGGAAGGAATCTGACACAAAAATGAATTGCACAGTTGTTGAAGCAGCTGGAGGAACAATTGATTGCTACATTTCTCAGCACTGCTTCCTTCCACAGACTTGACTGCCAAGAGTACTATTGCCACTGAAGCCACCATCGGGAACGGTTGGGTCAAGGGCATGCAGTGGGAATATGTTGTCATGACTTCAGCTTCAAGTGCCCAGGAAGCTGGAAAAAGGCTGCAGTTCCATTGCAGAGAACCACACATTTTCATGCTTCCCAGAATGAAACCTCTAACAGGTCAAGAAGTGGTTTCTACCTCCTCTACCTTCCCATGCCTATGAAATGCTTTTGATGCATGAAACCCAACTTGCCTGCAAAGTCTAGCCTCTGTGGGCACCTGGCATACATAGTTGTCAACTTTCCAGTCCAGGTGACATGTGAGCCAATCCACAGGGCTATGATCCCTTTCATGATATTGTCATGAGGCCTACATAAAATAATTTGTGTGTGTGTGTGTTACAGAGTAAGATATCAGTGCAATTTATTGTTGATTACAAAGAGCAAATCATGTACTAGAATTTATTTCCTGGGCATTCGTTATTCATGATATTCCTTCACTGTCCTCAAAAGATTCCCAGCATTGAAGAAACAGTTGTCTCCCCACAAGGATGTAATGAGAAGGTAAGAGCCCAAGTCCCAATAGCAGAATTTGTTAACTGAACAGTCTTTCATTCACTAACAAGCACATTTACTGATATCATTCATGTCTGAGGCTCAGTGCTAGCATGCAGAAGTGAACCAAATGGATCTCATTCTTGCTTGATTGTGGGGAACAGAACTGGAAATGGGGAGATGTTGTGAGACAGTGTCACAGAACAGGGACATTTGGAAACATCTTTCAGTATGAAGGAGATTTTAGACAGAGAAGAAAAAATAGTCAAACACAGAATCATGTGAGGCCAGATTTATTAAATATTTTTTAACATCATCACAGGGGAAGCATTCCCTAAGCTTGTTCCATGTTTATTCCCAGAATGCTCTTGGAGAAACAGCTCCAGAGTGTGATGCCATTTGGAGAACAAGGGTCGTCAGCAGATTAAAATGCTAAAAACCTTAAAGCAAAGTGTTGACTTTAAGTCTCCTGTTTTCTGACCATGGAAAACACCTTTGATAAGATTATTAGTATAAACTAATATAGACTATAAAAAGGACAGTCCCTGAAGAGTCAACTTACATATTCTATGGAGTGAAAATGAGGCCAGAGAGAGAGTCAGAGACAGACTCCTCTTTTCTTCTGCACTTCGAGTCTTCAGTAGTGAACCCAGAAGCCGGCACACCTAGTGATGGGCAGGGACTATTCAGAGTGCCAAGATGATGAAGCAGCTATCGGGTGTGTTGGAAGAGAAGGCAGACATCTCCATCTCAGGCTTAGGGCTACATGAATCCTACCTCAGCTATTTCTGCAAAGACACAGGAGAAATTCTTCCCATAGGAACCTGAAGAGCCTGTTCTTACTGAGATATATTTGTCAGATGAGGGTGTGTGCAATATGTTAGCTGTTGTGTACAATAATAAAGTGACATCCCTATTTATCTGGGCATTCTATACTCTTATCAGCTAATTTGACATGGGTCCTCTTGGGGAACAGCAGCAAACCTTTCTTCATGTTACAACTACTCACAAACCAACCCTACCCCATCCCCCAAAAACATGCAGACTTGTATTTTACTTTCTAACAGATCACTGGGCCAATTCTTCTAACTGACTTAGAGAAGATAAACTTATTATGTATAACTTCATTTCTTTCAAGTTTCCACTTGGAGGGGTAGCTTCTGTGTCCAAATAGTAGTGTCCAACCTGATTTATTTTATCAGCTTGGACCCTACTATTTGGAAGGGCACACCTTGGGGATTCTTCACGGTGGCCCAGGTTAACTCTGGAGACAGCTGAGGAAAGATCACACTATGACAGAACCAAGGGATAAATGCTCAAGATACCTGGCAGCCGGAACTTTACAAAGGGCAGACATTTGCTGTCACACACCCCATGCCAGACCCATGCTTCCAAAAGTTTCTCTTTATAGCCACATAATTCCTGGGGCTTTCATGAGGTGACCGTTAACTAGACCTGATATTCTTGAACCTTCCTGTCTCCCCCCATCTTTGTCCTGCTCCACAATAACTCAGGGAGCCCTCAAAGACCATCCATTAGTACTTGGCCAAAGGGTCCTGACTGTAAGACAATTGAATAATTAAAAAGTTCAGTTAAAAAGACACCCCCTTCAAACCCCCCCGCCGTGTTCTTTATGCTAATGGCTGTTCAGTGGCTTCTGGCTATAGCTCTGGTATAAATTAGGCATGATCTTGTAAACGCAGATGCAACGCTCACTATGGCTTTCTACATGTTTTTGTGCTGTATTTTTCTGTGGGGGTTATTTCTCATGAGGCAGCAGTAGGAATTTGCTTCCACAGAGAAGGCAATGGGTCCCTTAAATTATTGATTAACTGCATGCATGAGTTTGCTCATTTTTTTTCAAACACACACACACACACACACACACACACAAACACAAACACACTTCTTACTGTGCGCCAGGAGCAAGGCACAGGTGAAACAGATAAATAAATGAGTCTCAGACAAATAAATGAGTCTCCAGGATTCGGAAGCTGACAGGTTAGACAAACATTTGCAGTTCATCATGGTAAGTCAATAGCAGTAACATTTATGTGATGTGCTCAGGTTGGGGCTCAGCCTTCACCTCCACTGGAGGGAGGTTGATCTGGAAGAGTTGCCCAAAGAAGATTCATGAGCTGAATCCTCAAAATAGGCTTTTTCTGAGTGCAGAGGAGGAGGATGGGAATATCCCTTAATAATAAGTGTAATTTGTAGTTCAGTGAGGTCCTCTAGCAGCTGAAGATGATTTATTGGGAGATAGAAAGAAAATGCCATGTGTTCTTTATTTTTGATGTAAAAATAAACATTACTAATATTTAGTATGTGGCTTACATTTGGGTACATCTTGTTTATCAGCAAGGTGACTTACAACTCTCAACACCTTGATGACGTAGGATATTCACATTTCTAAAGGTCCGGAAGCCTGTTCCTTCCCCAGGTTGCTGGTGACACTGGCATAGTGTCTGGCAGCACTGTGCAAAGGGCAGTGAGGACCAGATGTGGGTCAGTCACCCTATTACAGGGAGAGATGCTGAAGCTGAGATGGTCAGCAGGCTAGGTGTATGCATCAACAGGATATTTTCAACTTCTTTTTTAAAAAATTTATAAAGTAAAGTCTTTTTATCCCTTGCTCCAACTCCCTTCTCCCTCCCACAACCCCTCCCAGTCAGCCTTCAGCCTCCCTTCCCTTCTTCCCATCCCCCTCCCCTTTCCAGAAAGGGTACGAAGTCCCAAGGTGGATCAGCTCAGCATCCACTCCAGGCAAGTCTGCTTTCCTTATCTTAATGTCAAGACTGGGTTAGGTGTTCCTCTGCAGGGAATGGCCTCCAAGGTGCCAGTCCATACACAGAAGCACAGTCTGATCCCTCCCCTCCACATACCGCCCATGTCAGTGGACAGTTGCCTATCCTTGGAGGGCCTAGTTCCTTTTCCTGATGGTTCCCTTTGGCTGTTTTTAATTCAGTGAGCTCCCGAGAGCTCCAGCCAGCCATCACTGTGGGAATTTTCCTCATAGTCCCTATCCCCTTGCTCATATAGACTCTCCTCCCCTGCTTTCAGCTGGACCAGAGATTCAGTCCAGTGCTCAGCCATGTATCCCTGCCTGTACCTCTACTCATTGATGGATGTAAGTTCTGTGATGACACTTAGGGTGACTATTTGTTTGACTCTAGGGAAAGTCTTGTCTAGGCAACACCTTCACTATTGGTTGGAGGTCTAGCCACGGACATCTTGTGAGTTCTTGGCGGTTTCCCTAGCACCTGGTCTTTTTCCAACCCCACATTGGCTTCCTCTGTTAAGATCTCCATCTCTTTTTCTCCCTCCTTGTTGATCCTCTCACTCAGTTATCTCCTTCTCTCATGATTTGTTCCCACCTCTTCTTGGCTGCAACCCTTATGCTCCCTATCAGCTAAGGAGATCTTCTCTATTTTCTCTTCCTAGGGGACTCTAGGTTCATTGGGGTAGAACCCCACCACAGTCCAATAAACAGTTCTGTCTCTGGCAGGTTGCATGCTTGAATGTACTTGACTAAGAGAGGGCTGGTACAATCAACCAAAACTGGCTACCACTGCTGGTAAAATGAGAGATTCAATTTCTGGCCCCCAGTCAGGCTTTGGCAGTAGCCAGGTACTGTCAGCCATCTTGACAAACTGTTTCATTGTCTTCTTTATGGTCTTTTTTGTGATAAAAATTATTATAGGCTTTGATAGAGGAATTAAAATAAACTGATAAAATAATTTAGGCAAACTGATGAATATTTTCATACTTTTTTGAGAAGATAAATTCTTGTTTTCCTCTCTGCACTGAGAAGTCTCAGCCACAGCAACTGAAGGAGCTGAACATGATGAGGCTCAGTTGTCTGCCATCTCGTCCCCTGAAGGTCTGACCTGAAGTCTTTCCAGTGATCTAAAGGCTCTGGGAAGCTCAGTTTTCAAGCAATGAGCTAGGGTTTGAGTTTTTGCAACAGTGCACGTTAATTGCATGACCTTATTTTTTTAAATTGCCAATAAAACCAGTAATAATCACTACTGTCCACATGATAATGTAGAAAACCCAAGACTTAAAGTTCTCAGTAATCCGCTCAAAGTTGTGCTGACCGCAGAGTTGGAAGTTGGTCATCATCACCCATTTCATGGGAAATCCTGCTGCCATGTTCAGAAATAGAGAACTCTACCTTCTTTTTTCTTTTATTCTTTTTTTTTTTTTTTGATAGTCTCACTATGTAGCCCAGGCTGCCTCTTTGGAAGCATTCTTCCTGCGTAAGCATTCCCAATGCCAAAAGAACAGCAGAGAACCCCAATTGCTACCTAAATAAGATTTTTTTAGGTGTAATTTGTGTAGCGGTTTGAATGAATGAACATGGCTCCCATAGGCTCCCGAATTAGAATGCTTGGTCATGGGGGAGGGGCACTATTGAGAGGGATTAGGAGGTGTGGCCTTGTTGGAGGGAGTGAGTCACTGGGATTGGGCTTTGACGTTTCTAGGACCCAAGCCAGGCTCAATGTCTTTTTCTCTTCCTGTTGCCTGTGAATCTAGATGTAGAACTCTCAGTCTGCCTGTGTGCTACTAGGCTTCCTGCCGTGAGGAAAATGGACTAAATGTCTGAAGTTGTAAGCCAGCACCAATAAATCCTTTCTTTTATAAGAATTGCTGTGATCATAGTGTCTCTTCACAGCAACAGAACACTGACTGAGACAATTTGTTTCTGGTTTATGATGGTTTCATTTACAATTTCTCACCTTTAAAAAATTGTGCCTATAGGCACACCTTTAACCATAGCATTTGGGAATCAGAGACCCTCTGTTATTTCGCAGCCAGCTTGGTCTACATGGAGTGTTCTGGACAGCCAGGGCTCCATAATGAGAACTTGTCTCAAGAGAAAATAAATAAGAGAGTAAAAGATCATGGAATTTGGGAGGCTGCTGAGATGTCTCAAGAGATAAGAGCATTTGTTGCTTTAGAAAATGGCTGGGATTAAGTTCCCAACATCCACATGGAGGCTCATGATAGTAACTCAGTGTCCAGATTCGATGCTCTTGTCTGCAAGCATATAGTGCCCTTAAATGCAGAAAAAACAAAACCACTCATACCCATAAAGTAATGATAAGACAAAGTCTGTCAAGCAATACCCTCTCAGTAGGAACTCTGCTTGGAATGCTGATACCCGGGCTAGACAGCAATGCTAAACTGCAGCTTCTAGCCATAAGGTCACAGGGCAAGGAACTGAGACTCTACAGAGTACTGTGTGGCTGGGTAGCATGCTCAGCAGGTTAGGGACACTCAGTAAATGTCAACTTAATGATATTGTCAACTTACCATGCATGATTGGAATACAGCCCAGCATACCTGGAGGAGCCTCTGTATATTAGGATAAATAACATAATTTGCAATTTATTCCTTCTCTCCTCTTCTCCCCTCCCCTCCCCTCCCCTCTGCTCTCCTCCCCTCCCCTCTCCTCCTCTCCCATCTCCTCTCTTCCTCTCCCTTCCCCTCCCCTCCCTTCCTCTCCCCTTTCTCTCTATTTCTCCCTCTTTCAAAAGAACCTTGAACTCATGGGTTCAAGTGATGTTCCCATCCCAGCCTCTAGAGTAATTGAGATTCTATCACACTTGCCCCCCCCATTTTAAAATGTGTCTCTAGAAAATTTTAAATTAAATACAATTTGAGTTTGTGGCTAGCATTTTCACCGAGTGGCACTGGGCTGGACAATTCGTTCATTTCTTTGTTTCCCCTTTCACATGATCTGTTCTGACCCCTAGTAAATGCCAGCAGTGGCTGGACTCTGACGGTACCGCTGTTATTGACAGGTTTTCTGTAGCCTGATAATAGGTTTCTCCCCCGAACGCAGTAAGCCAGAAGAAGACAAATTAAAAGGAAAAGACCAGGTATATTTGGGCAAAGCAACTCCTCGGTGAGTTCCCAAGCCCCCAGAGATGAGGTCCCCCACCCCAAGGAGGGGGCTTAAATACCCTGTAGGTGCAGAGCCACGATGACAGATGATACAGAAGCTGGCTGGGTTTGTTCCCCATCATGGTAGGCGGGGTCTTGAGCAGCGAGGAGCCATCTCTGCCAGTAATGTGGAACCCAGCGGCTTTTTGGAGAGGGTAGGGTTTGCAGAGAGAGAGAGCTGGGGTTGGAGATTCCAGGTGAACAGTTATCAAGCCAGATTCCTTATCCGTTCTCAAGTGACTTAACATCCTAGAAAGGCAGGTGGGGACAAACCATGAGAAATAGCTCCTCAGAGTAGTTAATCAGTCACAATCATCATTCGGTGTTAAAAGGAAAATGAGATTAGCTAGGGGAGATTACAGTAAGAGCCTCTAACACTTGGGCACCGTTCAGTAAGACACATCGGAAAGTGTTTGCTGGGTGAGTGCATGAGTCTGGGGTTAGAGGAAACTCTCCTGAGGAATGACGCACGATTCTGAAAAAAATCAGGAGGAAGTCGTGTAAAATGACGGTGGTTTCTCTTGTGATTATAAGTCCTGCCATGGTGCCATTGGCTGATAATCTTCCCTTGATAATGGCCTCAGGCACACAGACGTGCCCAGGAGTTTTGTTCTGGGCAGAGGCATAGGAGTTGTGTTACTTGGTATGCGGAAGAGTGCTGTCTCTGAAGCTGGTAAGGAGGGAGGGAGGACTCTTTCCCATCCACCCTCCAGCACCTTGAGCCTCAGTTTCCCTCAAATAAAAACTCTATCCTGTTTCTTTCCTCCTGGTCCTCAGGGGTTTGCCTCTTCGGCGTTGCTCTGTATTTCACAATCCATTTGACAGAATTTTATTTTGTTGTTGTTTCTGCCCGGTCTAAATGAGACCTCCAGTCAGGAGAATGACTTTTAAATCTTTTATGGCCCTGGAGCACAAAATGTTCCCAATTTCTTCCCCTGAGCAGTTTCAATTTCAGCGGCAAGTTACAATAGAGTGCTTTTTATTCTCTGAAACCGCGCAACAGCTTGGAGAGGTGGAGAGGGAGGCTGCCCGGCTGTCGTGGGTGGAATTCGTTGCCCTTTAACTAGCTTGGTGTAGGTGGAAGTGGCTGGAGCCGGCCTGGCCAAGGATGGAGGGAGGCTTTGGTCAGCCTGGGAGAAATGTCTAGATTCTGCCTTTGGGTCCCTCTGCAGCCCCTGAGGAGCTGGTCTTGGACTGGCTTCCTAGGGATCTTTGCAGATCTCCTCCCAGGCCTCAAGTTACCCAACGAGCCAGAAAGCAATAAAGTCATCATGTCTCAACAGGGGGCAATTTTGATCTCTTTTTCAGGGCTCTGAGTCTGTGGCTCGAATCTAGATGGTGTATCAGGCTTCAGCACAAATGGTTTCGTCTCAGAATGAGCTACAAGTTTGTTATGGAAATTGAGTGTCATTCTCTGTGCTTACCAGGCATTTAAAGAGTATTTGTGAAGTCAGAGAATAAGAATTTTTAGTAGAGGATACTAGGTTTTGGCATGTTGCTACTGTGCACCACCTATTCTGGAAGTCAGGCCAGTAAGGTACTATAACACAATTTCTGTAAATATTATGTGGCTTTGTTCTAGGATAGTTCTGAAAACCTGGCGAGGCCTTGGCAGACTGGATGTCTCCACAGCCTCACCCTGCTCTAGGCTTCAGTGACTCTGAAAGAGGCTTGCTAGGGACAGGTATCTAAAGAGAGAAGGTGATTTGTAGTGTCACAAATGAGACTCAGAGCCAAATATCGGGGAAAGGCCGAAATATCAGAGAGAGGAAGCACCACAGTCAGTTCTCACCCAGATGTCTTGCAACTTCCTCAGCCTCGCTCCTGGTTGTTTCTGTCTGCCAGACACTTCTGCCAGTCGCTTTTCCCAGTCGCTTCTGTTCTCTCTGGGTTTCTACAGCCCTTATAAACCCATCTAGGTTAGGATTAAAGGCATGTAGCCTTGAACTCACAGAAACAGAAGAAGTTGTGTCTCTGGAGTTGTGGGATCAAGGGTGGAGGTCATCACTCCCTGCTTTCCCTGTGCTGGGATTAAAGGCATGTAGTCTTGAACTCACAGAAACAGAAGTTCTCTCTCTGAAGTCATGGGATCATGCTTTCCTTGTGCTGGGATTAAAGGTGTGTGTGTGTGTGTGTGTGTGTGTGTGTGTGTGTGTGTGTGTGTGTGTGACTGACTCAGCTGTTTATCTTTGTATTCAAGGTTTAAGAATTTCCTGAGCTGTCTGCCTAGGATTTGACTGGGTGCTCTCTCCCCAGTATTCAGGTTTTGTTAAATGGGTAATATATATCCACAGTGATTCTCTAGGCTTCCTGTCTGCCTCTGTAATGACTACCCATTATCACAGGGTGTCTGTCTCCTTGTTGCTGCTGACATTTGCGGGGTGGAGAGACTGCCTGTGATGCTTCACCACCAGGATTTCCATTCAGTTGGTGGCATCGGGTGGCACATTTTCCTATAGCTTTTCAGGTGATCTAACTGCAGCTGGACTGAGATCCCTGGTGTATAAAACATGTGGGTTTTACAATGGACACACCTAGCTTCTGTCTCGTGGGCTGGGCTTCCGAAACCAGGATAATAGAAACTCAAGCTGTGGTGACATTTATAGGATTGTCTTATGAGATGCATATCAAAGCTCCATGTCCACCTAAAGCTCAGTTTCAGCTCTTCCCTCCCTTACCTACCTTTTTGGGTAGCTTTATGTGGTTTGTGTGAGATTGTCTTTCTCAACACCCATGTACAATATACTCCAGAACCTGAGAGAACTTACCGTTAGGATTCTATTCTGGCCTCTGACACCATGTCCTGCCTTGAGTTCTGACACCAAGTCCCATTTAAGAAGATTTCCCACTGACTGTTCTTCTGTAGGACCTGAGTTTGAGTTCGATTCCTAGCATCCACATGGCAACTAACAACTGTCTGTAATTCCAAGATCTGACACCCTTACACAGTTATACATGTAGGCAAAGCAGTAATTCACATAAAATAAAAATAAATATAATTTTTTAAAAAACTAGTTAAAAAAAAGAATAGTGCTGTGTGAGTCTGTGGGCCCTTGCGAGGGTGCTGGCCCAGGGCAAGGGGAGCCTATGGACATCTGGCCTGTGTCCAAAGCATACCTCGCCCTCTCTGCTTGTCTCCATCACTATTTTATCAGACAGAAATCAGTAGCCAGGATATATTATTATAGAGTGAAGTGCTCATATAAATAAGTACAAATGTTCATTTATTTTTTCCAGCACCCCTACTGCATAAAGCTTATGAAAAGTATAAAGCTCCCCCCCAACAACTGGATTCTAACCAGAAGTTTTGAGTGGATTCTTGGATGCTACCTAAGAAATCCATTATGAATATTTCATTAAACAGAGGGTTCTCAACTGGGCCTGATATTGTCTCCTAGAGGGCACTTGGCGACTCCTGGAGATACTTTTAACTATCTCAGCTGTAGAGGAGGCTACTGCTGTCTTATGAGTAGAAACTAGGAGGGTTACTAAATATTCCCAAATGCACAGGGCCACCATTAGAACTAACAAGTCATCCAGTCTAAAAAGTCAGTAGGGTCAAGCTTGGTTAGATATACACCGCTGCCGCTGGCCTAAGAATCTCAAAGCCTCTACACAGGCAAACCCAGCTCTGATGCTGAAACAGCTGGCTGGCATCTGTGACAGCCCTGGCTACACTGGCACACTGGCCAGGAGCCGTGTTCAGAACTCTATGTCCTATGCATGTATCACACGTGGAGTCTAGAGCTGGATACCTCACAGTGTTGTCTCGCTGGATACTCAACTCACAGTCTTCTTGGGAGATAAAGATAAAGGGCCTGCACCTCACACAAGGGAAATTTTCCTGTTCAGACCACACAGACTAAGCTCAGGAGTCCCTGATTGTACTTCTGAAGGGCTCTAGACCACATGTGGCCAAGACAACTCAGGAAAAGGCAGTGGCTGAGCACCACATGCCAAAGTTATCTCTTCTTCCTTCAGGAAATCTACTGTGGGGACAAGGCCCTATCCTTGTACCTTTTTAAGCCTTACCTCAGTCAGGTTTTGTAGACAATGACTATGTGCACTCTTTCGGAGGCATCTGCAATCTTAGTTCACCCATGTTAGGTCTAAGCCACACCCTACGCTGAGTTCTCTGTCTCGCTTCGTTCTTTCCCAGGAGCTCTCTCTCTCTCTCTCTTTGTCTCTCCATCCCTCTTATATCTGTTATTATAATCATATCTCTCTATTATAATAATAAAGTCCTTTTACATAGAAACAGCTTCTAGTGTCTCCTCCTGCTTCCTCCTGCTGCATCTCCTGCATAGGACCTCTGAGGCCTCTCCCTCCATTCATAGACACTTGTCTCCAGCTAACTGTGTACTCCATTATGGTATCATGCCAGATCACACATGATACTAACAGCCCAGGGGCTGGTAAGTTCATCTGGGTTTCTGAAATCCTAGGCTTACTGAGGAAAATGGGAGTCAAAGCTATGGCTTACTCTGGATAATTCCAGATGTTCCTGTCTGCAGGGTAGTGTCCCTTCTTGATAATGATGTGATAAGGTGGGAAACACTAACATATTGCTGTCTTCTATGGGAAGAAGGGGACATGAGGAGACAAATAGACAATGGGATAAAAGACACAGGGATCCCACTCAGGGACCTCAGGGACAGAGGGTAACCTGGGGCAAACTCTTCTGGGTCATGATGAGTTGGAACTCAAGAATACTTGTGGCTGACCAGACCTAGTGTCTAGGAAGGTGCCTGTCACTTTTATGACCCTGAGGAGTCCTCTGGGCAACTACAGAGAGTTCTTATTGGGCACTGGGTCACCAGGCCAGCCACAACCATATATGATTTAATAATAGAGACACATTCTGAGAAGTGTACTACCGTGTTAGCATCGTAGAACATACTCAGATCTAGAAGAAATTTGGGAAGGAATGGATTTATTTCAGCTTCTAGTTGACAGTCCACCTTGAAGGGAAGCCTGGGAAAGAGCTGAAGCAGAAGCCATGAAGAGTGCTGCTTACTGACCTCCTTAGCTTAGTCTGCATGCACCTAGTACCACCTGTCCAGGGTGGGTTCCACCCACAGTGAGCTGTGCCCTTTGACATCAATCATTAATCAAGAAAATGACTGACAGACCTGCCTACTGGCCATCGGGTGGAGGCATTTTCTCTACTGAAGTTCTGTCTTCCAGATGGCTTTGGCTTGTGTCAAGCTGACACAGATCAATGGGACAGGATAGACTTGGCAGGGTCTGGAGAGGCCTTTTCTGTCCTGATTCTTTCCTGCAGGGCTGCCTAAACCAGTTAGACAAGTCCTCCGCAGCCTGCAGCCTCCAGTCACAAGGGGCTCTGCAGGCCGGGCGAAGAGCCTCAGGCAGGATGTTTTCTGACTGGCTGTCTACTTAGGAGTCTTTTGGTACAAGTGGGAATCTGGGCTTCAGGAAGAATAATAAAAGTGAAATCCATTCTTGAAAGCCCAGCTGGGGCAGCCCAGGCGGAAGCATGGTAGCCACGAAGCTGCTGCTGCTGATGGTTCTTCTCCTCTCCCTCTTTCTTTCTCCTTCCATTATTCTCCCAGTCCCACAACCACCTTTCCCTTTCACAGAATTTTCCTCTGTCCCGAAATAAAATGATTCTTAAGACACATAATCTTCTCCCACATAGTCTTTCTCTGTGAGAACAAGTGACTTTACATAAAGAGCTGCAACGTTTTCTTTCTTTCTTTTAGCCCAAAGAAGAGCATGCTACAATGAAAACAGAATTTATTTAACATCTTCTGTACACTCAAGAACCATGGTTGACTTTGCTCTTTCCTTACTGAACAGTCAGTCCCTGCCACCTCCACACTGGCTGAGCCCAGATGTCCCTGTTGGCTCCACACCCTTGTGTATCTCAGTGTGAGAGAGGTGCTTGTTGCCTTGGTCTAATTCAATTGTATAAGAATTTCCCTGTGCAGGGTTTGGTTTAAGTCTTGAAGTGGCCAGTACACCTCAGAGGGACAGGCAAGAGCAGACTGTCTCTTGGGGAAAAATCTACATCCTGTTTCCTTGTTGACTGCCACATGACAGGCTGCTGCTCTACCACCTTGCATCCAGCAAGGGAGATGCATTGAAGATGAGAAAACAGAATGAAGAGAGTCTTTCCAGTCTCAGGAACATTAAAACACCTTGCCAAGCTGGGTGTGATGGATGCCATATGCCTGTTGTTCCAATACTTAAAAGCCTAAGGCAGGAGGATCATGAGTTTGAATCTATGCTGTGGGATAATCATCTTCTACATAGTTAAGATTTGTCACTCAAATTGTTTAATAAAATGCTGATTGGCCAGTAGCCAGGCAGGAAGTATAGGCAGGGTAACCAAACTAAGGATGATGAGAAAAAGAGGGGCAGACTCAGAGAGTTACTTGCAAATGTAGAGAAGCAAGATGAGAATGCCATACTGAGAAAAAGTACCAAGCCACATGGCTGAGCATAGATAAGAATTATGGATTAATTTAAGTGTAAGAGCTAGTTAGTAATAAGTATATGCTACCAGTCAAGCATTTATAAGTAATATTAAGCCTTTGAGTCAATAATCTGGGAAGCAGTTTCTGGGTATTTGGGAGTTAGTGATGGGACAGAAACTTCATACAAGGCTAGTCTCAGCTAAATGATAATATGCTGTCTCAAAACAAAACCAAATCTGCTCAACAGTCCTGGAGCTTCTGTTTTCTGAAGACAGCAAATTCATCACATATATATTTTGGTGATATTTTTAGTTAGGCCTTCTGTTATTTGAGCCAAATGTACTCTAATAAAGGTCATCCCAAATGCCAAGACTTTCTTACTTGGTTCTTAGAGCTTCATATTGAGAAAATGAGACCATACAGAGCTGGAGTAACTTTTTCCAACCCACACAGCAGCACCCAGGGCCTTACACACCCAGATGCCTGACTTCAGAGTGTCCAACTGCCCTTAGCTGCTGCCGTAAGAGCATCTGTCAAGTTCCTCTACTTCTACAACCTGAGTCTTTACCTTTGCTGGGCTTCAGTTTTTCACTCATGAAATAAGAGACTGAACTACCATGTCCTCTCCAACCCTAAAACTCTAGAAATAAGATTTGGGCTCTAAAATTGTTTGGTATCTTATAAGACATGGGTTCAGACACACCATGTAAAATATATTCTTGTTAATACTGTTTGATGACAATAGGGTATTCTACTTCTGTTGTAAGATATTATTTTAAGGTGTGTTACTTTCATTTATACTGCATTTGTTTAACTTGGTGAAGCTGAGTTAGTTGCCTGTCTAAAACACCCGATGGTTTAATAAAGAGCAGAATGGCCAATAGCAAAGCAGGAGAAAGGCTAGGCAGGGCTGGCAGGCAGAGAGAATATATAGGAGGTGAAATCTGAGAGAGGAAAAAGAAGTAGCCACAGAAGGAGGAGGGCATCAGGGGGCAGTCACCCAGTGACAAAGCAAGCCAACGATTGAGAAACAAAGAAAGGTACACAGGGATAGGAAAAGAAAAGCCCTGAGGCAAAAGATAAATGGGATAATTTGAGTTAAGGAAAGCTGGCTAGAAACAAGCCAAGCTAAGGCCAAACATTCATGAGTAGTAATAAGCTTCTGTGTGTGGTTTATTTGGAAGCTGGGTTGTGGACTCCACAAAAGAGAAAACAACAACAACAACAACAACAACAAAACCCAACAACATATTGGATGATAGAAGTAGGGGAAAAACGAATTATTGGAACATATTAGAGAGATCTCCAGTCAACACTATGCCATAGGAATGGCCTGGTGAGAAGTCACCGCCACCCTCATGTTGCCCATTAGATTCTGCGGCTGGTGCCTCACTGGTCACTGGAAGAACACTGATGGCAATAGTTTGCTTTCAAGACTCTTCTGAATTCTCTACTAGCTTGAATGGAAACATTTAACTCAGGTAGACTCAAGTTGTAGGCCCTAGTTGTCAGTAGATCAAGTGTCTCAGGTTGGTGTTGGTTTTGCATGTGAGATTGGACACACACACACTACCAGAGCTACACTAGAGTTTATTCAGGAGAGTCTCCAGGTGAGTACAGGGGCAGAGAAATGGAAGAAGAGAAAAGAGACTGCATGTGGTGGCTCCTTTTAAGAGCACAGGGGTGGGGAGAGTCAGGGGGAAGGGGGGGCACGGATTTACGTAGCCATGACAAGGGATGTGCCCTTTGAATGTGGCATGTTCTGTTGGTGCCATGTTGGCTTTACCACGTGGTCACTGCATTCTAGGAATTCTTATCTTACCCGGCGCCATGTTGGGTTCACTACATGGCTGTTATGTGCCAGGAATCCTTACAGTTGGGTCCCCCAGAAGCAACCTTGGAATGAAATTTGGAGCATAATTTATCAGGAGATGATGCAAGAGAACTCCGGTAATGGGATGAGGAGATCAGAGAAGAAAATGGAGCAGTGAAGAGCTGTTATCCAGCAAGTTACCTGTGAGTAACTATCATGTAATGCTTCTGGGGAGTTCTGAAAGAAAATGCAGGCCACATACCGCATCTGTCCTACTTAGGGGCAAGACAGCAAAGCTCACAGTAATTGGCTAAGGGCTTCTACACAGAGAGAGGGTGTTGAGGTGACATTCCTCAGATGTCCTTGCTTGTCTTGGGAGTTGTATGAGCACAATGGATCATGAGAATCCAAAGACCGAGTCATAGAAGTGGCCAGGAAGGTCTGCTCTCTCTCTCTCTCTCTCTCTCTCTCCTTTCCTCCCTCCCCCCATTCTTTTTCTTTAACTACTGTTTAGAGAAAATAGAAAGAGACTTGAAAAGCTAGGCAGCCCCAAATGACCAACAGCCATCATAGGGCCTTGGGGAGCCATGTGAATAGAGCCTTCATCGTATCCAGTGCAGACCTACAGATGGGCCCTTCGGGTGCACTAGCAACTGAGGCCTGACCTACTTGTCAGCAGTGCAGACTTGTAGATCTACAGAGCCTGGGAACCAGCTTTATGTCACCTCAGAGAGGGGACCATAAGCTTCTGGAGGACAGAAACATCCTCAATGGTTTTGACTCCTTTCCTTTCATTAAATGCATTTTCAAAATACCAGGCACAGATCTGTCAGTAAATTTTTGAAAATTAAGTTCAAAGTTTTTATAGTCTACATATAATGTTGAAAAACTAGAAACATTGTAGTGATGTAGTAGAACTGTTTTTTTTTTCCTTTTCATCTTTTTTTCTTTCTCTCTCTCTCTTTTCTTTCTTTTTTTTTTGAGACAGTTATACTATGTAACTATGTTCTGGAACTCACCACACGCCAGACTACCTTGAATATACAGAGATCCACTTGCCTCTGTGTGGGACTGATGGACTGATGGCAGGTGTCACCATGCCCACATCAGGATCACTGTCCTAATTAGAGTGTCTGTGACCGTAAGAAGGTGTCATCGGATTCCTGCCCCTCTCTTCACTTCTTTTCTAGCTGTACCCCAATATTCCCCAGTTGCATATGACCTTAAGTGCTGGTGGAGCATATAGGTGGATGTAAGCTTTACCAAGGGACTCTATCTATGGCCCTATGGGGAAGTCATCTTCCACACTGGGGTGAAATGCTTGGGAAATGTGGCTGTTTTGCTGGCACCCACACTCACTCCTGTAAATAAGCTTTACATACTCGTTGACTCACATGATTAGACGTGGGTGGAACTTTTGGTCCAGTGCTGGTGTGATATTCCTGCAAAGGAGCAGATATTTGTTCATGTCTCTATAGGTGTCTTGATCACTGTTCAATTGCTGTGGAGAGACACCATGACCAAGGCAACTCTTTATGAAAGAAAGCATTTAACTGGGGACTGACTCCCAGTGTCAGAGGCTTAGTCCATTATCATCATGGTGGGGGCATGGTGGCAGGCAGGCAGGTGCTGGCGCAGTTGCTGAGAGCTACATCCTGATCTGGGTCAGGGGAGAGGGGTTAGGCTGATTCTGGGCCTAGCATGGGCTTTTGAAACCTCAAAGCCCACCTCCAGTGATACTTTCTCCATTAAGGCCAAACCTTGTAATCCTCCTAATCCTGAACAGTGCCACTCCCTGATGATCCAGAATTCAAATAAATGAGCCAGTAGGGGATGTTCTTATTCAAACAACAGCAGAAAAAGTTTAAGCAAAACTTGGAAGTCATGTAAAGCACTCACTGAGTCTGTCCTACACAGAAGCTCTTTCTACTGGGTTCTTGTCACTTGTTACAGCCATGTCAAAGGTTCGCAGGGGACAGTGTGGTGTCATGGTGAGGAAGAGAACATGACAGTTATTCTTACTGCCTATGAACCCTGGCTGAGAGATCTGACATATGCATAACCTTAGGCAAGTAATGTTCTCAACCCAAGATGTCTTATATAAACAGATCTAGCAATATTGCCTCACATGAAGTTATAAGGATTAAACTTTAAAAAACATAAATATCTATAAAGATAAGTATTATACAGGTACCATTAATTTATCTCTATGTGTATCTATATAGAGTCATCAAACAGTTATTGCTCTATCATGGTGACACTCTCTATTTCAGATCTTTAGTCCATCTTCCTGAAGATTCTTAAGCTGGGAATAGCTGCTTTCAATAGTGAGTGCTCCAGCTCATCAATCTGAGATCTTCTGGCTTCTAAGTTCAATGCAAAGGTTCAATATGGAAACAAAAATTTAAGTCCCACTCACTCAAAGGAATCGTATGAAACTTGTATTGATCTTGTTTTGCCTTGTGCAATTAGAGCTGGCAATTTCATTTTTGTTTTGCATGATTCGCCTCCAAATATGAGGAGTGAGGTATTATCCTTAAGCCAATGATCCCCAGCATGTCTTCTGGAAGCTGTCTTCTCCAGGGGGAGAAAGTCACAGTGTTCATTATTATTACTGAAGACTTCCAAGATGTCACATGAAAAATGATTTCCTAAACAAATATGAGTAAGAATTATTTCTTCTTGTGATATCTATTATTAACATCCTGTCAATCTCCTGGCTTTGATTCTGCTGTGTTTGTCTTTTGTTGATTCAACATACATCCTGCATGTTTATTTTCACAAAACATAGCTTCTTTCTTTTATTTTTTTTAAATGTGAGTGTATACATGTGTCTGTGATGGGTGCTCACAGAGGCCGAGAGGGTGTGGAATCTCCTGCATCTATAGTTACACATGGTTGTGACCTGTTTGATGTGCACACTGGGAACTGAGGGTGGGTACTTTGCAAAAGCAGTAAGTGATCTCAATTGTAGAATAATCTTTCCAGTCTATATACAGCTCACTAATAGCTCTCCTTCCCTGGAGTATGAGGGATTTGGCCCATCTAACTAGTGGTCCACACCCACAGACCTGCAGTCCTAGACTGACTAGCCCCAAATAATCACATAAAGGCTTATATTAATTTCATGCTGTTTGCCCTATGGCTCAGGCATATTGCTAGCTAGCTCCTGCATCTTAATTCAAACCATTTCCATTAATCTGTCCTACCACATGGCCCATGGCTTTTCTATTTCTTTACATCTTGCTTCTTGGGCGGCTGGATGGCATCTCTCATGACTCCGTTCTCCTTCCCCTAACTACACTCTGATTTCCTGCCTACTTCTAAGATGCCTGTCACAGGTCAAAACAGTTACTTTAAAAGTACTGTTTTACTTACTTTTAAAGAATGATCCCACATCACTTCCCCTTTTCTGTCTAATCAAAACGGAAGGTTTTAACATTACATATAACAAAACAGCTATCAACCAAGAATTATAGTTACAATACCTATTCTATTTGTACTTATCAAAAGTAAAGAAAATATTCTATCATCTACTTTATCCTTACGAGTCTAAAATTTTATATTTAATATACCTTTTATGATAACTAAGGAAATATAACTATCTAATCTTCAGCTATCTCAAGACCATAGAAGGATATAATATTACCCGAGTAAACAGGAAGTGCAAGCAACTTTCAAAACTAGAAATGACAGAGATGTCATATGTCTGCCTGGACAGTCACTTTGTAACGTTGGAGCATCCATCTTTAGCCTACAGGCCTAGAGTCTCTGGCACACCTTTCTGTGAAACAGGAAATTTGAAGGATTGCTCTGCTCATTCTGGTATAGTTTATCAGTTGCTTCTCCTTGTGTCCAGAAGAATGTCTGGCCATCAAACCTCCTAACTTCCTTTTAAAAACTTTTTATAAAGTTTTCTTTTTTTTTTTTAACATACCCACCACTGTTCCCCCTCCCTCGCCTTTTCTCAGTCATCCCCCAGCTTCCCCCCACCCCACCTTATTCCCCTATCCATTCCTCAGAGAGGGTAAGGACTCCCAGGGTGAGTCAATGCAGTCTGGCATATCCAGTTGAGGCAGGACCAAGACCCTCCCCCCAGTATCAAGGCTGAGAAAGGTGTTCCTCTGTAGAGAATGGGCTCCAGGAAGCCAGTTCATGCACCAGGAATAAATTCTGGTCCCACTGCCAGAGGCCCCATAAAATGCCCACACCATTCAGCTGTCATCCACATTCAGAGGTCCTAGTTCAGTCCCATGCAGGTTCGCAGCTGTCAGCGCAGGGTCTGTGAGCTCTCAGTAGCTCCGGTCAGCTGTCTCTGTGGGTTTCCTCATCATCATCTTGACCCCTTTGCTCATATAATCCCTCTTTCCTCTCTTCAACTGGGAGGGAGCTCGACCCAATGCTTAGCTGTGGATCTCTGCATCTGCTTCTATCAGTTGCTGGATAAAGATGTTTATTCTCTGCATGGCTAGTCAGGGCTGCCTAGTCCCACAGGCTGTCTGTTTGTGCCTCCACTGTTCTCAAAGCTTAGTGTGTTCCTGCTGCTGTGAGCCCAGTTGTTACCCCCAAAAGGAAGGTTTCCACCAGAACTCTCTCACCTTCAACCTCTTCCCCACGCTTTTATAAACCAGCTCAGATAAAGATGTGCTAGATTCATATCTGTGTTTAGTTTCTTTGTCCAAAGTTTGCAGAAACAGTCACTTCTATGATTTGAAAGTTGGCCCTTTTTAATTGCCCTGCCCTAAAAAAGGCTGACAGGCTCTCCTGCGGGCAAGTTCTGTCAATGCACTCCAGGACAGTACTCTATGAAGTAATTTAACCCAGAGAGGTTAAGTGTTTTGATCCAAGTCACAGATACAAAGACATCTTTCTATGCTTTTCTTTACCCTGTTAAGGGTTGTGGGGCTATGGGCGAATGGCGGGATGGGGAGGATTGGGGGTGGGAGTGGGGGGGTGTAGATTCACAAGCCAGATTTCTTACTTTTTTCTACTTGCTGCCAAGAACTATATTGCTGTGCTTAAAGTTTTGTTTATTCATTTAATAAATATTTATTAAGTGCTTACTGGGTATTAGGCAGCATGCCAGGGCATTCTTCCACCCTGTCTGTTAAACAAACATGATGTATTGTCTTTGGAGCTGTAGAATGAGGCCCTAGGTCAGCTGCTGTATGTACAAAACGTACCATATTGTATTGTGGGGCTTCCTGGAACCAGATACCTTGGACCTGGTCATCAAAGGGCCACACTGTCTTCAGTCCCCTGTTGTGTGTTGACCTGGATGGGCCATAGTGATGGTCTTTGACTTGAAGCTTATACAGAGATGCCTTAGAGTCTACATGTGTCTGCTTCTTTGTAGAAACACAAACAACAGTCCCCTTTTGAAGATTATGGTAGCACAGGTTAGTCACTCTTGTGCCAGCCCTCATTTTCACAGTAGGAAGGGTTTGACTAAGCTGAGTTCTTCCCAGTTTGCCTGAGTGCAGAAGAGGAAAGGGGCGGTGCCTGTCCTAGCCTATAGGAAGCCACTCTGGGGGGGCGGGGTCTTCTGTGGAGCTTAAGTTCGGTCACAATCACACAGCACCTTCTGCATTGTCAGGTCACTGTGAAGAACCAGAGAAGTCACTCCATTTTTGAGCAAAAGCTCCTCAACCCCAGTTCTGAAACAGACCTGAGGTCTATAGATAGACCAAGCACAAACAGGAGATGGCCTAGGGGCTAACAGCTAATTAACCATGGAATGTCCCCACCCTGGAGATAATCTAGGGAAGGATGGGCAAACAGCCGGCTAAGATAACAGAGGAATTCTGGAATGTCCCCAAAAGCTAATCAGAATTGAATATCAATTGTACCAAGACCCCAATTGATGCATAACCATATGACTTTTGCCTTTAAAAACCCAGCTTACAGAAGGATGGTCACCTCCTCTGGCCACAGCCATGCGGTTGTCACGACTTGTATTTTTCAATAAACCTTGCTTTTTCATTTTAGAGAATTTGAGTCTCTGGTGGACTATTTGGGGGCTTCGTAACCAGGGCACAAGAACTGCTCTGGGACCCAGACAGGTGAAGATTTTTGCCCTTGTGGATTGTGCAGAGGAGCAGGATGGCATCTTCCTTCTGCTGGTTCTGAAAGAGCCGGGTATAGGGCAGGTCCCCGAGGCTGCCTAGCATAATAGAGTAAGAAAGAAACGCTTGACGTTTGTGGTGCCTGCATCTTTTAAAATCAGGAACTCCAATGCCTGATACTTGCTAACAGCTGTAAGAAAAGATATGTCTCCTTAGTAACTAGGCCCATGTGTTCAATTTATTTCTGCTAGTGTGAGAGCAAAGGGAATCCAGGATACCCTTAGAACATGCTAGAATTCACAGATGTCAATGACCAGTGATATCTGTCTGTGTCAGAAGACCGTAAAAGCTGTTCTAGTAGCCAATGTTTTCTCTTTTAAAGCTTTTATTTTTATTTTATACAGATGGGTGTTTCACCTTTACATATCTCTGTGAACCACATACATGCAGTACCCGTGGAGGCCAGAGGAGGGCATTAGATCACTTGGAACTGGAGTTATAGATGCTGATGAGCTGCCATGTGGATGGTGGGAATTGAACTCAGGTCTCCCATGAGAGCAGGTAGTGCTCTTTATTACTGAGCCACATCTCCAGCTCTTAGTCAGTGTTCTCAAAGCAGTTTATTGGCCGGAGCCTCACTCCAGTCGGTAGTAGCTCTATGCTGCTAATTAGAAATCCACTTCAAAACTCGCAACTTCAAACAGCAAATATTTCTTAGCTCATAAAAATCTGGATGTGGCTCAGCTGGAAAACTCAGGCTCAAGATGTCTCATGAGGTTGTAGTCAAGCTGTCTGCAGGGTTACAGTCCCGTGTGAAGGCTTGACTTGGTGTGCAGATGCACTGTCAAACCAGGATTCACTTCGAAGTTTCATTCCATTGTCATGCAAGCATCTTCATTTTATGACATGGCAGCAGATGTTCCCTTGGGGAATGGTGAGAAGAGAGGAAGAAGCACCATAGAGCTTTGTGTCACCACAATCTGCACTTGATATCCAGCACTTCTGTCTTGTGGTAAGTAGGTGTTAGAACAGTCCAGTCTTCACTCAGGAGAGTGTTCAGTACATGTGTAAATACCAGGAGGGAGTGTTGATTGCTGGTCATCTTAGAGAGCACCTATCATTCCTGGGAACTAGTTAGATATGCCAGCTGTTGGACTCCATCCCAGATCATGAGAATGAGAAACTTCAGAATGAGCCTCTTGAATATGTGTTCTAACAAGCCTTCCTGGAAAACGTGATAATAGTCTGAAGACCACGGCCTTAGAGTAAGGCTTGACATGCTTCATTTTAGGCATTGTAGGTCTACCTATCTCTGTTTCAGCTACTCAACTCTGCCAAGTGTTGGGAGCATATTACACAAGACGTGTAAATGAATGAACATGCTCTGTGCTAATAAAACTTTATTTACAATGACAGATTCAGGGTATAGGAGAACTCTTGATCCTACCCCAGGCTTTTATTCCTTAGAATATCAAGGAAGTTTGATATGATCAGAATCAGATAGGGTTACCTCTAGGTATCTTTTCTTTCTTCCTTTCTTTCTTTCTTTCTTTTTTTTTTTTTTTTTTTTTTTTTTTTTTTTTTTTTTTTTTTTTTTTTTTTTTTTTTTTTTTTTTGAGACAGGGCTTCTTTGTGTAACCTTGGCTGTCCTAGAACTCACTCTGTGAACTAGGCTGGCCTCAAACTCAGAGAGACCTACCTACCTCTGCCTCCCAAGTGCTGAGATTAAAGGTGTGTGCCACCGCGTTCTGGCTCATAAGTCTCTTGAAAATCAAACAGAGTTCTTTTCTCTCTTTCTTTCCAGGTTTGTCAGAGGTAAAGCCACTTCTCAGCTCTTGAATGATTATGTAGTCTCCTAAGAGAGTTGTCCGTGCGGCTGGATCTGATGATGGCTATTTGTTTGCCTCTTGTGGTGGATCTGATAAGTCTCAAACTCCCTGGGATAGGGTGAGAAGATGATCTTTGAGCCAGACAGGCATGAATTTGGAAGCTAGTTTTATGAGTTTTATAAATGTGGTACGTTACATAGATGCTCCATGCCTCAGTGTCTCTAACTGTTATAAAGATGATAAAGGTATGCATACCTCACAGTTATCAGGAAGAGTTGGACTTGTAAAAATTGTGTGTGTGTGTGTATGTGTGTGCCATGATGCACACCTAGAGGTCAGAGGAGAACTTCCAGGAGTTGGCTCACTTTTTACCATGTGACCCAAGGTTCCAGCTCATATCAGCAGGTTTTAGAGCAAGTTCTTTTTTGTACTGAGTCATCTCACTGGTTCAAGGAATTGTTCTAATTAATTACCTACTGTCATGAGATGGCTCACCCCAAATTTAGGAGCCTAAATCAGTAACAGCTGGGCGGGTCTTCTGCTCTCTCCTATTATCTGTGTCTTACATGGCTGCCAGCTGGTGCCGGCTGTCTGAGGGAAAGCTGCTTTGAGGCTGCCATTGACTGCCTCAGCTTTTGTCTTCAGGGCTTCTCCATATTCCTTGGTGTTTCACAGCATAGCATGGTGGCCGGCTTCCAAGAGGGAGCGTTCCAAGAGCACACAAGCTTGGGGAACTGCACCCTTGTTACTTCTTCAACAAGTCACAGAACCAGCTCAAATGACAGATTCCAAGAAATCTGCATCCACCCTTAGGCTACTAGAAGAAGAGATGAAATTAATCTCAAGATGAAATTAATCTCAAGAAATGCTTGTCAGGAAGCCTGAGCTGTGACAGACCACAAGTGTTTAGTGCTTTCACAGGAGGAAGCAGGAACTCTCTTGCCTTGTGAGAGCTTAGACTCATTGCTGCCCACGTATTTCAAGGCTTGTTGGAGGTGTTTGGATTGTCCAAGTACGCTTTTTCTCTCTAGTGCTCTAACCATTTGTTTATCACATAGGCTCTTGTAACATTTTAATTTTCCAAGAGCTCTGCAGGCCTAGGACCCTTCAATGAGCTATGGGAGAAAGGAGGCCTCTGAAGTGGCCATCTCAAGAGTCTTCTCTCTCTGAGCCATGGATCCTTCAAGCAGAGAAGAGATTGAATAGGTTATCACAGGAAAAAATGCTCTCTCAAACCTGTCTCTTTGCTAGGGGCCAGTGGAGAGAGGCATGGGGCGGCATAGACTATTTCCTTTCTTTGGAATGAGTAGACTCTAGCTTTTACAATACAGAAAAATGAAGAGTCCATCTGGAAAGATGATGCCATGACTGCAAAGCCATGAACAAATGGTTAGTTAGTAGGCGATATCTTGAACTGAGTGGCAGGGTCTGAGGCAGTCGGGCCTGCTGAGGGCTTGGGAAAAATAGATTGTGAAGGCCGAATTCAGGGGAAGAGGAGCAGGCAGTGAGTGAAGTCTGTTTTCTCTGGTGGGCTGTAGAGACAGTCATACCTACTACTTCATTGTATCTCAAAAAACACTTAAAATCTAAGATCACTGACAGTTCCTGTTTACAAAACATTGACATCAACTATTTTAAAAATTAAAATTCAGTTGTTGTGGCTTATTAAACACATTTACAAATCAGTTGGCAAATTGTTCCTGGCAGGTAACCTACAAAATGACTTGCCAGAGATGTGGGCAAGAGATGGCCATTGTTCCTGAGTGGTAGCTCACCTCACATCAGCTCCTCACAGAGCAAGTAGAAGGGCAAGGGGATGGTGGGCATTAATATGCTCTGTTAAAGTGGAAGAGTTCCAGAATATTACAATCTTTTGTCCTTTCTGATCATGGAGAAGACGAGGCCACCTTGCTGAGTGCTGACCTCCAAGGTATCACGAAATGGTGAAACCGCCCGATGAGCTTGCTAGGAAAACACAAAGGTCTTCCCCAAGGACTGTCTCAAGGTCCCCTAAAAAGATACTTTGAGGTTCCTTCAGGAGCTAATCAGAAATCCTACATCTGGTAGAGTCTAGAAGAGCCATGATCTAGGCTGGACAGAACTGGCAAGAAGGGTAGGGTGGTTCTAGGTATTTTGAGCTCAGATGAATCAAAAAGAGAGTCAAAACTTTCCTTAGTTTTGTTTTTAAAATTTGAAAGCTCTCGTTTCTAAAAGGAAAATGTCACAGCACCTTCTGATCTCTTCCTGACACTCTGCCCAGAGAAGGAGGGGCTAGGAGACATCCTCTGGATTCTTTTCTTTCTTCTGACTCCTTCCTGGGCTCAACAAACAAAGGCCTTCCAATTTACTAACTCACAAAATGCTTTACCAGCTGCCTCTCCCCTGAGGAGGTAAACAGGCAATAAAATAAATGAAATTCCTATTCTTTATTACTTGACTCCCATAAATCATCACTCACCCTGGCTGAACATTTATCTCTCCGGCATCCCAAAAATATTTAACATGCTATTTCCTTTATTTTCAATCAAATAGAAGAAATAAGAAGTCAATGATGATGTGTTTTAGGGGTGGTTCTGCTGGCAATAACTGTTGGATTGTAGAAAATGGAAGGGGAATCAGATTTTAGGGTCTCGTTTCTTCTCTGTGTCCAACTGTTCTGGGATTAGATTCACACTTAGAACTTTTGGTTCTCACAGGGCTGGATAAGATCACGTAGGATATTATTGGCCATACTTGGTTACTTGTAAAGTCTATCTTGCGCTAAAAGCTTTTTTGTGCCCAAATAGGGGACTTTTGTGTGGTGCCAGGGAACAGAGGGAATGCTATTGTGTCACCATGACAACAAGCATTTGTATTAAGAGTAGGCTCCTCAGGCCACATTACAGTCACATGATCTGGGAAGGGACCCCTTTGAAGCTCTTGTAATCTTTCCCTAAGCCCGACTGTTAACATCTTCTGAACATAATCATTAACCATGTTCTGTAACAGACAATTACCCACTGGAGTTAGCATTTTCCATCCCTGAGTGCTCTGTGAAATTCAGAGTGAGAACCACTCTAGTGTTTTCTTTAACTAACCAAGGAAAAGAAAGCAATTTGGCTTCTCCTTGAAATCCTGGAAAGTTTGCCTTTTACTCAGAAACACTGTGTTCCTGCCGACATCCTGGACATTTGTGCTCCAGGGCTCCTTGCTTTTGCTCTTACCTCCAGCAGGTGCCTCCCCGTTGGGTGCCCCCCTCCCCTTTTTCACTGGGTTTGTTGCTGTCACTTCTCAGGATACACAGGGTTTGTGGATTTCTCTTTATCATCTGCTCTAGGTCGGTTCTCGGGAAGTTCTTGTATCCAGACATGAGCTCGAGATGAGCTGTAGGAGGATTTCTGGTGGTCAGCTAAAAGCTAGCATTTCTCAGGGACTTGGGAAACAGGGTCCATCCCTCCTCCTCCCTCCCACCAAAAGGAGTCATTTCCCTTACCTCTTGCTAGGTAGAACATGGCTACCTGTGGTTGCTTATCAAAGCCCATGCTGAAAGCCCATATGAAAGCCCATGCATATCAAAGCCCAGGCCCTCAGTCTCTACTCATGAGTACCTTTTATACATTTCTATGACCACACTTGAGCCCTGGCCAGATCTTTCTCTCTGCTCTGGAGTCTTCCAGATGCCTCTGGAGATTTTTTCTCTTACAATAAAAACCTTCCTCCTAATAATTGGGGTGTGTGTGTGTGTGTGTGTGTGTGTGTGTGTGTGTGTGTGTGTGTGATGTTGATAGTTTTCCTTACTGTGCCCCTGACCCAGGGGATTCAGGCTTTTTTCTTGGTCCTCATTTGCCAAGGAAACCTCTCTTGCACATTGTAAAGCCTCCCCTTTACAAATTCTCAGGGAAGCTAGCAAAAATGGATATTTAAAAGAGTAGATAAGAGAGAAAAAAAAAGTAAAGAAGCAACTCTGCCCCCTAAACTGTGACAGAATTCAGGGACACTGAGGCCTGGCATGCTGCTTCCCTTATATAAGTGGCACATGGAGTCACCAAGATGTCAGCGCTTTTCTGGGGTTTGAATGTTCAGGCCTGGAGGTTGCAGGTTCTATAGACAAGGCTGTGAAAAGGGGGCTGCTTCATGAAGGACTGGAGTGGGAATGGGAAGCATCCTCATTTAAGACCTGTGGAAAACGATTGTACTTGTGTTGGTGAAGGGACCAATGTTTGCAAAACTGTGATGAGAGAAAGTAGGTCAAGGCTGTGCTCTAATGGGGGGAAGACCTGGGAAAGAAGGGGAGAGGTCAGTCTGCTGGATAACGGTACGGTGAGGGGAAGGGCTCTGTGGTGTCGAATCTGTGTGGATGTTTATGTGCATATATTATGATATATTACACGTGTACCTAAAATATATGCATATGAGTATATGCGCGTCTGTTATACACATATATGAGTGGGCACACATACACACACACATATTTAGAATCACTTAGATCTTTCCAATAGCAGCTGGTTGGACCACCACTGTCTCTTCAGTTTGCTTTTAATTCCAGCTGCTTGTCATTAGAGCATTATGGCTTTCTTCATTCTCCCCCCAGGAGCATAGAGAATGGGGTCAGTCCCCTGTGTCTGCACTCCAGGCAATGCTTATTTCATAACGAGGTCCCCTGTGACACAGAAACTGATAAACCTCTTCCCTGAGTCCCCAATAGTGAAACAAATTATTTATATCTCTTTCTTAATTAAGCACTGTTTTATTTAGTATGCTCACACTTTACTACTGGTAGATCTAAATTTGTGACATGTATGGGAAGAACATTTAAGCTTTGGTAGTTTGTGACTGTGTGTGGTAATCCTTTTTTTTAACCATACTACCATCAGTGAACTCACCGTCAAATTTCATAAAGCCTGAGGCAGAAGGAGTTCTTAGCATATAGAATACAATTTCTCTAAATGGAAGGTGGCCAGAGAGCTAGGTTGAGACCGTCTGTCCTTATACACGTGGGCATTTCAACAAACTCCCTTGTCATAATCGATGGGACACAATTTTCAGGGATGAATGACAATGTGCCAGGGCAGGCAGACAACAGCTGCTGGGTTTGGCGGATCTTCCATTGTTCTGCATTAATTTGACTTTTTTTTTTTTTTTTTGGTTGGAGTCCTGGCAGAGAGGGCTCATTTTAGCTTCTGTCTGCCACATGTCAAGTCAGGCCAGGACTAGTCCTGAGCAATGTGGTGTTCATTAAATGGCCTGTGTCCCAGGCCAGCTGATTGAATCTGATCAACGTAGATAAACTTTGTCCACTGGCAGAATTAATCCGCAGTCTCTACGACTTGAGTCAGTGCGAAGGCTGCTTATTCCTAACAGTTCAGTGCCTGTGGGATGAACTCTTCTGGTTCCTGTTTGCCTCAGCCAAACAATTATTCTGCTGTGCTCACTAGTCCATGTGGTGTGGTCCTGGGAGATGCCGTCACAGCTCTGCCCTAATATCCATCAGATAAACTGATTAAATCTGCATTAATCATGGGGCCCAGTGCAAGGGCCATCAGCACTCTTGAATGCTGCCAGGATGATCAGTTGCTTTGGTGTGGAAAAATAAATGCATTTATATCACTGATGGAAGCCATTACCTGGTGACAATGGCCTAGTACATTTATTACTGCATTTATTAATGAACACTGGGGAACACTTTCTGACCGCAGACATACATACATCAGTTCAGAAAGCAGAGAGCCAGAGAACCTAAACGCCAAGTTGTTTCTATGCCCCCAAGAATAAAAAATACTGTCCATAGCTTGTCCCTCAACCCCTCCTCCCATCTTCTAGTGCTGTACCACTCCATGTCTGCCTCCTTTCCTGTCTGGGATCATGTTTGATAGCCCCTGCCTGGAATATAGCATTCCCTAGATAGCTGCATGATTGGCTCTTCCTGGCATTCACATTTCTGCTTAAATGCCATCTTCCTATGGAGACCTTTCTCCATCACCATCTTACTCTAAACCATACTGTTTTAGTGTATGTCCTTGCCACCCAGAACTCTCTTGCTGAACAAGTTTTGTCTGTATTCCCAATCAATATAGCAAACAAGATCTGGGACACAGTCATGGCTTACCTTGTTGAGTGGTCGAAGGCCTAGTGCTGCATTTGGACAAGTCAATGGACACAGAGTTCAGAGGGAACCACACATCTCCAGAGAGCTTCCAGGTTTCCAGTCTGCCTCTGCTTTGAATTTACAAGGTGGTCCTTTCAAACTGATCAACCTTTTTGGGAAAATGGGCCAACTGAGGACCCCTCAGGTCCAAGACAGTATTTCTGGATATTTATTTTCCTTTGAACATGGAGACAGTTGGGAAATGGGACATGTTTGGTTAGTTTTTGTTTGGTTGGTTTTTTTTTTTGGTTTGTTTGGTAGAGTTTTTCCCCTTGGAAGGGACTGGAATAGCTAAAGCAGTTTATCTAGACAAGACGTCAAGGATTGGCTTCCAATGGGTCCAGCCTGTGGTGCCTTGCATACTCTGCTCATATCCAGCCAGGACTCCCGTTTGGGGGACTGTAGCTGGAGGTTTTCCTGTCCCATCTGGGCCCCTTGATCTGGACAAATCTCTTCCACCTGGTGTCCTGCAGCTGCTTATAAAACAATTACTCAGAGGCTTATATTAATTATAAACTGTTTGGCCTATGGCTCGGGCTCATTACCAACTAGTTCTTACAACTTAACTCAACCCATTTCTATTAATCTGTTGTACTGTCTTGTGTTCTGTGGCTCTACCTGTGTTCTATCACATCTCGCTGTCTGGGGGTCAGTTTGCAGCTTCTCTCCCTGACTCTGTTCTCCTTCTTCCTCTTTATCTCTGCTTGAATTTCCTGCCTGCCTCTAAGCTGCCGTGCCATAGGCCAAAACAGCTTCTTTATTAACAAAAGGTAATAAAACATATTCACAGCATACAGAAAGCCATCCCACATCAGGGGACCACTCTTCTGTTGACCTATGACCCAACGAATATTTATAAGTCAGGACAATCAGATTAGTAGCAAATGAAGATACTAATACTCTCCACATAGTAGTTTCTGCTTAAATTTCTCAGGTTTAGCTCTTGTCACATGGAATGACAAGACCTTGGCAGTGAGAAGCTCAATGTGACAGGAAGATAAAAGGTCTCCAGGTATCTCCCTGCTGGGGACAAATTGCTGCTCTTTTACTCTACTCTGATGAAATCCATATTCTCTATCTTTCCCAACATCCAGGTTCAGGAAACCTTAGAAAGCACATGACCACTGGCATTGAAAGGTACTGCGCCTTCATTACTGTGCAAGGCCAGGCAATCTGAAAGGTAGCAATGGACTTGCCTGAGAACAGATGTGAACACGGGATTGTTACCACCAAGGACTGGCCAGGGATGCTGTCCTGAGACACATAAAAGTTGAGGCTGCTAGTTAGAATCAAGGATTAGGGCAGTCAAGCCCATATACATCTTTCAGTGAAAGTAAGATGTGATTTCCAGTGGTTTTGGAGCAATAGTTTGTTTTCAGAAGTTGTCCTGACGTTGTTTTCTGATGTTCCTGCTGCTTATTCCTTGCATTTTAACTCTTCAGCCTGTACCCACATCTCACCCAGTGAGATCCGCCCGCTCTCCTTTCTGGGAATGAAAATGGAACATTTGAGAGGTGTGTCCTTCTTCCTGCCTTCCTTATTTATTTCTACAGAAAACTTTTAGTTTTAAAAATAAACTTGTAAACGAAAAGCTCCCATTTTAAAACAAGATGAAATTTCTGCTCACATAGATGTTTACAGTGATTACAGTTTCCTAAGCAACACGAATACATGTTCATTTGTAAGACGATAATTAAATTTCTGAGACAAATACACTTAAAGGCTGATTTTATTTATTACTTATATATTCATTCATTTGTTTTGGTGTATATAATAGGTATGTGGGTGGGGGTGTTGAATGTGCTAAGGCAGAGGTGATTTAAGATAAGAAGACAACTTCAGAATTTGGTCACTGGGTGATCTCTGCCAGAGGTAGATGGTACTTGTCTTCCAGGCTTCTGAGTGGTGTGTGGAGTTCTATTCCCTAGGCTTGTGTGGCTTGGCATCTTGGGGGCCAAGGGCAGATCTGTGCTGGTGGGTGGTATGAAACCCTGTCTGGCCCAGGCACCTGCTATTTAGGCAAAATTGAAGAGCAATTAAAAGACTTTAAGAGTTGGCACCAGTGTTAATTCCTTTGCTGCTTTATGCAAGCAGGAGGATTGATTAGTACCGGCTCTCTGGTTATTTCTAAATTCGTGTTTTGAGTCAGATAGTCTTTTGCTAGAAGATTTAGATTTTTCCCAACTGCAAAGGCCACCTCACGGGATTCATTTGTGCCTGCCAAAGCTTGTTGTTCACCGCAGTGTCCTACCCGAGGCTGACACCTAAGCCCTCTACAAGGAGGCTTAACTGTCCTTACTTTACAATATCAATCAGAAGATTCAGAATGCAAGAGCAGGCAAGGTGGTCTCAGAATTTCTTCTTCTTTTTTCCCCCTCTCCCAATTTCTCAAATGACTATTTAAAAGTCTTATTCTTCTAATGACATTTCCTTGATGTTTCTTTTTCTTTGTCTTAATGCCTTTGTAGGAAAGAAAGAGACTGGATTCTTTGTAGTAAGGGTATCTTTTAATCAAACTCGGAGTAGCTGCCTCCCATTATCCAGACCTTTGCAGAGTTCAAACCCTCCGCTCACTTCTTCTTTCTCTCCCTTACATCATAATTAGGAAGGCTTTTCACTGATACTCAGGTGGCCAAGGAAATTTGGGTTATCCTGTCTTACTGTTCAACGGGCTTAGGGTATGAAAGTATGTGGTCTGTGTTTGTGGAATAAATGTATTCTTGTACTGGGCGGTAGTGGTGTATGCCTTTAATCCTGGCAGAGGCAGGTGGATCTCTGAGTTCAAGGCCAGCCTGGCTATAGAACAAGTTCTAGGACATCCAGGGCTACACAGAGAAATCCTGTCTCAATAAAACAATTCTAAACCAAAGAAATAAGGCTTGACTTGGTTCTTGGCCCAGACGAACAGTCTTGCTTATCAGTTGAGCTTGCTTGAAGTTTACCAATTTGGAGTTACTAATCCTTCCAGACTCTGCCTTTCTAAGAGTATCTTCCTTTAGTAGGTCTGAAGAATCATCCATTGATCTGTGAAACATGGTGGTCAACTGCTTTGTCTTCAAGCTCCAGTTCACTTACTTGAGTGGCTTGACCCTGATGGAAAGTTTGGTCTGAACAAGATGGCTATGATGGGCAGTTTCTGGTCTGTTCCTTAGGGTGGCATTTTGGGGTGGTGGCTCTTCCATTCTGCCTTTTTGTCAGGATTGCGGTGATGGATCATCGGGCTCTGGTGTTCCTTCTCTCCACCTGGCTCCAAGTAGGTGTTGAAGCATCTGTCTCTCTTATGTCTTTCTGTCCTTTGTCAGTACTGTGCTTGAGACCGGAGCCTTGTCTAAGCTGGGTAAGTCCCCTCCCCCCATGCTTGTCTACACTGACGGTCCTTGTAGTTTGAATGTGTCTGTGATCTCTTTGTTCATACTGCTTACTGTGGATCACAGGATTTCCTCTGGCAATCCAGTTTCATTTTCCTGAAACTCTGTCCCTTCTCAGGAACATTAGTTCATTTGAATATTCTCTATATTCCTATTCTCTGTCTCTGCCATGCTGGCTAAGGCTTCACCTCCCAGCCCTTCCCTCTCTTTTCCCTCTCTGATTCTTCCTCTCTCTGGTCTCTTGTCTCTCTCACCCCTCTACCTCCCTTTCTGCCTTTCTTCTTACAGACTTTTTACCGATTCCTTTTGGCCAGAATTAAGTTCTGAGCCCACCTCCAAACCAGTTATCAGCCAGTGTCCATACCAGGACTCATTTGGCTTAAACGAACTGGGTTCTTGGGTCTAGCATGACCCACCGAGACTCTAGCAAGCTGTGACTGAAATGCGCCCGCCAGGCAGCTGTTATGGTTTTCTAGGACTTCCATGGCAAAGTAGCACAAGTTGGTGTCCCTGGTTGCATGCTTCCTTTGAGAGCATCGGAAAAGAGTCTGTTCCCTGCTTTCCTCTGGCTTGTTCTCTTTATGTTTGGTGTGTACCAGCTGGCAGGACCATCCTCATGCTTGATCTTTCCACAGTGTCCTCCCCCTCCCCATGTGCAGCCCTGAAACCAAAAATCCACTTCCGGAAGGATGCCGGTCACCATTGATGAAGGTCGTACTCTATTTCAATAGGGCCTTGTCTTGACTAGTCACCTCTGCAGTGACTAAGGAAGTTTGCATTTTAAGGCTCTGAGGGTGGGGACACCAACATATAAATTTGGGGACTCTGTTAGCACAGGCAACAGTATGCACTTCATAAAGCAGACTGGCTGGGCTAACCCTTCTGTGACATGCTGTCATATTGTATTTGTGTTTATCATTTAATCCCATCTCTAGAGAACTTGTGTTAAATGTCACAGAGGGATAAAGATCCAGCAGAAATTGGCAAGGGTAAGAGCTGAAAACTTCAGAGAACACAAAACTGAAAATCATCATCCCATCCATTTATGCACGTAAATGCTTTCTCACCAGACCAGCAATAAAAACTATAGTTCCTCAACTGGCAAACAGCATAAAAACCTCCACACAGAAATCTAAGAAATAGCAACACTGTGCAACTACTGAGGTCCATGGTCACGAGACCTGTCAGATAACGCTAGTCAATAATGGAATTCAGCCTAGTCGAGTTATCAAATTAATTTTCCAAACGTTGAGATTCATTACTAAACACTTGTGTTTAGGATTGGCCATGGAGAACACATGGAGAAGTGAGTTTATTCAGTTCAGAAATTTCAACTATGTATATGTCAAAATTTATAAATATTTAAAAGACCTTTCTGAGCGATAAATGTTATCATGTCACATTCTTATAGCAACTGTATCTATGTACTTCAACTTTTTTTTTTTTTTTTTAACATTGCAAGGCTCACTTTCAAGAAGATAAGAACATGGCTTACTCCTCCACTCCACATCTAAAACCTCCTAGAAACTCACTACGAGGCATTCTATGAAGAGAATAAAGAACAGAGATGGGATTATAGGGCAACATTATAGTAAATTAAGTTATCATTTATTTTTTTTAAAGTTGTACCTGCTGCTCTTTGGAGCTTTCCAGTGAGTGCTCATGGGAGGCAGGGCAGCTGTCAGTCTATGCTGGAGATTTGACCAGAGAAGACAGCATCTGCCTTCTGGTGTGTATCTGACCCAGGAAGCAAATGTGTGAGGTGATCCTGGAGGACCTGGCTATGCTGAGCTGTGTGCTGTGGTACAGGAGAGTCAGGGTTGGTGGTTCTGTGTTCTTGACATCATACACTCAGGAAAGCCAAGACTACTGGGCTTGCTTTCATCTGTCTGTATCTTCTATGCAAATAATCTTCTGAAATTAGATGTCTGTCCAGCAAAGCTGGCCTAAATGACTGACAATCAGAGCCAATAGGGTGAACCCCTCAACTCTGAATTCTTGGAGAATTCAGTTGTTTCCGGTTGCTTTCTTTGTTCCTGTTGTACACATGCTTTCAGGAACCTCTGTGTGACTGATGCTATAGTTTTCTCCAGGGATGGAGAGGAAACTGATGTAAAGTTCAACAAACTGTCTTTACATTCTCAGCTCAGTGGTGTTCATACAGTCCCAGAGCTGTGCAAACACGACCTAGGCTTTCAGGCATTTCCATCACCCTATACAGGAACTCCATACCCACTGAGGGCAGGGCCAGGCCTACTGCCCCAGGCCTCTAACAACCACTAACATGATCTTTGTACTTAGGATCTTACTTTGAGTATTCCATATGGATACAAGTATATAAAATAAGCCTTTGTGTAACATGTATCAGTCTTCATCTCCTTAAATGGCCAAATAATATTCATTTTGTGGATATACTACATTGGCTTTTTGGTATTAAAAATAAGCTATTTTTTATGCATATGAGTGTTTTGCTTGCATGTACCTCTGTGTGCCATGTGCAGTGCCTGCAGAAACCAGGAGAGGGTTGGATCCTCTGGAGTGGGAGTTAGAGGTGGATGCTGTGAGCTGCTGTGTGGATGCTGGGAACCTAGCCTGGCTCCTCTGCAAGAGCAACACGTGCTCTTAGTCTCTGAGTTGTTTCTCTAGCTCCATTCCATAATGGTTTTGTTTTTAGACAGATTCTCACTGTGTGTGTATCTATCCTTGATTGGTCTGGAACTTCCTATGTAGACTAACTCATTAAGATTCACCTGCCTCTGCCTCCACAGTGCTGGGGTTAAAGGCATATGCTACCATGCCTGACTCATATTGTTTTAATTCCACCTCTGACTGACGGACATCTGAGTTGTTTCCATATTTTGACAACCACTATAACATATATTTTTTAAAGGTCCTTCTTCTTGTTTACTTCCATTTTGGGGTGGAGATTGCTATGCCAAAGCATTGGCTATGGGCTTATGGGAGGTTTTGTGAAGATCAGTTGTGCAGTATACAGACTCTGTTGCTTTGAGCTTTAATTCTCCAGAAACTATTTACCTGCCCCTTTGTTAAACGACTTCCCATCAGCCACTGCTTGGGTCTAGCAGCCACTGCAGCAAGGCCTTCCTCCTGCCTCAGTGCTAGCTCGCACACCCTCGGTCCTGTGGTGGCTCCTTGTGACTAACTGTCTCTTGCAGATTGTCTTTCTTGTCCTGTAAGCTTGCCTTTCCCGGCTCATGGCTTTCCAGTTGGCCCATGGGCTCAGAGCTTCAAGGGCTTCATCCACACAAGTAGGATTCTGAGGTTCTGATACCAGCCTGACCAAGTGACTGATCCTTCATGCTCGTCATTTGGAAATAGAATGTATGAAAACACCAAGGTGCCTCGTGGTCTTGTAAATGCCGGTAGTAAAATGATCGCTAAATGGGAGACCAGAGGAGTATGATTTTAGAAGCCTCAGTTGTTGAGTGTCCCTTAGTGAACCACAACAACAAACTGCTACCTGTGATGCTGTCAGTGATGGATGTAACTTTCACTTGGGGTTCTGCCATCTCCCCAATCCACCCTGGCTCAGTCCTAAGTTTGATAATATCCCCAGACCCCTAACTGCTATTATGGCCCTGAGAATCCTCCTCTATGAGTTATGTCAAGTGTTTCCCATGGGATGTTGCCCGGTTCCTGAGTCCTGGTGCCGGCAAGTGTTTTGGCTTGCCTTCCATGTCAAGACAGTTTAGTCTCACCCAGAACTGACCCCACACATCTGCAAAGCCCCAGTCTGTGGACATGATTAACTGATAACTTTTTAAGCCACAGGATTTTCTACCAAGAAGTCTAGATAGATGCAGATGACATAAGGGATAACCCCTTCTATCTGCACAGTATCTTTGGGAGAGTTATGATTTGTTGTTAGCCTCATCACTTACGGCCTCTCTGGTGTGTGCGTGTGACTTTACTGGAGTCAGAGCATCACCTCATAGAAGAAAAGATTTTTAGCCCCATTCCAGATGAAATAAAACTTTGTCCTAATCCTCCTTACCAAAACATGCCTAATGAGTCAGAAACAAAACCCCATAAAGTTTTCCTGTCACTGTGAGCCTAATTCACCTGTTTATCCAGGCTTTTCCTGAAACTGAGCTTCTGACGCACGGTGTGAGGCTGGAGGGCCTCACGGAAGGCCATGGGGGGTCTTCTGGGCTCTGTTTAGGACAATGGCCATTTAGCTCAGATATGTGGTCAGGGAGGACTGTTTCCATCCTGGGGCTTTGTGCAAGTTTATGAGCAAAGGAACCTGGGCTCACCTTCCTCTCCCAAAGTACCCTGCCAGCACAGGACTAAACCCATGTCTCTGCTGCACCCTTTCCCTGTGTCTACCATCTGTGTCGACATTGCCCTAGTTGCTTCTGAGTAAAATCAAGCAGAAATTCTCCTCTGCTGCCTTCTCCTCCATGTCATCATCAGACTACCCTTCAGAGAGACTGTGTGGGGCCGGTGCCAAGAATTCGGGGCAACAGGGAATTATAGTACCCGTGGCTCGTGATGTGAAGTGGAAGGAATTTTAGGTCTTGTGCTCACAAGCTCATGTCAAAAGGTCAACTAGGATTGAAAACAGGGCGGCAGACCCTGTCAGCAAACAGGAGGAAGGAGGTTTGGGACTGTTTTCTGACCTGATTAAATAGAGACCTCTACCATGGAAAATCCTATACCAGTATTGGGCTCCACTTTGTCCTAATGTACAGGTCTTCCCCTGCCAGGCTCTTTAATGGTCTATTTTGGACATTGAAAGTTATTCCTCTGTGAAATGGAGCCCAGGGCTCTGAGGTTCTCAACTAGACTAGAAAAGTAGCTTAGAGGTGGGGGAGGGTGCTGGGGTGGACAGCACCAGCCAGTCCTTCCCATGCTGCTCTGGGCAAGAAAAGATGATGCAGGACAACTTGATGTCATCCTTGGGATGCTGTGAAGTGACAGTCACGGGGTCACTCATTTTTAGACACAGGAGCTTATGCCAGTTCTTCATCAGAAGCAGTTAACAGGCGAGCTCATGAACCCAAAGGAAAATAATCAAAATTTGATGCAAAGCGGTAGAAGGAAGAAAAGACATGGGAGGAGCCAGAAATACAAGTCAAGTGAGGTGTCACACACTTGAATCAGGGGTTCCTAGAAAATAGCTTGGAAGAGGCAGACTTTGGTTGAGGGAGAAGGGCTTGCACAGGAAGCAGAGGAGCCGGGACTGGAAGCCTGGTTTGTCTCATGCCGAAGCTCACTCATTTATTCATCAACTAGAATGTGTGCTATGGTCCTGAATGGAAGCTAAGGCCTGAGTCCAAAACAAAGACAAAGAATGTAAATCCTATAGGGAAGAAAGTTGCTAGTGCTCCCTAAATCTGGCTGAGAGCTCCTCTGTACCCCTGCTAAGGAGCAGTGTGTGTGTGTGTGTGTGTGTGTGTGTGTGTGTGTGTTCCCACTATTTTCCATAATCTCTTTCGGAGAAAGGAGTAAGAGGCTCAACACTGAATGTGCTGGGGTCTCTAATGCCACGTAAACACGAGGGATCCATAAGAAGGAGGGGTTTGCTGAGATGCAGAGTCAGCGGGCTCACCCTGTGCCTTCACCAAGCAGCATGACAAGGGAATTTCTTGGAGGCCATCTTGGGTTGTCTGGAGAGAGGAAACCCAGACATGAGAGTTTCTTGGACAGTTCAAACCAGCCCTTCCTCCTCCTGAAACTAGAGATTTTGCAAAAGCTGATGAAATGGACTAAACTTTCAATTTTGTTACCCATAAAATAGTCACAGGACTGATGGTGTCCACCCCTCACCCCCTCAAACCTTGTGCCTCAGGCCCCCAGCCAAAAAGATTTTGTGAGTCTCCAGCAGAATTGGTACAGTGTGTGTCTCACACACCCGCCTGATAGAAAAGACACTGGCAGCAGGGCTGGAGAGCAGCTTCCTGGACAGAGATCCATCACTTCATCCTACTTCTTGTCCCTGGGTCCACATGTCCCTGGTTCCTCCAGAAGTTTAGAAGGGCGGAAAGCCCCCAGGCAGCTCTGCTTTGACTACTGCCTCAGGCTATACTCAAACTCCAAGTTTTACAGCTTTTTTGTAGGATTTTAATATATCCCTGTTCAACTCTTTCTGGGTCTGTAAAAAAGGAGCAATTCCCACGAGGCTCTCACCTTTGGTGTTTGTAAAAGGTAGGCACAGAGAGCCATCATTCACAGCTAACACTTTATCTCAGGTAGCTTTCTTCAAAGCCAGCCACACAGGCCCAGCCAACCCGGGCTTAGAAGAGATGCCCTTTGAGGGCAAGAAGATGAAGACTTCAGGCCACAGAATCTTACCTGGGAGATCAGGACATAGCCTTGGGAATGCAAGGTACAGGAGAACTTACAAGAAGCTTCGAAGCAAGAAACACAGAAAGGGAAGTAGTTCTCTCCCATTGAATAACCTCATTTATCATCAACAGCTTTTTTTTTTTTTTAAAAAAAAATTTTAAAATTACATTCAGTTTACAAAAACATTACAAAGAAAAGCATACAGTTTGCTCTGCTCTTTCAAAAGTTAACTCTCCTATAGTAAGCTTTTTGCGAGCCACCAGCTCGCAAATAACAACATGGAAAATTATTAATTATGAAAGTTTGCCCATTAGCTTAGGCTTGTCTCAACTAGCTCTTCTAACTTAAATCAAAACCCATTTCTATTAATTTATGTTCTGCCACATGGCATTCCGTCTCTTTCATCTGGTATCTCCTGTTTCCTCTCTGTGTCTGTCTGCTAACACTGCCTTTCTCCTTCCCAGAGTTCTCTCTTCCTGGAATTCCTGTCTAGCTATTGACTGTTCAACTTTTTATTATACCAATCACAACAATACATCTTGACACAGAGTACAAATGTTCCACAACACTCCCTAGAAGCCAGTATAGTGATCAGAATCAGGATGGGTGTTGCTACTAATCTGTTAGTTATCCTACAGATAAATTTTGTAGACTTAGATGTAGATTTAGTTTCAAATTAAATAATTCAGATCTCTCCAATTGTCCCACGAATGACCCTTTTCAGTGCCAGGATATGTCCAGGGTCCCACAGTACTGTAGCAGCCCCTTCCTTCACTTCCTTCAATGAGGACTAGTTTTCCTACTTTGTGCTTGGTGCCCTCGGGTGTTGGAAGAGGGCCTTGAATTCCCTGGGACTAGAGTTAAAGGTAGTTATGCACTTAACCCTGGATCTTTTGGAAGAACAGCCCGTGCTCGTAACTTCTGAGCCATCACTCCAGCCCCGAGAGATACCGTTTCAGTGTCTACAAATCTGGGTTTGTCTTGTGTCTCTTTATGATTAAATTCAGGTATTTATTCAAAGCAAGAAAATCACAAGAAATATGAGTCCCTACACCACTAAATTTTTTTATAACAATATTTTTGTTAAAATATTTTTTTAACTTTAATTTGTAACAAAATATTTAAAGGTAAATGTTTTATATATGAGAGAGGCTTAATTTGTGATTTGAGGGTCTGAAAAATCTAAGATTGGGTTGACTCATCAATTTGGACTCTCGTGAAAGTCTCCTGGTCAGATAATGGCATCCGGTAATGTGTGGGAGCATGGTCAGAGGGAGGGTTCCTGGAGATACTAAATCCAGGCTTAGTCTTTTATACTAACCTCTTTGAACTACTAAACAGGGCTTTATAAGCATGCATCCATTTTGTGGTGGTTTAAATGAAAATGGCCCCCCATAGGGAGTGACACTATTAGGAGGTGTGGTCTTGTTGGAGTAGGTGTGGCTTTGTAGGAGGAAGTGTGTCACTGAGGATGGGTTTTGAGGTTTCAGATGCTCAAGCCAGGCCCAGTGTCCTACTTCCTACTTGCTGCCTGTCAGTCCAGTTGGAGGGCTCTCAGCTACCTCTCCAGCACCACATCTGTTTGCATACTGCTGTGCTTCCTACCATGATGACAATGGACTAAACCTCTGAACTGTAAGATAGTCCCAGTTAAATGTTGTTTGTTATAAGAGTTGCTATGGTCATGATGTCTCACAGCAATAGAACTTTGAATAAAAAAAGTTTCTTCAGGGAGGAGCATCTTCAATGATTTAAGTGTTTCTCCTTAAAGTTTCCTCTGCCTCTCACATTGTTCAGTGGAAACCATACACCTAGCACACAAACCTATAAGGGATAAACCACATCTAACCTGTAGCATCTTCTCAGATCACTATAGGAAATGATATATGACTGGAAATATACATTTTTTTTTAAGAAAATAACTTTAGAACAACATATACCTTTGATGCATGAATTCGTATTGTAAGGACAGAGATTCAGAGCCAAATATTGGGGGAAGGCTGAAATATCAGCGAGAGAAAGCACCACAGTCAGTTCTCACCCAGCTGTCTTGCAACTTCCTCAGCCTCACTTGTGGTTGTTTCTGCTGGTCACTTCTGCCTCTGTTGGGTTCCTAAGAGGCCTTACATACCCTTCTTCTCAGTTGTATCCCATCCAGGTTAGGATTAAAGGTGCGAGCTACTCTATTTGTAGCTAGCCTTGAACTCACAGAAACAGAGGAAGTTCTGTCTCTGCAGTTACAGGGATCAAGGGTGTAGGTCAGTGACTCCTGGCTTTCCCTGTGCTGGGATTAAGGTGTGTGCTATTGAATCCCAGCTGCTTGTCCTTGTAATCAAGGATCAAGAAATTCCTTTGCTGTCTGCCTATGATTTGACTGTGTCTCTCCAATATTTCAGGTTTTATTAAATATGTAATATATCACCACATATCTTTTTTAAAAAATTAACAAAGAATTTTTTTTTTGAGCCAGAAGAGTGAAGCTACCCCCTCTCTTGTCCTCTGAGGCCTGCTTTCCTGCACTGACTCTCAGTCTTTTGTTTTCAAATGCTCCACTGTTACCTGCAGTGATCTTGTCTTCCACTATGGGTAGGCGGATCTTCTGGACTTCTAGGAGGGCTCAGTCCTTTGGGAAATATTTGTATAAATGCTCACGGCAATAGATCTAAATAGCAGTAAAAATCTAGCTACTCTGTATTGTCAAGCAAACTTTTTTCCCTTCTGGGAAGAAAACTGAATAGAACAAAAAGAACTAAATGTGGTTGAGTAGACTAAGACACACATGTTTTGGCATGTGTGAGGTTTTTCCAGCGAGGAATACGTTAAACAAAGTCAAAAGCGCAGCTTCTGGAACAGAACCAGCTCATCGATCAAAGGAGTGGGATGGAGAGAAATAGGAGCCCCGTGGGATTGTGGGGAAGAACAGGGGCCAGAATGCTTTGGTCTGCACTGTGAGAGCTGGTGGGTTCAGGGTGAGCTGTGCTGAGTGACAGAGGCCAGAGTGTGCTTGACTTACATGAACAACATCTGCCTTGCTTGAGCTGTTGTGCAATAAACTGAGGGTATTAGCATAGGAAAATATTCAGGGCATCTGAAATAAACTTGTTTTTCCATTTGGCGCTGGCCACCGAGGTAGAGCAGAGGGAAGACAGAGACCAGGAGGCCTTTATTCTTCGTTCTCAATGCCTGTGTTCTTGTTCTTAAACAAAACCATATTTACTTAGCTCATATGAGAGAAACCAAGGGGAAGATGGGGGCTGGAGAGATGGCCCAAACATTAAGGGTATCTGCTACTTTTGCAGTGAACCAGGTTTCTGTTCCCAGTACCTGCATGGCAGGTTCCAACTGTCTGTAACTCAAGGAGATCAATGCCATCTTCTGGCCTCCTCAGGTACCAGGCACATACATGGGGCACATACACATGTGCAGGCAAAACACACAAGGGCTTCTGTCTCAAGTTCCTGTGACTCAACTCACTTCACCCCCATCCCATTTGGAATGTGTGACATTGTGTACTTTATTTACTGCTATGGTTTGGATAGAAGTGCCTCCCCAAAGGCCATGAACTTCCTGTGTTGGAAGTTTGGTCCTTAGTTAGTGGAGCTATTTCCTAGTGCTAAAGGAAGCTGGTCATGGGAGCCATGTCTTTGGGTATTGTTTCTTGTCCTGATCCTGTCCACCATCAAGATGTATTGTTCATTGCCCAGAAACACAGATTCAAGTGGCCATGGACTAGTCCTGAAATCATGAGCCCAAAACATCCTTTTTTCTCTCTGAGTTGTTTTTTGGTATATGTAGAGAGTGTGCAAGCATGACTAAGTTTATCTACATGGCCATCTCCTTAGTCCCTGCACGTACTTACCTCTCCTCAAAGCAAAGGGTCCTCCCATCCCCTGACTTCTTGCCCATCATCCTCACTACATTCCCGGTTTGTTTCTCACACATGACCCCTTCTCCTGTTTCTGCTTGGTGATTTCCTTCTTTCTGTGGGCTTCTCTCAGGATCACTCTAAATTTCTTACAATATATCAACTTTCACATTGATCCCCACATTGATTTTCCTAGGGCATCCATAGCAAAATGCCACTAACTGGGTCACTTAAAACAGAAATGGATATAGTTCTGAGGCTGGACATCCAATGTTAAGGTCCTGGCAGGCCTATGCTCTCTCCTCCAGACACTCTGTTGTCTGCTTCAGTTTCACATGCCCCTCATGCCTGGGTATCCCTCTATGCATCATCATATGTCTTTTTAGTCTCTGTGCTTTTGCTGAAGTTTTCCTCTTATGTGAGACCAGGTATTGGATTAATACTGTATGACTTTCCTCCACTTGACTAATCGCATTTGCAAAATTCAACTTCTAATTAAGGAAACATTCTGGGTGGGTTGAGTGGATAAGAATTTGGGAGAGGGGCACATTTCAACCCGGAACATTATTTCAAATTTATCCTATCACTTTCTTTTTAGATATTTCTTTGTAGGTGAGCCAAAAGCACCTTCACCTTAGTATGTGGAATGATGAGCTTAATATTGTAGCCTTCCTTAAAGTACAACCTGCTCTCTGAGGAGATGACTGTGAGCACCTTCCTTCCAGTTACCCAGGTAGGAAATCTTTGCATCATGTCCCCTTTTCTATCAACATCTAGTCTTCTGGTTTTTTGACTCGCACATAAATCATATTTGTATCCAGCCTCTCTCTTCAAGCCATAGTTCTGAATGGATCCTTTGACTTGGGGGCTGGAGGGTCAGGAAGAGAATACCAGGAGTTCATCTGGGAGCTATGGCCCAGTAGGTGTGGACAAGGACTCTAGGGGGCTGGGGAGCTGACCTCATCTCTAAATACTGATGTCCATGGTTATCATTTTTTCCAACACTCTATAGGAACTCAGTCTTTTCTCAATGTTAGGATTTAAACTCTGCCTCTGTCCTGGACTAAAACAATAGCAACCTTGGTTGGTATATTATCTGTGATAGGCCTGTCACATCCATAACAGTGAGAATATCCTAAAATACACCTTAGATTTTGCCATTTGCTTGAAGGGCTTTTTATTATCTGAAGCAGTAGCTAGCATCCGCATTAGGCCATGTGTAAGAGCGGTTAGGAGGGAAATTTTGGAATTATTCATATTTTCTTATTAAAGTGGAAAGTACATAAACTGTATTAGCATTTACTTAGTGTGTGTTTGTGTGTGTGTACATGCATGTGTACGTACATGTGCACACTTGTGTGGAGGCCAGAGGCCAACATTGGACATCTTCGTTCATTGATCTCCATCTTGATTTTCTAGGCAGGAACTTTCCTGGACCTGGAGTATGGCATTTCAGTTGTTCTGAGTGTCTACCCCACATCATCACCACTTGTTTGGATTCCATAAGTGATTAGATGTTTCCATAGGTAAGAGGTCCTCACACTTGTACAGCCAGCACCTTGCTTGCTGAGCCGTGTCTTCAGCTCCTCGCATTTATTATATGGATGGATACCCCAGCAGTGCCCATGTGCCTCTGTGGTTTCAGAAAGATTGAAGAGGAGCCAAAGTCCCACTATTCAAAGAGGAGCCCCTTTTGTGCCACCAGCTACCTCAGTCCAGGGCAAAAGGTTTTGTAGTCAATTTTAACTAAACTTGAAATTTGAATGAAAGGCCTAAAACTGTTGCAAAGATTAAGGCACAAATAACAAAACACCTTGACCTGGCCATACCCTTTGTCAGCTGCTTTATGACATCACAGGAATGGCAGTTCTTGGAGTCTTAGCAAGAAGTTGGCTAAACAACGTTATAGAGAAGATTCATTTTAGAGGGTAGATTTTTTTAAAAATATTTTTTAGAAAGGATACAACCAGGCCTATCTATCTATCTATCTATCTATCTATCTATCTATCTATCTATCTATCTATTTATCTATATGGAACAAGCTGGTACAGGCACTTTAATATCTAACAAAATAGATTTCAAACAAAAAATTGATGAGAAGTAACAGAGTAGACACTACACACACATTGTGGTGATCTGAGTGAAAAATGGATGGCTCTTCTAGGTCCATAAACAGCAGCACTGTGAAGTGTTGTGGGCTCTTTGGAATAGATGTGGCTTTGTTGGAAGACAAGTGTCACTAGGAGAGGACTTTGAGCTCAGAGTAGTTCAACCCATTTCTCTTTGTCCAGGCTGCTTTCAAATTCATGATCTTCCAGCCTCGGGCTCCCAAGTTCTGTGATTACAGGCCTATGGCACCATGCAAGATGGAGAAGACACTTTGAAAATTAAAATTTACATATGATTACTGCAAACTGTACTTTGAAGACGTGTTTCTGCCAGCGTGAAGTCATCACAACCAGCAAGATACTGAAACAGCCTTTACATATTCTTACACAATTCTTCGATAGCTATGTAGCCTGACACATCAATATGATAGCCCAGGAATATAATTTCTGAGTAAGAGAATGTTTAAGTAAATGAATATACCTATATTAAATATATACTCAGTTCAAAGATTTTTTTGTGGGGTGTGTGTGTATGGAGTATATGGTAAACATTTTGAGAATAGACTCATCTTCATATGCTGCATATAATACCCTAGATATAACTCCCAACTTTCTCTTCCATTCTCCCCCCATGGCATTCCTTTGAATGTGTGCCCTTAAAAGGATGTTTTGGAGGGAGGGGTAGCTGGAGAAATGGCTTAGTGGTTAAGAGAAGTATTGCTGTTGCAGAGGGTCTGGTTTAGTGCCCAGCACCCACACTGTGGCTCATAATCACTGTAGTTACAGGTCCAGGGGATCTGGTACCCTCTTCTGGCTCCTAAACTCACTAGGCATGCACATGGCACACATAAATTCAGGCAAAATATTCAGACACATAAAAAAAGGAAATCTTTTTCTTTAAAATAAAAGTGTGTGTTGGAAGATGGAACCATAAGAATGAAGTCAATTGTGGTGGAATGTTCTCTGTACGATGTAAATAAATAACTGTTTGGACCCATGCAGGGCACCGTAGAAGTGGGTGGAGAATCAGAGGCAGCCAGGTAGAAGGAGGGTGGAGTTAGCCACTCTGCATCGGACCCCCAAGAGGAGCAGACATGTAAGAGGTACCGGCCAGCCACGGGCTGAGCCACGTGGCGGGAAGATTAATAGAAATGGGTTAATTTAAGAAGAAAGAGCTAGCTAGTAATGGGCATAAGACATGGGCCAAACAGTGTTAAAGTATATAAGCATGTGATTCATTTCTTTTGGGGGACAAAAGCTGCGGGGCGCACAGACCAGGTTCCAAACTGCCGGCGCCACACGTGCGTCACGCACAAGCCTCCAGCCCCAAACAGGCTGGGAAAAACTTACTACAACAGTCAATAGCTTAACGCTGGCAACACAGGAGTGGGTTTCTTATTGTGAGAGCAGCTTTGCTAGCAAAGAGAAAATGTGGTGTTCTTTATTGTCCATCACCCTCTTGTGATGCAGTAAGACCCTCCCAGATGCAAACTCTTGAACTTGGACTTCTTAGCTCCCAGAATCACAAAGAATAAATCATATTCACTATAACCCCCCCTTTTGTGGATTCTGTTATAGTAACATAAAGCAGGCAAGACAATCCCATTCACACACTTCTTCAGCTCTAGCTTTGACTCTGTCCACGAGAGTGCATTTTTACTTCCTACTATCATTGTTTGGACATTGACTGTCCTGCAAAGGCTTGGGTGCTCCAGGTTTGGGCAGTGTTACCGGGAGGGGGGAGTTTTAGGTGGTGCATCTTACTGAGAGTTCCTTATGCCATTAGGGGTGTGCCTAAAGGGATTTGTGTGATTTTGACTGTTCCTTTATTTCTACTTCTCAATTGTGGGGCTTTGAATGAAAAATACCTTTCATAGACTCATGCATTTGAATACTTGATGAGAGAGAATCACTGGGGGTAGGCTTTGAGGGTATATATCCCCGTTCCAACTCTTTCTCTCCCTCTCTCTCCCTCCCTCCTTGCCCCTCCTCCCTGTGATCTTCCTGTGTTTGTGTCCCTGCTGGCATGCCATGCCTTGCTGGCCATTATGAACTCCAGCTAAAAGAACCATATGCCGAAGTAAACTCTATTGTTTATGTTGCTTTTGGTCATGGGGTTTTGTCACATAAATGGCAAAGTAACTAATACATTAGAAATGAGATGAACAGTTTACGCTACAGTGAGTTCTCTATCACTACCATTCACTAGACTCTCCCAAGAAATGCTTCTACCCAGTGTTATCTCGGGACCTTCCAAACTGTGAGCCAAAGTAAGCCTTTCTCTGAGTAAGTTGGTTAGCTGGGATGTTTTGTTACACAGATGTGAAAATGACCGACACATCCTTTCTCCTCAATCTTCCTTTTCTTTCCACAGTGGGGGTCAAATGTTGCCTCCCTAATCCCATCTTGGTCCTCAGTCATCCAAATGTTCACCTTTGTGCTTGTACAGAATGTTTCTCATAACACTTTCAGCTTCTCCGGAGATAGGTGTGTGTGTGTTTGTCAGTCCATGTGTGCACATGGATGTGTGCACATTTGTGCGTGTGGCAACTCTGCTATAGATGCCTGGTTTTCATTGATCACTCTCTTTTCTAATTCAGTAAGGGGCTTATTATCCATTCTATATCACACACACACACACACACACACACACACACACACACACACACATACACACGGAGGTGGGGAGAGAGCCAGAGAGACTGGAACTCTCCATATATCCCAGGCTCAGAATCCTCGTGTCTTAGTTTTCCAGTGCTGGAATTGTAGGCATAGGCCATCATATCCAGCCTTATTGCTAATGATTTTCCCATAACTGATTTATTATGTACAAGTTCTTGATACTTGAGCATGGTCTCCATTTTCTGTTCAGACAACAGGGGCCACCAAGATCTGAGGAAAAGACAAACATTGTCAGTTTCAGCTCTGCTTCGTATCTGGGACCTCTCTTTCTCTCCTCTCTGGAATGACTTACTAGGGATGTTTTTTTTACAGTAACGGAAGAAGGCAAAAAGCAGAACACACAGCATTAGATGAGATGATGAGATAAAAATAGAAGAGGTTTTGTTTTGGTGTATTGTTACAAAAGCCCAATTTTAAAAACAATCCGTGACCAATAGCAGTCTCCTCTTCTTCCAGCTGGAAAAAAACCATTTTCTTTAGTTCTTGGAAATGTGTGTTTAATCCATTTTTAGCAGGGTTTTTCTTTTTTGCAAATGAAACACCTTTTAAAAACCTCAGCATGGATAAATTTTAAATATTAAACATGAGAGAAATTTGACTTATAGTCAAGGGAGTCCACATTTGGACTTGGCTCAGAGGTGGCTACTGAGGAACCAGTATGTCGCAATCATTTGTATTGTATGGGTTTCGTGTTTGCCTGCTTCACTAGTTGCAAGCATTGCCTAGAATGACCTTCATTGTGTGGAACTAGGCAAAAAAGCAGTTTTCAATCAGGTCTCCTAGTATTTTCAAGCAAAAACCCCCATACATGCGTGTATTGTGTTAGAGATTGATGCATTCGGGCTAAATGAGGTTCATTCTTGCTTCTTGATGGTAGGAGTCCGAGAATGTACCAAATATTCACAAAAATGCTCATATCCTTTGATCTCTTAATTTCAATTCTTGCAGTGTATTCAGAAGGTTTTAATTCTGGAGATTTAGCAATAAGGTTGCTCACTTCAGCATTGTCCATGAGAGTGGTAACATTACCAGATAAATCCCATGATCCACGAGAGACTGGTCAAATGAATGGCTTTCTCCACATCACAGTTTTGTTGACAGCCAGTGCACATTGCATCCTGGGAGAATATTTAATGACCCAGTACATTGCTAGGGAAACTAGATAGGCTTTATGAGGTATGTTCAGTTTGATTGCAGCTGGTTATATATATAAAAAAAGGTGTGGGCAAATTTGATTTCCTAGCTCCCTTTAGGGCAAGAAGCTACACTTATTTTTAATACCTACATTCTGTGACTGTAACCTCATCTAGTATGATTGCACAACGCTTTTCCCTCTAGCACTGCCCCCCTATTACCTTAGCTGCTATTTTACTCTGTCGCATGGCTCCTCCAGTCTTGGGAAGCCAACTTCTCCAGGCAAATCTCTCTCCTGTCCAAGCTTTTGCAGAAACGTAAATAATCGACCCTCTGATTCCTCATAACCAGGTGAACTGGGGCTGCAATGATGCTACCTCAGCTTTCCACAGGGCCTGAGTGGAAATGGAGTGGGAACTACAAATCTGAAAAAAGGAAACTTCAAGCTGGATACTTTTGCTTGGGTCAGGCATTCTCATCCCCTGACTGTTCATTTCCTTCGCCTCAGACCTATCACCACTTTGCAAGAACAAATGTTATCTTCTTTCAGATCCGACCCCTTCCCACACCCCTTTCTGCAAGCTTTCTGAAACCCTGAGAGAGGAACAGCTTTTCTAAAGGAAACATGAATTGCAGAAATGAATTCTGCCCAAACCATGGATACATACATGCCCATACATTGTTGATGGAGTCTCTCAGCCTTGTGACTGAGGCTGCTCCATTTCGGAGGGGGATGTTAGGTTTGAGTATCTTTAAAGCTCTGAAAGACATCCCTCCCTCTCTACTCTGCAGCTCCACCAAACAGAGGAATAAATTTGATTCCCAATGAAAGACTAGCTATGATTCTCAATTGCAAAACCTGTTTGGCAACAACAACAGAAAAACTTTATCCAATGCCTTTGGACTTTCTGATTGTATCAACAGCAGCTTCAGAGAAAAAATTCAGTGTTACTTTTTCCCCCTTTCTCCATATACAAGTTGTAGACAACCCCAGACAGTCCTGACAGTCTGAGGCCCTCTAGGGAGAGGGTCTACCAGGGTTACACTGTTAGGGAACAACCGAAGCTCTACAAAAGCTTAAAACGTTGCATTTTCTAGCTTGTGGCTTCCTTGACTCATGAGTTCAGTGTGGCTCAGTTAGGGTTCTCTGGCTCAGGCTCTCTCTCAAGGCTGTGATCTGAGTGTTGGTTGGGTCTTACTGAGACCCAGGCTCAACTGTGAAGGATGTGCATTTTTGTTCAGATGACTCAGTAAGGTCTTGGAGTTAGATGTGGTGTTACACTCTGGTAATTTCAGAACTCTTGAGGGACAGTCTGGAAGGTCAGGAAGTAAATCTCTGGTACATGGTAAGTCAGGCTAGCTTGGACTAAAAAAGTCTGTCTGTCTCTGTCTCTCAAAATAAAGGCTCTGGTTGTACTGGCTGTTTTTGTCCAGTTGATACATCCTAGACATATCTGGTGAGAAGGAATCTCAGTCGAGGAAGAGATCAGACTGACCTGTAGGCAGGTTTGTGAGGGCATTTATTGATTAGTTATTACTGTGAGAGGGTTCAGCTCATGGTGGGTGGTGTTGGGTGGTATAATAAAGCAGGCTGATAGCTGGGTGGTGATGACATGTAGTAGGACAAGCCCATTTGGCCAAGGAAATTGACTTAAATCAGTTGCCAAAGCATACACATAATGTGCTTTCCTATAAGTCAAGCTGGTATCTGTCTGAGTGCCTAGCAACAGCCTCTGTCCAATGTTCCTGATTGCTTGGAATCTGCCTAGCAACAGGCACTGCCTAGAGTTCTTGACCGTTGGGAATCTGCCTAGCAATGCATGCTGTCAGATCTTCTGATTATGCCCAGCCAAAAAGGGACAGCCATGTAATATCACCAGAGTGTGACACAGCCTGGGTGACCGAAGGAGGTTATATAAGGCTCTCCCCATTGTTGAATAAATAAGTCCTTTTCAACTGACTCCCAGGGTTTGTATCTTTGACTTCACAACTTCTTGCCCCCTTCCCTGAGTGAAGTATTAGGACCAAGCAACAGTGGCACATACCTTTAATCCTAGCATTTGCAGCAGAGGCAGAGGCAGGGGCAGGTAAATCTCTTTGAGTTTGAGGCCAGCCTGGTTTACAGAGAAAATTCCAGGATAGCTAGGGCAGTTACACAGATAAGTACACAGGCAGTACTTGTCTTCAGTACTGTTTGGGTCTCCCTGTATGGTAATATTCTTTCTGTTTTCATTGGTGCTTAAGTAAAACTTTATGTTGTTTGTCTTTGGGCTTCATGGGTTTTACGTGTAGAATTCTATGTACTTTAAAACAGATATGCTGATATTGTGCAAAATGAAAAGTCAGACACAAAAGGTTGTGCTTTGCAGCAGTCCACTGGCAAGGAATGTCCAGAATAGACAAACCCATAGAAAGAGATTAGTGGTTGCCAGAGACAACAGGGAGCAGGGAACAGGAAGTGACTGTTCTGAGAATAGCAACTGTCCCGCGCTACCGTCTCGCCAGCAAGAACGACGCGGCACACGTAGGATCCTTCTGCAGAAAAGCTTTAATGCATCTTGAGAGGGAGAGCATAAGCTTACAAGGCGAAGACCCCAAACGGCTAAAACCCGTCCCTTATATAGGAAACTGACCCCCCGCCTAGGACGTGTCAGACTCAGATTGGCTGTAGCTCAATCGGGCGAGGTGACGCCACGGGAGAGGCAGAGCACAAGGAGTGGAAATTCCCCTTGCACCTGCGCAGTCTACATTAGAGCGCAGGATGTCGACGCCATCTTGGAATGGCGGCAGTGAATGCGGCTTCTCACAAGCAACAAGATGTTCCGGAATAAACAGAGCTCTCTGGAGTTACTGAGACCTGCTGTGAGGCTCAGGACTGATGTTCTTACTGCAAAAGATAGGATTATGAGAAAAAATTGCAAAACATTTATTTAACTACAATTTCTACATGATATTAGAACTGTCAATAACAAAACCCTTCCAAACCAAGGAAAACTCAGTCTTTATGGACTACAGGGTGGAGTGTGATGGGACAGAAGCAGGCGTAATGCAGGGACCCTAAACTCAGGAGAACACAGAAAGCTTTGTTCCATCTTTCCCTGGAGTCTCATTGCTTCATGTTACATGACTTATAGTTTATTAAAAAGCTCACTTGCCCTTCCTTCCCTTCCTTCCTTCCTCCCTCCCTCCCTTCCTTCCCTTCCTTCCTTCCTCCCTCCCTCCCTTCCTTCCTTCCTTCCTTCCTCCCTTCCTTCCTTCCTTCCTTCCTTCCTCCCTTCCTTCCTCCCTTCCTTCCTCCCTTCCTTCCTTCCTTCCTCCCTCCCTTCCTTCC